>CM037781.1:73008980-73058980 GCA_021229015.1 Solen grandis | reverse complement strand
CCTTTCCAATTTTTACAAATATCCTTGACCTTTCTAATGTTAACAAATATCCTTGACCTTTTCAATGTTTACAGATATCCTTGACCTTTCCAATGTTACAGAATCATTCAAATTAAATGATCTCATTATCCAATAGCACCCTCATGTCTTGAATATTGGGACTTGGGTTTCCCAAAAGAAGTTGAGGCAAATAATGCATTGTGAAGATATATTTAAGCCTTAATGTGTTATTTTCTTCTTCAATGTCAGATTGCAAACATAATCATTTTTTTCACTTTTCCTTAGGATGCATTGGCTGACATACATGTGCCTGAAAATAGGCTATAATTAGGAATCACTTTATGCCATTGCATCGTTCCATGGAGGGGGTATGAATCACTTTCACTGATAGTTTTGACTGATGTTGGCTTGTACATAGAGGGTTACATTCTGGGTCAGCCAGGTGCTTGCTAGTTACCTCCCAGTTGTGTCTGTGTCGACAAGATGCTTCATTCTGTAAACATGGATGATTGAAATTGATCATTTCACTGATTAATTCTCAACATTCAACACCTGTGTAGGCAGGATCTGATATCTGTTAGCACTGGTTAAGGAGTGCCTGTACATTAGTGGATTAGAAATGTTTCTTATATTTGAGATACATGGTTTTTCCTCCATGTTTTTTGTGATTTATGCCATTGATGGGGCGTTCCTCATTCTTTTAACTGGAAAATCTGCCTGTTTATTTTTTTGTCATACTAAACAAAAGATATACTTCCATTAAAAAAAATATGGGTACCAAAAATAGTAACAGATTGTTTTTGTTTGAGATAAAGGAATAAAATTAGACGTCAGACTTGAAATATTGAACTACAGAAAATATAAGATTTCGCCATGATCAGCCTAAGTTGGTATAATGGTATTGATATATATCTCCCGCATGTTTGGTGCTCAGTACATCAGGAAAGTTCTATGAATTGTTTTCTTAGTGTCTTCATGAAGTGACTGGGTGTGGTATCATTCCAAATGTCTACAGCAAGATACCACTATATCTGTCTCATGTAGATAAAAAAAATCTCCAAATTACTTAACTACTGTCGGTGGGATGTAAAACCCAAATTGATTTTAAAATGGTCCAAACTCTTTTTATTCTGATATGCCACAATTCCAGACAGAAAAAAATGAATATTTGATAAGAATTTTTGTCAAAGGACGTTATCTGTACTAAACATGTAAATTGTTGTGTTACCCCAAAGTATATTGTGTTTGTTGTTTTGCTGGCAGGAACTGACCCAGATCTGTATTGACAAGTGGGAGGACCGACATAGTGCTGCCACATCCCCACAGAAATCCCCACAGCCAAACTCTCCCAACACGTGAGTAACCCTGTCCTCGATTGTGAACCCTGCATCCTAGATTGTCACCTCTACAGCTCTCTGTCACATCTACCTTAACTTTCAATCTTCCATTTCTATCAGTCTTCATTAATATGTTTCAGTACATTTTGTTTATAGAATGGTGTCAAAATATTGAAATATCTCAAAAATGATTTGGAAAGAATTATAACTAAATGAAATTGATCTGTAGGTTTGGTTATTCCTTGGTCCACAGTGAAGACCTCAACCCCCAGTCTAGACTGGACTTACTATAACTTAGCTCTGACCGCTATAGGTTTAAGACCCAGTAGGGTCAGTTGGAATATATACCTGTATACAAGGAAGCCCTCCAGCTGGCTTGCAGTAGATTGATGTTTCTAGTCTGGTGCCAGTGTTCATCTTCATCTTTATCAATCTTGATGCTGCTATATGACTGAAATACTGTTGCAGTGACAGTAACCTCCCAACAGAACAATAACAAAGTTAGATAGGACATGAAAGTTAAACATTACAATAACTTTTTTGCATGAACATGTAAGCTATTCTTGTTATAAATGTAAACACATTTCATGTATATTTGATGTTTCTTTCCATTTATTGCAACTCCTTATGTACCCTACGAACCATGGTGTGTATATCTGTAGACTAATACAAACATTTCAATCTAACCTCTATTGGAGCAATTCTTTCCAAAATTTGCTACAAGTTCTTTCCAATTGAAACCAGAAACCAGGCACTGGTCCTGGATTAAGACTTTGAATATTTTCATTATTTACCTGAAAATGTAGGCTTTCCCATTTTACTAATTCTTTTGAATCATTGTGTAAAAAAGACTTAACCCTTTCCCTCATATAGACTCATTTTGACGCACTCAATAGGTACCACACAAAGCCTGATCTGCAGAAAACCACAGTTAAACCTTACCAAATTTAATTACAAAATCCTCATTTCCAGATCACTGAGGAGCAGCGAACAGCATAAAACCTGATCAGCCTGCCTGTGAGTTACTCGCAGGCTGATCTGGTTTTATGCTGTTCGCATAGGTCTTTTCATGGTTTCCTCTATGAGGGAAAGGGTTAAGATAAAATGAATCTTTCTCAGTAATTGAAGAAAGATTTAAGACTGTGGTCTTTTTCAGGAGTTGATGACATGTAGCCATTGGAATCGCCTTTAGATATTCAGTATGGCATATCCTATTTGATATCCACTGCTGTTTACTGTACAGTTTTTGTCTTATATTTTAAAGTCAGTAATGTGGCTCTGTTAGAGATCAGTTACCAGATTGGCTTGTATTACAAGGATTGTATTATTATATTGTAATGATGATCATTCCCATGAGTTGTCTGTATCGAGACTCTTCAACAAGTTATTACATTGCTTTCTTCTACTATCATTTTTGCTCTATAGTTTCATCATTTACCTAATACAGAATGGGCTTAATTGTATTTGGAAAAAATTAAGAAAAAAATCACAATTGTAGAAATGTTCTTTACTGGTTAAATTTAATTTTTTCACTAAATATCAGAAAATTTGATTTTTTAAATTTCATTATGTCTTTGCAAGGTTGAAAAACCAGCAAATGGAGGGCTGACTGTTAAAATGTTCCATCTCTTCCTATTTCTTTATTCACTGAGAATGTTTTGTGATCAACCCTCAAAATATGAAAAACATATGAGCATGATAGTCATGTCAAGTAGGACCTTATTTGTGATATAAAGTTTTTTTTCTGTATTTTTTCAAAGTCTGAATATGTGAATACAGTGTAAAGCCATTATAACACACTCCATTATAACACACTCCATTATAACACTCCATTATAACACACTCCATTATAGCACACTCCATTATAACACACTCCATTACAACACACTCCATTATAACACACTCCATTACAACACACTCCATTACAACACACTCCATTATAACACACTCCATTATAACACGCTCCATTATAACACACTCCATTATAACAAGCTCCATTATAACAAGCTCCATTATAACACACTCCATTATAACAAGCTCCATTATAACACAAATACCAATATAACATGGATCATAAATTTTTGTTTGTTGATTTGTTTATTTGAAATAAGGTGCAATATCATGCTGTTAAAATGTGAGCCAACATGACATGGTATCCTTAGTATGACATAGCCTTAAAATGGAGCTGTACTGCACAGTGTAGATCTGTTACAAGGCTTTATTTGGGGTCCAAACCTAGGATGCATTATTTTGGACCATATTGTAACTAAATACAGATAGATTGTGATATAATGGTTCCACAATTTGTGTATAACTCTCCCCTATTGATATTTTGACAGTTTCTGTTCATACCTAGGTCAAGTGCTCACAAACAGTATCACAAACAAAAAGCTCATATTCTTTTGAGTAAAATAGGTCAACCATTCACCATTTGCTTCACACTTACACTGGTTGGATAAGACATTTAATGTTAACATATTTGATTGACAGCTTAGGAACAATCCATTGGATTTTGTGTGATAATTGAGCATGTTGTATTGGATCTGTGCTGTATAAAGGTGCTTAACCATTTCCCTCATAGAGGACACCATGAAAAGACCTATGTGAACAGCATAAAACCAGATCAGCCTGCGAGTAACTCGCAGGCTGATCGGGTTTTATGCTGTTCACTGCTCCTCAGTGATCTGGAAATGAGGATTTTGTAATTAAATTTGGTAAGGTTTAACTGTGGTTTTCTGCAGATCAGGCTTTATGTGATACCTATTGAGTGTGTCAAAATGAGTCTATATGAGGGAAAGGGTTAAACAAAGTAACACAGTTACTAATTACTTTCTATAATGATGATGTGATATTAGTCTTTTTCTGCAATGTGACCTTGACATCATTATATTATGACACCTCTTACTGTTTATATATATCATTATATATCATACACATGTATGGATGCATCTCTGTTCTTTCCAGTCCTAAGCGTAGCTCTCTGCCTGACATTCCGCTCTCCCCGAGGGAGCGGGAAATCCTCCAGAAGACGAGTGACCTTGGCGGTATCTATGACAACGCCATGATCCCAGCCTCAAGGTCGTCTGACAGTGTAACCATGAACAATGGGAATGCTTTTGATTTCTCTCAGCACGTTCAGTCTGCTCCCCCACCCAAACCTCCTCTACCTCAGAACGCAGATATAATAGTACCACAGTAAGTGTTGTGTTCGTCCATCTGTCTGTATGGTTCCTCAGGTGAATTCCTATAGTAGTAATTACCTGTATTGTGTGTACTAAGACCATGTATTTACTAGCTACAATGAGATTAGAAGATAGACAGTTAAGAACTGCACTGTTTCAAAAAGCACAGTCTAGGACTACTGTTTTTAACTGCAGCTGACTACTGTAATTAACTGCCCAATTAAGACAGTATTTAACTGGCACGTCTAAGGACTACTGTATTTTTAACTGGTCACAGTCTAAGGACTACTGTATTTTAACTAGTCACAATCTAAGGACTACTGTATTTTTAACTGGTCACAGTCTAAGGACTATTGTATTTTAACTGGTCACAGTCGAAGGACAACTGTATTTTTAACTGGTCACAGTCTAAAGACTACTGTATTTTATAACTGGTCACAGTCTAAGGACTACTGTAATTTTAACTGGTCACAGTCTAAGGACTACTGTATTTTTAACTGGTCACAGTCTAAGGACTACTGTATTTTTAACTGGTCACAGTCTAAGGACTACTGTATTTTTAACTAGTCACAGTCTAAGGACTACTGTATTTTTAACTAGTCACAATCTAAGGACTACTGTATTTTTAACTGGTCACAGTCTAAGGACTACTGTATTTTTAACTGTCACATCTAAGGACTACTGTATATTTTAACTGTCACAGTCTAAGGATACTGTATTTTTAACTAGGTCACAGTCTAAGGACAAACTGTATTTTTAACTAGTCACAGTCTAAGGACTACTGTATTTTTAACTAGTCACAGTCTAAGGACTACTGTATTTTTAACTAGTCACAGTCTAAGGACTACTGTATTTTTAACTAGTCACAGTCTAAGGACTACTGTATTTTTAACTGGTCACAGTCTAATGACTAAACTGCATTCCAAACTAATCACAGTCAAATGGAGGAATATTTCAGGAATGCCAAATAACACATTCAGTGATCACAAAGCACTATAACTGCATTTTTAAGTTATTTATATTGTTTCTATGTATCTTAATATACTTCATGTATTAAATAAAATAACAGCACAACTGAATCTATAAAACATAATTATGGAATAATTAACATAGATAAACATGTTGGAAAATCTTTTCTAGGTATAATTTAAAATCCTATTTTACAAAACACTGAAATTGTAGCTATTAAGTGTCAATTATTGTGGTATAATGCACTGAAGGAAGACTCTGGGAGTGCCAGGGAGAAGCATCTGGAAGGTGGGCATGGCAACCAGTACAGATAATGATAGGAAATTAGTGGGTGCTATACTGGTGTATTCATGTATTGTCAGACAACAAATCATTATTAACCCTTTCCCTCATAGAGGACACCATGAAAAGACCTATGCGAACAGCATAAAACCAGATCAGCCTGTGAGTAACTCGCAGGCTGATCAGGTTTTATGCTGTTTGCTGCTCCTCAGTGGTCTTGAAATGATGATTTTGTAATTAAATTTGGTAAGGTTTAACTGTGGTTTTCTGCAGATCAGGCTTTATGTGGTACCTACTGAGTGCGTCAAAATGAGTCTGTATGAGGGAAAGGCTTAAAGTGTACATTGCAAACCTAACAACATTTGAATATTTAGAATGACACAAGTTGGCTATGATTTTTATAAAGGAGAAGACATCTTAAATTAAGCTGTATAAATAAAAAAGATCAGCATACATACCTTTTCTTAAATGAATAAAGATCATTTCTATATTTTTTTGTAAATGTGTGATTAATTTTTGTATTTGACAAGTTTGAAAATTCTTCTCAATTTGAAATTAACACTCATTTTACAGATACAATTTTAATAGCAATATTACCCACCTGTTAACCCTATTCCCTTCATTAATGTACGAATATCGAAAATGCTAGCGAACAGCATCATACCATAATCCCTTGCAGAATCCCTTGTATCATAGGTGAAGCGTTCATCCTGTCTAGTTTTGGTAATTAAAGTTAAAATTCACAGTTAAAGCTTGAATAAACATTTCAGAAGAATAAATGGTGAAAAGATGGTAAATACATGGTCTGGTGCAGAGTGATATCAGTTCTATTAGTGATTATCACTGTGATTTGGTGTACTACATGCACATGTGTTTTTTATTGGTATACTCATACCTTGTTATAGTGGAGTTGTGCAGGTATGTGTGAACCAATTTCTCTACTATGGTTGTTATGTATATGTTGGTGGACTGTGACCATCTGTGATAAACCAGTGAAATTGTGATGATGCTTAAATCACACCAAGACTTTCTGTTTTTTGCTCACACATTTAATTATAGATGGTTCTCTCACAAGGGAAAAGAACATCACTATCTCTTAAGTTTCAAGAGTTATAGCCTCATTTTTGTGTAAAAATTTTGACATGTTAAATATTATAGAAGCATTACCAGTGCAAGGCTTAAGACTTTCCTCAATATTCGTACTAAATGTATCTCCAGCTATTTTTATAGATTGTTAAGTCAAGGTTATTTAGTGGGTCATTAATCAGAATCAGAAGCAGCTCCAGTCTCAACCCACCATCTTGGCTTGTATAGGAAAGTATTATTGCCACACTTTGTAACACCTACTTTTTCTCATGATTTTTCATTTTAATTTTTAATTCAAAATGAGAAGAGGGCATGTACACGGAATATGCTGTAGACTGAACTTTGTCTAGTATTAAAGCACTACATGTTTTCCATCGGCAGCCTCTAAAACACCTGGCCTAATGCCTAGCACTGTTTAGTTTTCATTTTCTTCACCTGTTCACTGTTTTCACATCGAGAATTTTCAAAAACACTCTTTTTTGTTGTTGGGGAAAAAAAGCTAACCTGGAGCTCTTGTCCACATATCGTGGACTTTCCAGTAATTTTTTTTATTTTAATGCTGTTTTAGGAGTCCAACCCAGGTACCGTGTAATATTGGACAGTAATTATATGAAAACATGAAGAGGTTAATGACCTGTTGTCCCTGGTATTAACCAAGATACATTGGTTTAGTCATTATGATGGAGCATCTGGTTATCGATCTACTTTGTATAAAAGGGTCTAGCCCTTAACATACGGTTTAGAAGAACTATACCATGTTGTCATTATGTACGTGTTATAAAATATTACAATTATTACAAGTATTACAATATACAGTAGTCGCTCTAGTGTATGACTGGTTATGAGACCACCAGTCAGCTGGTCATAATTAAGAAATGGTTTGAATATAGAGTCAAGTTGAGCAGTATGCATGGGCCAAGTGATTTTTCTACAATTTCTGCTGACCGAGTCCAAGGACTCACTAGACTTAAAATTATGAGTCTCAAAATGAAAAGTATGCATCCTACTTTAATTTTAATGGCAATTTTCATTTATTTTATGCATCCAGTGGATTCACTGAAATCAAAACATTGCATCCACAGCAAAAACATTGCATCCAGGATGCAGAGGTAAAAAAATCACTTCATGAGAACAGGGTCCTGAACATCATGATATTTATAGTGGGATGGTTCTTGTATTGAGGTGGTCTTTATATGAGGTTTCACTATACCGTGGTTTTCCACTGTTGTAGGTATGGAAGAAGACTGGAACCGTGATCACGTTCTTATCCAGTCACATGTTTTAAACAGAACATCAGTGTCTTGTTGCTGGAATCAGATGGCTCTGTTTTTAAATGTCAAAGAAATATTTAGCTGCGATATTGTCTTGTATGAGAAGATGGGTGGTAGTTAAACCATAAAGGTACACTGTTCAGTTGTATAATGGATATTGATCAGCCGATATGAGATACCAAAGTTCACAAGAATTTCTAGATGTCTTAGAAAAACAAGCTATTTTAAGCTAAATTTATGTAAGGAGACACAATGTTCTTGGAATCACGTGGACCCAAGAGTGGATGATAAAAAGAGGGAGAAAGATGTTACACAAAAAAAGGATGTTTTTTTCTTTCTTAATTTATGATGTGGCCCTGTTACTGTTTAAGTGTTTCATTAAGTCTTACTGAAATATCAACAGTTGATAAACATACAGCTACAAACATACTTGTTTTTGAAAAGTATATATTAACCCTTTCCCTCATATAGACTCATTTTGACTCACTCAATAGGTACCACATAAAGCCTGATCTGCAGAAAGCCAAACTCAATCCTTACCAAATTTAATTGTAAAATCCTCATTACCAGACCACTGAGGAGCAGCGAACAGCATAAAACCAGATCAGCCTGCGAGTAACTCGCAGGCTGATCAGGTTTTATGCTGTTCGCATAGGTCTTTTCATGGTTTCCTCTATGAGGGAAAGGGTTAAGGACAATTTATGGTTTTGCCATTAAGAAAAGTACATGTATTTGATGTTTTTGATAATGATGATCGGGGATCTGACACACTTGTCTCTTGTTATTTTTTTTTTAATTTTTAACTCAATGAAAGGGTGGCTGAAATATTTCAAAGTAAAACTTTTCTGATTTTTTTTCCATTTCAGCAAAATCAGCTAATTTTCCAGTTAAAATGACATCTCTTGTTTTATTTATTAGGCATGGTATCAGCTGTTGAATGTTAGATATCAAACACAATAATGTTTAGTGATGCGTAAGTTTTGTCTTCAACTTCTCAAGTAGCCTTTTATGGGAGGATCTGTTTAAAAAAAAGTCCTGCAATTTGAAGAAATATTTCAGCATGAACAGAGCAGTTTGATTTAATTGAAATAAAGTTTTTTCATTAACTTGGAACTGTAGATCCATATTAGCATCTTTCATTTGAATCTTTTTGCAGTTTTTAGATCACTAAAGTTGAATCTTGACAGTAATAATGGGGTCAAATATGCATAATTTGCTATTTAGACTTAAACCTCAAGTATCTCATTATTAAAAAGCTGCACTGTATGTCCTTGAATGAATCCAATATTTGGATTCAAGAAATTCAGAGAAGAACCTTAAAGACTTAAAGTGTGAAGCTTCATGTGTGTCTATGTATTTCAGGTTGATACAAAAGTCGCTATCCCAGGATGCCCCAGATGGAGGGGATGTCCCGCCCCCTCTACCAGACAAGGTCAAGCGTCGCTCACAGGTCCAGAACATGTTGGAGATGGTCACCAATGCTGGTCTGCATGCTGGCCACATGTCGCCTAGCAATCAGTCTCCTCACAACAGCATGATTCTGTCTGGCAACACGCTGGACCAGTCAATGAACTCCAGTAACGGCAGTCTGCAGAGCCAGGGTTCATACCCGTCACCGGCCAGTAGTGAGAGTTCTGGTTTAAACCACTCGGCTGACGATTTGGTGCACAACGGTCAACGGACACAAAGGGCAAACACGTTCTCAAAGACAATGTCAGATTCCAAGTTAGTGAAGAAGAGTGTGATGACTGGTTCACACTCAGAGTGTACTGTGAATCAGATAAATCAGCTCACTCAAGAGATTGATAAACTGACTAAGCTCACGGCTGACATGGAAGCAATGACGCGTAAAACTTTAGGTGAAAATGGGAATGGTGCCCGGACAGGCACCCCACCCCCGCCCCTCCCAACCAAAGCCAGTCGGGCAAATCGTTTGGTGTCCCATTATGACAATGTTCCTGATGGAGTCTCCATCGAGTCCAGTTTTCAGACTGTTTCAAATTTGTGCAACCGAACTGTGATTAGTCGGACAATAACTTCGCGAACGTCTCAGACGTCGCATTGCTCGGAAGCACGGCTTTCGTCTTCAAGCACCAGCAGTACGCAGTCTTTCAGTGGTGTCCAGATGCAGAAGTCTAACACCATATCGTTCTCTCATCAAACCAGCTCCCAGGAGGACGCCTATTCTAGTTCAGGCTCCTTCTCAAGTACTAGTCATTCAAGTGTTGATAGTATACCACGGCCCCCACCCCTCCCACCCAAACAGAGGCATGGTAAGTAATGGCAGCTATGGCAACCAAGGTCACATGACTGTCATTGGTAAATGCTATTAGTCCTTATTGTGTTAAGATCAAAATCATAAAAATAATATATTTTGTAAAAAAAGCCTCTAGTTATGAAAGTTAAAAAGCTTACATTTTTAAAAGAATATAAATATAAATAAAATAATATACTGTTAACAACTTATATTTTTAGCTCACCTGAGCATAACGTGCTCATGGTGAGCTTTTGTGATCGCCTTTTGTCTGGCGTCCGTCGTCCGTCCATCTGTGTGTGCGTGTGTCTTGCGTCAACTTTTCCTTTAAACAACTTCTTCTCCTAAACCACTGGATGGAATTTGACCAAACTTCACAGGAATCATCCTTATCATGACCTCTATCAAAGTTGTTCAAATTATTTTGATTGAGTGAATAAGTAGGTCACAGGAGCTAAAAAAAGATTTTAAAAATGAAAATTTAAAAAATCTTCTTCTCCGAAACCACAAGGCCTAGCCTTTTGATTTTTGGTATGTAGCATGATCTTATGACTCTCTACCAACTTTGTTCAAATCATGACCCTGGGGTCAAAATTGGCTCTGCCCCAGGGGTCACTTGATTTTACATAGCCTAATGATACCAGGTGAGCGATCCAGGGCCATCATGGCCCTCTTGTTTATGTATACACCTCTCCTGTTTATTTACTGAAAATATGAACTATCAAACAATCAATAAAAGAACTCTCTTGCAGTCCAAGCCTACATGCAGACATTCGGGGCCTACACGCAACCGCAGGCTAACGAGTTCTACTCCCGACATTCAATCAACTTCTACGAGTCCCAGTGGCAGCGTCACCAGATGGAGCTGTCCCACTCCCTGTATCCCCGCTCCAACACGTTCAGCGTAATCTCGGACTTCAGCTCCGACTCCTCCTTTGGCGGGAGTGCCCCTAGTAGTCCCTCGATACCGGCCCTCCCGGCAAAACGCAGGGTAAGTCAGAGGTATAGGGAGAATGGAGTCAGGATTAATTTACTGCTTTACCTATTATATAGTAGATGATAGCCATATTGAGTTGATGATATTGGGTGTGATGATTATGATGATGATTAACCCTTTCCCTCATAGAGGACACCATGAAAAGACTTATGCGAACAGCATAAAACCAGATCAGCCTGCGAGTAACTCGCAGGCTGATCAGGTTTTATGCTGTTCGCTGCTCCTCAGTGGTCTGGAAATGAGGATTTTGTAATTAAATTTGGTAAGGTTTAACTGTGGTTTTCTTCAGATCAGGCTTTATGTGGTACCTACTGAGGGGGGTCAAAATGAGTCTATATGAGGGAAAGGGTTAAAGCTGTGGTGATTGTGATGATGATGAGTATGTTGATGATAGTGATGGTAATGATGATGTCTCCCTTCTGCAGCAGTTCAGTAACCGTGACAGCCAGCTGTCATCAACATCCAGCCAGTTGGACCCGATGTTGGACATGTTGAGGGGAGAGAAGACAGTCAGTCTTATAGAGCCGCCCACAGCACACACTACAGATGTGTAAGTATACACTAAGTGCTTATAATTAGCATTGATTTGTACTGAATCTGTAATAAAATATGTTTGGTGGAAATTTAATAATATTCCAAGAATTGTGGTATGAACAAAAAGCATGTGTTGAACTAAATAAATGGTTTATGATCATTTATACATTTATATATATATGGATAAAACCATCTAAGAAATCCATGAAAATCAGACCCCAACATTAATTAATGATTTTACAATATTGTTGCTACAGCCTTTCAGGGATAAACATCCCCTTCACAGATTGATTATAGTTTCATATTGGGCAATCAGGAGGGGATATTAAATTTAAGTGTGGGTTTCTTGCCATTTCATATTGATATTACAGATTTTTATAAACCCCCTAGCATGTAGAAAAGTGTTTACTAACAACATAATGTCTGTAATGTTTCAGGGAGCCCAAGAGAGCCTCAGCCCCTGCAGGTCAGGTGGTTGAGACCCAGGTCACTCCGGAACCCGTGGTTGAGTCACCGGTCAAACCGGACATACCAAAAGATGCCGACTCAGACTTTGCTGAACTGAATCCTCTGGATGATATAGATGTCACTGATCAGTTGATACGGAAAAATGATGTGAGTGGAAAAATACAAAGTATTTTCAGCATACCTTAAGCTTTCAGTCTGATATGGTTTGGTATATGTTGGCTTTGTTTTTTATGGTAAAATTACTGAAAAGTATTTAAAATTAAGACAGCATTTTCAGATTTGAACCATGGAAAACAAACTTTTTGCAGTAGACTCTGAAGACCTTTTGACTTCTGAACCTTTCAGGATGAAGAAGGGTCAGACATCCGTGGTGGGTCAATAGATGCTCTCATTGTCCATGCGGCAGCGGCGGTCAAAAGTGGTAGGTGGCTTTTCTCCATGAAACTCATTTTCACTCAACATAATTTCATTAGGATTGAGCATGCTTACATTAGCTTGAATTTCAAATGTTTTGGCAGTAGCAAAGGTTAAAAAAGCTGCAAGCTAGGCTGTAAAAGATTTTTTTTATTTGTTTATTATTGAAGTTTATTTGAAGAAAATAAATGTTTAAAAAAATAGAATGGAAAAATGTATATTGGTAAGTTCCAATAAGTACCTCTTGAGCACCAAACATGCATTTATACATTGGTTGATACTAAACATGTTCTCAGTGTTTTCTTGTTGTTAGAATAACCTCCTTTGGCCAATCTCCTCCCATGCCCATTGTTTACGATATTGTAAAAACAGCATGATTCTACGTGGCTTTGCCTTCATTAAAAAAAATACCCCATTTTCAAACATCTTCCTATATGTTGTTGAATCTCTCTGTCCCCCATTCTTTAGTCCGTGTAAGATTGATTTCATATTTTCACTGAGGAAAATTCCAAGTCACCTCAATTTAAAACAAATCAACAGTCAAATACTTGGTTATGATATTTCTGAAATTGAAAGTTACACCTTTTTTCTTGAAATGTGTATGTTTTTAGTGTCTTGGGAATAGTTTTATGCATGGTATATAATCTGATAGTGATGATAGATTTTTTTTACATCTTTTTAGGAAGAGATAATACATGTTTAGAGAATATCGATTCATGGGGCAGGTGCCAGTTAATGCTTGACCCCTGTTATTATGTTTACACTTTGTTATTGCAATCTTTCAAAAACTCCATATGTTCATGGTAGCAGAATTATTAGTTCTATTTTTAGACAATCTGAATAAATTGTAATCTTTAAGTGTTTAGATATTTCCGGTAGCATTTAGATGATAATCTTTTAAAATATATAGAATATAGTAATTTTCAATGAATACTGAAGTGGGTGGGTTGAAATTTCAAATGTCAGTTTGACTGAAGAGTGATAGGGTGGGTGGAGTATGAATCACAGCTCCATTTTATCAGTGGACAATGAGGTGGGTGGGGTAGTGATATACCATGTAGTCTAGTTTCACATGTTGTTTTCTTCTGGCTCTGAAGGCTCTCTCGGTGACCTGGTGAACCAGGAAGGTAAGAACTCTATAGTAAACCTGTCTGTCATCAAACTCTATGGGGGGACGGTCGAGTGTCTCACAATAACACCAGGGGGCGGCACATGCAGTTTTACACTCTGTCTTCATCTAACCCTTTACCATGTGACATCTATCAAAGAGATGACCTGTGTGTCTAGTAGAATACCAAACCAGCCTGGGAGTTACTCACAGGATGGCCAGGTATAATACTCGATTAGTCGGGTTGCAACTCCTCAGTACCATAGATATGAGAAAGAAGGAAACTAATTTTGAGTGATTTTTTTTCTGTTTTGTTTATTGGTGGGTGCAGTATTGTGTGAAATTAAGTATCTGAGTTGTAAAGGGTTAATGAAGCCAGTGATGAACATTATTCAAATGTCTGAGATCATGTGTTATTTTTGAAAATTATCTTCTTTGTATAACAGATGACAATATTATATCCTTATATCTGAAAGGAGAAGATGAAAATGATCAAAATAAATCTATGATTTGTTTTCGAATGGAATCAAATTACAATATAAGTTGACTATCTTAGAAATAATACAAAGCTGGTCAAAGATTTTTATAGAAAGATAAAGGAGGACAATGTTAACTGTCCACTGCCACCAGTGTTATTGTGTTGACCTCTGACCTCTCATGCTGCCTGCTGTGACCTAATCCTACTTGTGTCAGTTTCACACACATGCCTGCACCACCAGGAATGCAGCACACGTTACGCATTTCTTGCTCATCCAGCCCTTGCCGCAGGATACAGTACAGTTGGAGAGATTTTGATTATTTCCCTGCAGTACTGCAGTGATCACTGTACTGTACAATTCGAGAGTAATGGATACTTTCTCCACAGTTCTGCAGTGATCATTGTACAGTACAGATTGAGAGTTTTGGATACTATCCCCACAGTACTGCGGTGATCTCTTTTATCAATACCAGCATGAATCTGTGTTCAATACAAATTCCATATCATTCAATCTATAGATAGATATACAAGTTAGCTAGACACCTGTTCCATTTCCTTCCTACCCTTGCATCTTTCTGTATCTCCTACAGTCCTGAAGGATCTGGTATCACACATAGATTACAGTGGTATAGACCATCTGTATCCTTGTCCATATCTTTCTTCATACAGCTGACCCTGGATAGGACATAGACTTGAACCCCCAAGTTTTCTTGCCTTGTTATGATATATAGAGATTCTCCATTGTTTTGCAGTTGAGAAAAATCTGTTTACTCTTTATGAAAAAATAATGATGTTTCATTCTTATTTGTTGTATGAATCAGGAACTCAAGTTTAAATAGAGAAATGGTGTGTCAGAAGGTATATAGATGTTGAAAAAGATTAAAAAGATATCTAGTGGCCAGGAAGTCCTTTTCTCTTCATCTCTGATATTTATCTATTTCACCACTGGCTGGATTTGTAATTTGAATTTGCAATTCATTACTTAATACATGGCTCTTTTCAGGATTCAGTTGCAACTCTTATATTTCATACAAATACTCCTTTTCACATCTATGTAATTTCTAAAGTGGAATAACTCTTGTATTTACTGTATCAGAAATTTTAAGATCAGAAAATGTGTGAATTTATCCCAAGTGTTTGTACTCTGGATGGCAGGACTAATGGTTTACTTTTTGATCTAACTGATGAGATTCTGATGATATTTTAGATCCCTGGTTTGTCTTGGAGATTATTAACAAAGAACATTGTGTTGTTCTGACAGCATGTGATAGCTTTATTTTTTTTTTAGATTAGTAAATGTTGTTATGTAACAGGCATGCCTATGCTGCAATATATTCATACGTAAAGCATTTTGCCAATAAGCCACAGCTGTAACAATAATGCTTGGTTAGGAGAGAAGGTATTTCAATTTCAATCTTACGTCTTTTGAGCATGATGGCATATTTGGACTGAAATTAAAAATTACACACAAAAACTTGAATTATGGAAATAATTATTAACTTGTCATATTAAAATAATATGTAGTGAGTATTTTCTTTACGCAATAAGCAACAAGTTTAAAACTGCATTTAAGGTATCAAACATTTTAATTAAGATCTTCCCCTTTAGGACTAGCAGCAGGAAGATTTTTGACTTTTTTTTTGAAAACTATTTATATTCTCAACTTATTCCTTTAAAATACCTATCAAGGTGTTCCTCAATCTGTCAAAATTAGAATATTGTTCACCATTTCTACACTTCTTACGCACTCACCCTGTCTGACTGGTGCATAAAACTTGCACTAGCTCTTGTGCCTTCATTTATAGGTATCACGTTAGTCTGTGATAAGACATGGTGCATCACTGGTTGTTCTTAATCAAAGAAGCCCTACTAATTGAAATGTTTGATGTGTGATACTCAAGAGAGGGAACGTAGTCTTAGTTACCCCATGTAATGTAGCCAATCTGGGTTGGTGTGTATTACAACCCATTTATTTGTCCCGTACCAGTATTTACACCGGAGGGGACTGTAGGTTTGCCCTCCGTCTGTCTGTCCGTCCGTCTCTCTGTCCAGATGGCCGGAAATCTGGATCCTGTGATAACTTAAAAAACGTTAAAGATAATATTATTCAACTTGGTATATGAATAGATGGCCATATGGAGATTCTGCACATCACTTTGTTTTTAGCTCACCTGAGCATAGCTCAGGGTGAGCTTTTGGGATACTTGATTGTCCGTCGTCCGTCGTCCGTCAACAATTTGATGTTTACACACTAGAGGCCACAATTTTGATCCAATCTTCCTCAAACTTGGTCAGAATGTTTGTCTTGATGATATCTTGAACCCTTTCGAAAATGGGCTGGGCCGGACCGAAAAGTAGGTCAGTAGGTCAAATCTTAGAAAAATCTTGTTTACACACTAAAGGCCACAGTTTTAATCCAATCTTCCTCAAACTTGGTCAGAATGTTTGTCATGATGATATCTTTTGTGGATGGGGTCAGAAAATTCCTGAACATTGTTTCACCTCATCATCTTAATTCTAAAGCAATCTGTTTTGTACAGGCAATGAATGATACTTTTCTCAGGTGAGCGATCTAGGGCCATCTTGGCCCTCTTGTTTTTTTTCTCAGACCAAAATTCTGGTTGTTATGGTAACAGAAAAATTATGCACCTTACTGTTAGGGGACTCATGTGTTGTGTGAAACACCAGTTACTTGTTCAGTATAAGGTACCCCTGGTGACTGGAGAAGGAATTGCTGTGTGTTGCTGTGTTATTACACTTAACTTGAAGTTTTAAGTCCGGATGCTTTCTTAATGTTGTAGTTTGGAAATTGCCAAATTTTCAAGGAACTGTGTTGTAGAATTGCTTAACGGGTAGGAACTTAATTATCTGTGTATTTTTCAGGTGGGTAGCTTTGGTTAAGGTTTAATTAAGTTGGAAAAGGTCTGGCTTTAACATTTAGTGGTGAAAAAATTGTAGTACGGCTTCTGGAACTCGTAAGAATACAAACACACACACACACACACTGGTCATGTAGTACTGTGTATATATAATTACTTTTGGCCTTTTTGTGATTTTCTCAAATGTATTTTGTTTTTTTATTCATTGATTTCTTTTACTCTAACCCTTTCCCTCATAGAGGAAACCATGAAAAGACCTATGCGAACAGCATAAAACCAGATCAGCCTGCGAGTAACTCAGGATTTTTGCTGTTCGCTGCTCCTCAGTGGTCTGGTAATGAGGATTTTGTAATTAAATTTGGTAATGTTTAACTGTGGTTTTCTGCAGATCAGGCTTTATGTGGTACCTGCTGAGTGCATCAAAATGAGTCTATATGAGGGAAAGGGTTAAATTAATATATTTCAGTTTATTACATTAGTTTTTATGCTTTAATTGCAGTGCTAAGTGGTAACATTTGATGATTTGATACTTTTTACTCCACAGAATCTACCAAAATATATAAACATGCTGGGGACCAGTATATAGCAGATAATGGGCTTCACTGGTTTAGGGTTTGAGTCTAACCACAGAAAAACTGATGCAAAAAAAAAAAAAAAAAAAATTAAACATGCTTATTTGTGGTGAATTTATATTGCTTCTTATTACTGATTATAATCATGTCAGGAATGCTTGCATTTTGCATGATAAGTTTTTTTTTTTTTTCTTCTCTTTTCCATTTTTATTCATACTGTTAATTGATTGTTTTAAATAACAAGTATACTGATATTTTCACTGCATGTCACTAAATGCATTTGTAATTTGAAATTCCATTCGCATTATCATGTAAAGAATGTGCAGAAAATAACTCCAGAGGTGGTTTTCATTACAATAGTTTATTCATACACTTCCTTTAGCCCATGTAATATTCATAGTTATCTCTCATTTTCACTCCACACAGAATATAGAGTGCATAATCTTGTTGCCTAATAGAATATCTTGCATAAATCAGGAATCAAGTTTTAAAATCTCTCTTGATTCTCTGTGTGTATAGAATATTGAAAAGTTTTGCCTCCATTTTTAGTCTGCTTTCCAGTGATCATAAAGTGACCATAATTTTCTCCAAAGTAGAGAGGAGCATATTGCTTTGTATATGTCTATAAGTCAGTCGACCAGTCTGAGTTATATCTTAAGGTCTAATTGACCATTTGTCCGTAGTATGTGTCCTGGTCACCAAGTGGTTAAAGGGTTGAACCCCATAGTAAGTAGGAAGTCAGCCATGACATACCAAAGTCATACAGAAGGTATTCGTATACAAAATCTTCCTTTTGTCACAACTGTTATTATTTTTCACTTACGCTTTGACAACTTAGATGTTTATTCATGATTGTTTAGTCTACATTTATATTATCATTATACCCAGACATTGCCCTACCATTGTAGTTGGTCCTCATTTCTGTTTGTAAAATGGTCTCTTGTTTTCTATCTTGAAACAAAACCTTCCATTGTTTACAGTAAAACATACATATTGATATGTAACTTAAGTTAAATGTTTTCTGTATAGTTTTCAGTTAGTCTATACTATTTTGTTTATTTCTGGGAAAGCAGTTCTCTCTGTATGAGTGCTAACCAGTGCAGGTCCTTTATAAGACTAGATCCATCATAATGTTGTAGAGTAGTTGAGGTGTAAAGATACCATACTGAATCAAACCACACTGTAACTATGACAACAATGATTTGGGTCCATAGATTGAATCATGTAATGATTGCTCTTGTTATATAAATGGAGCGTGTTATGAAGGATCTGTAGTGTGTTGGCTCCTGTTATCAGGCACAATACTGTGACAATGTTACGACATGATGTGACAATGCTACGACATGATGTGACAATGCTACGACATGATGTGACAATGTTTGTGTTCCACTGTTTCAGAGTTCATGTATCAGGAGGCGTTCCTCACCACCTACCGGACGATGATCACCTCAAAGGAACTGTTAGAGAAACTCCTTTATCGCTTCAACAAGTTTCAGTGTACACAAGACGTGAACA
Source organism: Solen grandis (assembly GCA_021229015.1). Classification (NCBI taxonomy): domain Eukaryota; kingdom Metazoa; phylum Mollusca; class Bivalvia; order Adapedonta; family Solenidae; genus Solen; species Solen grandis. Next base: position 73,039,634 of record CM037781.1, on the reverse strand, counting down.
AGAAGAAAGTGGCGAGGAACGCGTTCTCCCTCTTGATACGAGTCATAGACCTGATGAGGTGAGTGGTGAATCAAAAGTAAGCAGGTCATATGAGCTTGGGCATATTATTAGTGTAATTGAGATAGGGCAGTTTCTTTAATATATGTCTTTTGTTTTATACAATACATTGCTATACAGTAATGTGCTATACGGTTTATGACTACATTTGTTATACATTCATTGTATATATCACTATTACTACTTGCTATCAACATTACATTGACTACACATTACATTGCAAACATACATTGAACACTTACATTGCTACACATTACATTACATTGCTACACTATACATTACATTGCTACACTATACATTACATTGCTATACATTACATTGCTACACTACACATTACATTGCTATACATTACATTGCTATACATTACATTGCTACACATTACATTGCTATACATTACATTTCTATACAATACATTGCTTTACAATACATTACATTTCTATACATTACATTACATTGCTACACATTACAATTCTTTACAATACATTACATTGCTATACAATACATTGTGGTGCTGTACAAAACATTACATTGCATACAATACATTGCAGTGCTTTACAATACATTAAATTGATATACAAAACATTACAATTCTATACAATACATTACATTGCTAAACAATGCATTACATTTACATACAATACATTACATTGCCTTACAATACATTACATTTCTATACAGTACATTACATTGCTATACAATACATTACAATTCTGTACAATACATAACATTGCCCTACAATACATTGCAGTAATTTACAATGCATTACATTGCTATACAAGACATTGCAGTGCTTTACAATACATTACATTGCTATACAATACATTACAATTCTATACATTACATTGCCATAAAATACATTACATTTCTATACAATACATTACATTGCTACACATTACAGTAAAACCTCACTCTGCGACCAACTCATTTTCACGACCAACTCAATATTACAGGCACATTTTGTCGGACATTTTGATAGGCATGATATGACCATAGATTTTAATTTTAATTGTGAAAAAAAGATTTTTTATAAAAATAATCAGGATTACATTTCATAACAAAACTTTTTAAAAACATTAAATTGTTTCAAGTGATGTTATTTTCATCTATCAAATTAAAAAGCAGCATTGAATTTGATCAACATTGAAATGAAATATTTATGAAAAGACCATAACTCAATAATGAGACCAACTCAATAATAAGACCACTTTCAGATGGACCCAATAGTGGTCTCATTATCGAGGTTTTACTGTACATTGCTATACATATTACATGATTACAATTTCTTAATTCATTACATGATACATTACATTGGCCATACAATACATTACAATGCTATACAATACATTACAATGCTATACAATACATTACAATTCTATACAATACATTACAGTGATTTACAATAAATAATATTGCTATACAATTCAATGCTTTACAATATATTTTAAATGCCACACGATACAATCCATTGTTTTACAGTTCAGAGCAGTGATTACATTGTGAGCTATATTCTGACCCCTGATTTCATTTCAAGCTATATTTTGACCCCTGGTTAAATTGCAAACTTTATTTTGACCCCTGATTACATTGTGAGCTATATTTTGACCCCTATATTCTTGCCCCTGCAGTCTGGTGGAGCTGGATGAGAAAGTAATAGAGATACTGATGGACCTTGTGTTTGAGTTACTGTGCCAGGGGGACCTCAGTCTGGCGCGAGCCCTGCGCAAGAAGCTGATTGAAAAGTGTGAAGCCAAGATCAAACGACAAGAGGCGGCCTCCCACGTCCGCCTGCTGTCATCCATTTCCGTGACAACCAAGTGAGTACCATTGTGTAGTGATGAGGAATTACCAGATTACAGCAAACAAACAAAAATGTGCATATGGCCTGTGTTCTACTAGTATTCTGTGATTCAGATGAAAAAATGGTGTTGATTTATTAGGTCCTGTGCTAAAAAATAAATGACTTGATTATTGGTTAATGTGGTTTCAGGGGTGTCTTAATTAGGTTTATTATATACTAGCAATATCAGGATAGTGTAGTGGTAACACACTTTGCTTCTCACCAATGCGTCCCGGGTTCTATTCCTGGTCACGTACGTGAGAGGGTACAGTGGTCGCTCAGCCAGACACATGGGTTTTCTTCAGGTTCTCCGGTTTCCTCCCACAATAATGACCACATACGCCGCCACCAGAGCCATTGAGAGTGATTAATATAAGTTGTGAGAACTTGTTTCGTAATTGATGTAAAGTAAATAAAGTTTTAAGCAATATCAGCATTCTGAACCACTGATTTATGTTTGGGACTAAAGATTTATTCTTTGTCAAATGTTTTTAACACAGCTGGTCACATATAAACCACATCTGTATTGTTATGTTGAAAGCGTCTGGTTATTTTCATATCTGGATTTTGTACTGTGGTTTTTTAAGTGAAAAGTTTATTAGAAAATAAATATTGGAAATTAAATGGGAAGGGCAGTTATGGTTTGTTAGTTTTTTGTGGTATCTTGAATTTCATTCACTTTAGTTTCCATTTGACTTTGAAAGCATATGTTTTCAATATAATATCATGATTTTTATGTCTGTTTTGATGAAAGAAACAGATGCTGCTAAATTGATTCAGGATGTGTCAGGTTTCAAGGTTATACTCTTTGATCTTTATACTGGTTATCTGAATTAATTTAGCATAAGAAGAAAAAATACAATACATTTATTCAGAATTTATTTCAAATATCTGGATCTTTTTTCATTCAGTTTTTTTTTTCTTTTCTACATATTTTTTTATCGTGTTTATTTATTTTACCAATATAAGTAAAAAATCAAATCAAGAGATATAAAAAGAGGGAATGTAAAAATGGAATTAAAATGAGAGTCTATAAACATTCTATATTAACATTTCATGACATAATTTCATCCAAGTCTTGCAATAGTCTATGACCAGTTCATACATTAGTTTGTAACTGACCAGTAAATGACCATGCATATGGAAATGACCAGTAAATAACAATGACCAGTATATGATAAAGCCAATGACAGTTTGTTTGTAAATGACCAATAAATGACTGTTTGTAAATGCCCAATAAATGACACTTTCTTTGTAAATGACCAGTAAATGACACTTTGTTTGTAAATGACCTAAATGACACTTTGTTTGTAAATGACACTTTGTAAATGACCAATAAATGATGATTTGTTTGTATATGACCAATAGATATCAATTTGTTTGTAAATGACCAGTAAGGACTGTGTCTATTTGTGTTCCAGTCCACCCTCCTTGTTACACTTCAAGTCTCACGAGATTGCTGAGCAGATGACCCTAATAGATGCCGAGCTTTTCCAGCGTATCGAGGTGAGTGTCCAGGTCCCGTAATCTCTTCACTATACAATAGCTGGTAGTGAGAAACTGGTACTACTCCTCAGTACCTGAAATGAGAAGGCAAGATTGCTCAGTTGATGTTTCCCTGCTGGAGGTAATGTTACCAACTGTGAAGCAAAAGGTTGTGGGTATCAAACCCCAGTGGCGGCAAGGAATTTCATGACCATTCCATTGCTAAGCACTGGTCAAACCAAGGAAACATTGAGAAGGATTTATATAGATTGTAAGAACTGGTTTTTTAATCAACATAAAATATATAAGTTTATAAACTGAAGCCAGTTTAGCCTGTGACTGATTTACAGGTAGGTCAGGTTTTGAAGTTTTTGAAAATCATTGAAAATTGATTTCATCTGTATCTTATGTTTGATTATTTTCTTTATGGTATATGCAGTTTTAAATTTTCTAAATATCTGGTCACATTGAATAGACTTTCCTCTCCATACATGGTATACTTACAATCTTGGATGTGCGTTCACCCACAGATCTCTGAGGTTCTCCTGTACGCAAAGGAGCAGTCGGAGGAGTTGAGCCCGAACCTGACTGAGTTCACAGAGCACTTCAACAAGATGTCTTACTGGGTGCGCACACGAATACTGCTGCAGAGTGAGGCAAAGGAGAGGGAGAAATACATGACCAAATTCATCAAGATCATGAAGGTAAGACTTGCTCTATAGAATCAGAGGGAGGGGTTCTGACAGACTGGTTCTATAGAATCAGAGGGAGGAGGTCTCACAGACAGGTTCTATAGAATCAGAAGGAGGGGGTCTGACAGACTGGTTCTATAGAATCAGAGGGAGGAGGTCTCACAGACAGGTTCTATGTTCTATAGAATCAGAGGGAGGGGTTCTGACAGACAGTTCTATAGAATCAGAAGGAGGGGGTCTGACAGACTGGTTCTATAGAATCAGAGGGAGGAGGTCTCACAGACAGGTTCTATAGAATCAGAGGGAGGGGTTCTGACAGACTGGTTCTATAGAATCAGAGGGAGGGAGTCTGACAGACAGGTTCTATAGAATCAGAGGGAGGGGTCTGACAGACTGGTTCTATAGAATCAGAGGGAGGGGGTCTGACAGACTGGTTCTATAGAATCAGAGGGAGGGAGTCCGACAGACATGTTCTATAGAATCAGAGGGAGTGGTTCTGACAGACTGGTTCTACAGAATCTGAGGGAGGGAGTCTGACAGACTGGTTCAATAGAATCAGAGGAATCAGAGGGAGGGGGTCTGACAGACTGGTTCTATAGAATCAGAGGGAGGGATTTGACAGAATCAGAGGGAGGGAGTCTGACAGAATCAGAGGGAGGGGTTCTGACAGACTGGTTCTATAAAATCAGAGGAAGGGGATCTGGCAGACTGTTTCTATAGAATCAAGGGGAGGGGTCTTGCAGACTGCTTCTCTGATTGTTTACCTTCAAGATTATAAATGTGAGACTGGTTCTGGTTCCTCATTAGATCAATTGTTGTGGGGAATGTATCTTCTCTCACTGTGTCCCATCCTGACCAGATCACTTCACTCCTCACAGTCTTGGTTCATACCTTCAGCTGTGTCTCTTTAGTTATCGTGGTGGAGGTAGGAATCACCTCAAGGATAGGGCAAATTGTACTCTTTCTATAATAACAAGTCAGTATTTTCCTTTCCTCATTCAGCATTCTTAAAGTCTCATCCCCTAAGAATGGTTAACACTGTTTGATGATTTCATTTCCTCACTCAATTTTTATATAGATATCCTTTCATTACTAGAGCTTAATTGTAGGACTGATTTTTAAAATTTTAACTTTCTCTGTTTAATTGTCTTTCAAGCATTTGCAATATATTGATTATCTCTAAGTTATCTTTATTGAACTATCATATAATAAGGTTCAATCAAATCTCTGTTGACAGTAGTTGCCAATCTCTAAACAAAGGCCAATGACTAAATTCTCAGTGTTGTATTTGTAGAGATTTTTTCTTTGAAGACTAGTTATCTAAGATAAAGGTCAGTTTTCAGTTTTCCTTGAGTGGCCTGTGTCAGGTGTTACTGTCTGTGTTTGTATGTTACAGGTACTGCGAAAAATGAGTAATTTTAACTCCTACCTAGCTATACTGTCGGCCCTGGACTCCGCCCCCATCAGACGCCTGGAGTGGCAGCGGCAGGATCTGGATGTAAGTCACGTCTACGTACAGAGTATTGAACCATGTAATAAATATGTGACAATACACCTGAAGCATTGAAAAAGTAACTAAATAATTAAAGCCACTAAACATAGTCTAATGTTACCATCTGTATCCCATGATTATATTGTTGCCATTGGTAAGCTTTTAATGAAATATTTATGACACATGATTAACATTCCTATGACAGCATCTGAAGGAATTCTGCCAGTTGATCGACAGTTCAGCATCGTTCCGTACGTACAGACAGGCGCTGGCCGAGACGGAGCCCCCTTGTATACCCTACATGTGAGTCATCCCTCCCTCTTTTTACTGGCATTTCTGCCTCCTTGTACTTGCATCTCTCTCTCTGTCTCTTTCTCCCTCTTTCTCTCTAGATAAACAGCTTGAAATCAGTGTCTAATTAGTTACTATGGTTACATATATATTACAATACTGACTTACTTATGTTGATTCTATATACTTATGATACTGTACTGTATTACAGAAAGTTAAATATTTTGTTGTATCATCAAGTGTAACTGATGTATTCATTATCTGTCTTGATAGTCCAGTTTATTTAATACGATTTTCTTTTTCAGTATAAAAACTGTCTGGTTTTCTTAATATAAGAGACTACTTATAAAGCAATTCACATATATTTTAAAACATTGTTATGGTATTGCCAAACTGCTTAATTAGTTGAAAGACCAAATCTTGCTAGCATAGATAGATATCAATGACTTCTTCACGGTCAGACATGCTTTCATTATTAAAGTCAATTCCAATGAGGATGATTATATTGCAGATGTAAGGAATACTATCTGGCAATGAGAAGCTAAATTCAAATTCTTTATCCTGATCATTTTGAGTGTTTATAAATCCAATAATCCTTCTGACTTCCTGTATCTAACTTCCTGTGTCTGGTTCCCAGTGGGCTGATCCTGCAGGACCTGACCTTCATCAACATCGGGAACCAGGACCTTCTGCCAGATGGCAGTATCAATTTCGCTAAGCGCTGGCAACAATTCAGCATCCTGGACAGTATAAGGCGTTTCCGTGAGAACAATTGGTGAGTGTCCCCATGGTCTCTGAAACTCTGTTGTAGAAGGACTTTGATTTCAATGTTGCTTATTTTGGAAAACAAGGGCTTGGTACCAAGCTATGGTAAATACATAAAGGAGTAGTTATAATAGTTTTACACTAGTTCTTGGATAGCAGTATTTCACAGATTCTTAGATTTGTGCATCAAGACTTAACCCTTTCCCTCATATTGACTCATTTTGACGCACTCAATAGGTACCACATAAAGCCTGATCTGCAGAAAACCACAGTTAAACCTTACCAAATTTAATTAAAAAATACTCATTTCAAGACCACTGAGGAGCAGCGAACAGCATAAAACCTGATCAGCCTGCGAGTTACTCGCAGGCTGATCTGGTTTTATGCTGTTCGCATAGGTCTTTTCATGGTTTCCTCTATGTGGGAAAGGGTTAATACATTGGTAGAGCAGACCCATACAATGTTTGAATACAAAATTGAAGCTCTGATGCTACAGTGTGCCAGCAAAAAAAACCCCAAAAAACATGGTTTCATATACCATTTAAAGTTCCAGTAAATTAATATGCATAAAGTCATTTTTTTAAAAAAAATTTGGTGAATATTAATGAGGTAGATGATTAAAACTTGTAATGAACTATAAATTAAAAGTTATTTAATGGTAAAACATAAAATGATTCTTATGACATTTAGGTTGACTTCCTTAAGAATATTCTCTGCAATTTTGTCATTCCTTTTTCTACAACAAAAACACCCATATATTATTTCTAAACAAATATTATTAGTAATTAAGTTAATTTTGATATGTTTTTGATCATTTCAATTATTTCTTATTAACCAGTATTTGTTTTTAACTTTCATATATTTATTTTGTTGTATAAACATGTTGTCAAAACGGTTTCATTTCTGTGGACCATATGGAAGATTGGTATATTTGAAATATGTTATCTACTTTGACTGGAGACTTTACCTATTTACTTACTTAGTACTGTTGGTGGAGTTTGAGCCAAAATCTACATCTTCATGGTTAAAGCATCCGACTCGGGAGTGGGAAGTCGTGGGTTCGATCCCCGGCCAAGACATACCAGAGTCATAAAAAATGGTACAGTTATAGCTCCCTTGCTTAGCACTCAGCATATAAGGGTAATTGCAGGACTGGTTGGCCCGGTGTCAGGATAATGTGACTGGGTGTGGTATCATGCCACATGTCTACGGCGTGATACTGCAGTGTGGAAGCACTATATCTGTCTGAAGTAGACATCGTCTCCAAATGACTGAAATACTCTCGGTGAGACTTAAAACCCAACAAACAAACAAACTTACTTAGTATTGATGGTGAAGTTTGAGTCAGAATCTACATCTTCAGAGGTCACTTAAGGAATTGCTAACTTGTGCTTGTTGTATTTCAGCAACTATGAGTCCAAGTTTAAAAAGAATGAGAGGATCCTGTCCATGTTTGACAACTTCAATGATTACCTTGGGGAGGAGGCAATGTGGCAGATCTCGGAGGAGATCAAACCCCGGGGAGGCAAGAAGAAGGTGGAGAGTGAATTATAGGGCTTGGCAGATGTAGTTTGTGATGTGCTAGGGGAGACAGGGGCCTGGTAGAAACGTCGTGATTAGAGTAGGGGCTTGATGGACCAGAGGTTGGTGCTGAGCAGGGGAATGACCTCTGATAAAATGGCATGGTGGTCTTAATCATCCTCACCAGAGAGAGGCAAGGTCTGCTGCAAGATGTATTAGAACGAGATGGTGATGGAACGCTGGAATAGATGAAGTTGGTGAGGCTGTGACAGATCAGAAGAAGATATTTTTGAGACTTAGAGAGCCTCGGAAAGTATAATGGGTGAGAAAGTTGGGACAGATATCCAGGCTGACCTGGACTTGTGGGCCGGTGAAGATCGGAGTCCATGTTGACCAACAGCCAGTGATAAAGGAAGAAGTATGTGATGACATTGGAGATGCAACAAGTAGTATGCAAGTTAACTTGACATTCACATAATCATGAATGTTTTGGGCAGTTTATTAGATCATGATATTCATGGAAACTTTGTACTAAACTAAGAAGTGTGATTTAAGAATTAATATGCTTTTTAAGAATCTCCATTTGTTTGCCCAGACAGGGTTATTGTGACCAGTTTGTTAAGTGTATGTTTTCCAGTTACTGATCGTGTTAAGAGTGTTTTGTATCAGATGGTATGTGTGGATCTAAATCAACTACAGCAGTAGTACATATCCTAGTTGTGATTTGTTACCATCTGACATGCCTCTGTCAAAGGAGAGATTGGGGTGGGTGGGGTAATGAAATCAGTATGGTAACGTAAACTTTATTTATACATTTATGTTATATGAATATATATATATATACTGTTGGTGACTTGAAAACTGGACTAGATATCCAGGTAGATAGATGAAATGTTATTTATTCCAGTGTAGACTAGAGGTTATTTAAGTACCAGATTTATGTGGTGCCGAGATACAAGATTCACATGTCGAGATGGTGACTTATTTATGGTATTTATGATCTGCGTTATATTTGTGATTGTACTAAAGTTTATCATGACTACATAAACACAACAAACAGCAAGAACATTCTGGTGAATGTGTCATCTTACAGCGTGGTAAACCACAGACAATCTTGATCAGACTGGAGGCTTTTTTCACCCTGAGTAGGTGATATGTCCATTCTCATCTCAACCAATAGGAAGAGCTGGCAAAGAGAACAAACCAGATAGCTTGATAGTTACGTGCAGGCTGATCTGGTTTCTACGGTTACAGCGGTCATTTTTGGCGTGTGGTATAGAGTTCAAGTTCTGTTCATCCATCAGTTTGTACCATATGTAGCATTGATTGTCACTTTCTAGTGTCAGATACAGTGCAGCTCCATTATAACACTGTATTGACTCCACAATGTCATTATATTTCTGTATTTGGACTTCTCAGCTCCATTATAATGCTATATTTGACTCCACAGCTCAATTGTAATGTTATAATTGTTCAATTATAAACTATGAATGGGTTATATTGGACTGAATTTTAACTCTGAGAGAGCACTCAATCATTTCAACAAATCTCTAAGATTTTGGACCCAAGGTTGGACCACATTAAATTGGATATCATATTTAAAAGGGGAAAATTGCATCATCAATAGTTACAAACTTTAGACTTGTTACATAAAGTATTTAATTCCAAGGATAAGTTGCACCAAATCATGTGCTGATGGGCCATTGCATAATGAGTTTAATGACTTTGAAAGAAAAGTAATATCTTTCATCAGAAAATAAACCATAGCATTTTTTCTCTTTTTTGAGTGAGAATCAAGATGTAAAGCTTTATCAGAGTTGCAGACCTTGAATATCAGATAATCTTAAGATAAACATCTGTACATGGTTAGTCATTTTATAAAAAGATAAGGAAATCTAGAGTAGTACTGATGTAAGGAATTCATTATGTTGAGCAGGATGTGTTTTACATGACTTTGTTTCTTATTCTATGACGATGTGCCATAACAAGTGCAACAGATTGAGGTGTGTTTAGCCGTGTGTTAGCCATGTGGTTAGCCGTGTGTTAGCCATGTGGTTAGCTGTGTGTTAGCCGTGTGGTTAGCCGTGTGTTAGCCGTGTGGTTAACCGTGTGTTAGCCATGTGGTTAGCCGTGTGCTAGCCATGTAATAAGTGTGTGTTAGCCGTGTGGTTAACCGTGTGTTAGCAATGTGGTTAGTCATGTGTTAGCCATGTGGTTAGCCATGTGTTTACCGTGTGTTAGCCGTGTGGTTAGCTTTGTGTTGGCCATGTGGTTAGCCGTGAATGACAGTGAATGATAATACATTACACAGGCTGTATGTGGCCGTTTTTTATGTTTTCGTTATCAGAATTTGTATGCCAGTATCGGTAGTATTCAACTTTTCTCATGACTAACCCTACATTATATGCAGTCATCGCTTATGTGACAGTTGTCATAAGTACAAATCAAGATCAGACAAGATGCACAATGCTTATAGATCAGGTTTTAAGCGGTATATTTCGTGCGTGACCTTCACATCAGAAGAGGCTGATAGAACCAGGCATTTTCTTTTAAAACATCTTAAATTAAGACGTTAATCTCAAGTTCTGTATCATTGGAACAGCTTTCTAAAATCATATGTATCACTAGGTCATTAAGATCTCCCAGTTTTTTGGTTCAGGTACACATCAGTTTGAGATGTTGTGTTAAGCACAGACCAGATAATACTGGAGATTTCTTAATGGTGTTTTTTCTTTCATTTGTACTGGTGTTAAAATGTGTCACACTGGAGTAAGAATTAGATATATGTAATCATTATCAGTAATATTACTGTAATCATAATCTATATTACTGTAATTCTATTGAATTACAGGAAGTGGTATTTGATACACAGGATGTGTTCTAGTCTGTTAAGATACAGTCTCCGTTGTTTCCATGTCAACTAACACCATAGTAAAGATCTAGTCTTATTACAGAATGTCCAGTCTGTGTCAGCTAACAACTTTGCCACTCTTCTCTCTCGCGCTGTATAGATCTCTCAACCCCTTAGACAGTTCAATTCCAGGTCAGCAGCAAACAATATAAAAAGTTCTCACTGTCCATCTCCTATTCCCCAGTTTTATTGAACAGTGACCTGTAAAAAAAAAATCATCACCCTTAGAATAACTTAACCCTTTCCCTCATATAGACTCATTTTGACGCACTCAATGAGTACCACATAAAGCCTGATCTGCAGAAAACCACAGTTAAACCTTACCAAATTTAATTATAAAATCCTTATTTCCAGACCACTGAGGAGCAGCGAACAGCATAAAACCTGATCAGCCTGTGAGTTACTCGCAGGCTGATCTGGTTTTATGCTGTTCGCATAGGTCTTTTCATGGCTTCCTCTATGAGGGAAAGGGTTAAGGTTAGGTTGGTTTCATGCTGTTCACATGGAAAAATTACAATTAATTTGTTAATGTAAGTGCCCTGGAAAACCTTTGGAAGATAGATTTTCTATGAAAAGAGTGCTATATAAATGTGGTATTATTATATCATTATTATTAATCAGGCAGAAACTGTAATTGTGGATAATATTAAAACACTATCCATTCTGAAAATTCCAGATTTTCATAGTATGTTATATAGACTGCCATTTATAGACTGCTTCTGATATAATTTATTTTCTTAGAAATTAATCACTTGTAAATTTTAATGTCTGTGTTATTCTGACCTGAATAATTTGACAGCTGGGTCAGCCAGAAAGTGATTTCCAGTTTGATCAAAGTCTCTGTTCTGAGATTGCCTATTTGAAGAAAGTTGTTCAAAACATGAAAAAGATATACTTTGGCCTCCAAATTTGAGGGTTAAACACAATGAAGTAGAAACTGGACTGTTGTACAAAAAATATATTATTAGTGGTTAGTTACTATGGTGACACGAGCATCCTTTGAAATTTGGCATAGATGTAGAAATATTTGGATGTAAGATTTTGAATATTCATTAAATTGAGAAAATATTACGATTTCTTTACTACATATATATTGGTAATGACAGGTTTGATAGAGGGCTTCTCACTGATGATATAATTTATAATAAAAAAATTAATCACCCTGGAAAATGAATGATTTTATCATTAACCAGACAATGATCACTGTGCGTCACTTATTGGCTGATCTGGTTTTAACAAGGATTTATTTTTATCCATTGCTATGTCTAGATATATCATTAAATGGAATGAAACGTGCTGATTCTGTATGTAAAAATCATAATATAAAGTATGGAAAAATTGTATTGCTGTTTAATTTATATTTGACTAAGCGTATGTTTTCTTGTGTGATCATCCCGGGTGTAAATATTGTAGACTTCTATTATTATAATTATTGTGCCCGTCAGTGTATTCATTGACGTCTCAACACGAGACGTGATTTCTGGTAATGATGCATGCAGCGTATGTTAGTGATGAGATACATTGCTGATGTAACACTGAGGAATGGATACTGAGCAGATCTCTAACATGTGTAGCTGTGTGATATTGTCATCAATGACTTTAAATTCTTCTTAGTTTTATATAGCCATATATCTCAAAATCCTATTTTTTTTCATAAAGAATTAGGCTGAACTTACAGTAAAAGAAAATGACATATGTTCTGATAGTAATATCTGAATTAATGTAAAAAGTACACACACCTCATGTCTCCGACATAATCTTATGAATGTTAGGTTTTATTTGAAAATATTGAGAAAAAAAATCAGAGAGCAAGAGCAGTATTAATTGAAACTTTAAAGTGCATCCTTGCTTTTTAGGTATTAAAATGACTCCTACCTTAGTACTATTTCTCATTATGTGTACTTGAATGAGAGATTTGATACGCAACAAATCTGCAGTATGGTTTGATATTATCAAGAGTTTGGGAACATTAATAAACTTAATGTCATACTATCAGACTCCTTAGTTCTGTTCCTCTGTGTTTTGTCAAGTATGAATGTCATGTGTTTTATAATTTAAAAGAAATTAACAATTCTAAAGGGGGCAGATGCAATAAAATGTAGACTATGAATGCTTGATACGTGTTGTGTCTTTCCTTTTCACCCAGTTGTGAACCTGCATTGCTTCATCTTCAGTCATCATCTTAGACCCAGGAAATGTAACCAGTCCAGGTGAAAAATGTGCAGTCAGACTGCAACTTGTACCAGGGACTCCATTGAAAGTGCAGGCTGAAGTGAGTGAGTATTCTTCTAACCAAGCTACCAGATCACTTACACAAACCTCTACCTGACATGGATTATTTAGAGGCTGTTAAAAAAAATATAGTTGTCTACCACTATGTGTTGAGAGAGACGGACTGAACTAATAGTTTATTTGGATGTATTTTCCAATTAACTTGTAGGGGTCATGTGGTCCCTCGATAAATGTTTCAATTGTTATATATCAACACTATGGTAACCAAATGGTTTTAAATTGCAGGCGTTGGAACGAAAACAGAACACATTGTTCCAAGATAATTTAATAACATGAAATACAATCTTACATTAATAGAATAACTGGATGTATGAATGAAAAAAACAAATGTTATTTGAGTTATAGATTTATTAATCCTGATCACAAATAAAAACAAAAGCAGTCTTAAAGGAGACCTCTACCAGTATTTGTATAAATGCTGTTAACAACTACCACAACACAAATCTTAACAAATAATTCTACTATATACAATAACTTCATCACTGAAGGGTTGTAAATACACCTGCAAACATCTTAACAACCTCCCTTCTTGCTATCAATTTTAATTTTCAATATTAGTGATAGCAACCTAGACCCCAAACCAAAACAAGCTACCATTTTTTTTTTTACAATGAGGAACTACAGTATATCAAGTTAACTGTTAACTGGGAAACTAAATAACCAACCCTTTAACTTGAATAGACTTGTTTTGATGCCTTGGCAAATAGAGCAGATCTGGGTATCTTCTGTTAACAACAATAATGGAAACTCCGATTCTACAGTCTGCATGGCAAAGAAAAATGTTTTGCTCTATACTAGTATACCATTTAAAGTTCTGTAAATTTGTACATGAAATATTCATGAGGTAAAGGGTCGCGACATCCATGATTCCAGTAAAGCCACTAATTGACGGAGTGAACAAAAGTTCTGATTGTATTTGCTAGGGAATACTGTTTACCAGCTCCATGTATAAATAACAAGTAAACAAAAACATGCTAATGTAAACACAACAAATATAAATGATCAACATCAAATATAAATGACCAACATCAAACAAATATAAACTATACCAACAGTAACAAAAGTGAAAGCTACCTGTGTTCATTATATACAGGGTCTATTCATTATAAGACCATAACCAGATAACGCATTGGACATAGTTAGCCTGTACATTCCAACAATTACCGGTATTACAGATTTTGGGGTCCATGGTTTACATTAAAATGACACTCCTGGTACTGGATCTACACTGTATTTCAAAAAGCAACAAGTGCAACAATGTCTATAAATAGATACTATACTGTACACATTCTTAAAGTCTTTTTGAATCTGAAATAATTCATTTTATTTTTTTTCCTAAGAATGGTTAAATACATAATAAGCAATCAAGTTAAAGTCTCTACAAAACCAAGTGGCATTCAGCAATATCCGTATTACAACCTCCTTAGTTCTATTATAATAATGACATCATTATAGTATAATGATATAAACAATGGTATAAAATTCAATTGATAAATTTTTAAAAAGGATTCATAATGCACATAATACAACCCATTTAAGCTTCTTTATTGCTAGAATAACTTTGATCTTTCAAATGACCTTTAAACTTACAACTAAAATTTCATATGACCTTGACCTTTACACACATCAGATGTCAAACCTTGATGTTTGTATTGTCATCTGACTTTGATCTTTAACCATGCATCACTCCATTCCATCCTGACATAAAATATAGGACTTTATACATAACTATGTGATTTTAAAACTGAAGAAAATTAACAGTGTCCACTTCTCAATGTAACTGAGGTAAAGCAAACAGTATACACATGATCAGCTTGTGAGTTACTTGCCAGCTGATCAGATTTGTACTCATTGCATTTCCTTGTAACTCCCATGTTGTACAGAGTTAAACCAGTCTATATCTTGGCAATAAGGATGAAAGACTTGATTCACATATTGCACATTACCAGCCTGGACAATATCATTTGCATTCAATATTAAGTCTGCATTTTAATCAATTTTTTCACCTTTTTATTTTTTTTTATTTAGAACACCATTATTTATTGAGATAATAAGATAATAAAAGTATTGCAGACAATAAGATAATTAAAGAAATGCAGACAATTAACTGTTAGTATGTTCTTGTTGAGAATGGTCTTCAGTGATTTAGATATCTCATAAATATGGTGATGTAAAATTTTACTACATTTGAGGTAAAAACCTGAATTCATAACATTTCAAGAAATGCAGGCCCGAGATTTGTAAATAGCAGTAAATTAAAGAGCACAGATGATTTATTAACTATGACAATAATCATCACTAAAATAGTTCATTTCAACAAAATTTAAGTATTTTGATAAGTTTTGATATAATTATAAAAACAGAAATTAGAGCAAGACTATTTGCAATTTTAAAGAGTGTCTCAATTCTAAACTATAACCAGTAACCCTAAAAACACATTTGACACTTTGTAAAACCAATGTAAGCACAAATCAATAGATCAAGCTAAACATTTGACTGAAAACTTTGGCAAACAAATAAACAAACAGTGGTGTAATGTAATCAGACTGCTAAATGTTCATTTGCTGATCTGACTTGATTCCGGTTGTTCTGGTCTAACACAGAGTAAATCCTTGACATTCACACCAGTGTATCCGGTACATCTCTACCGTCAAAGTAGATACAGATGGAGGATTGTGACTTCGTCTTTTCATCGTCCTTCAACAAGGAAGAAAACTCCGTCAGAGATTCATCAGACGAGCAGCGTGACGATACATAAGACTGGCCAATCCGGTCTCGGTCCGTCTTTTCCGGACTGGACAAGGATTCTGGTTTTTCAGACTCAGGTGACGACATAAATGGGTTGGTGGTTCTGGGTGGTATTGGTGGTTCTTGTTGAGAGAACTTTGAGGCGGCAGTCAGTCGTGAGGGCGGGCTGATGGGCCTCTGTCGGCTCCGAGATTTAAATCTCTGCTGCAGTTCAGACTGGGGACTTGGTGGCTGTTTGGTGTCTGCACTCTTAGTAAAGGAAGTGGTCTGTTGCTGACTCCTGGGTGGAATTGGTGGTGGGGCTAGTGGTTTGATTCTCTCCGGTGACGTTAGTTTAGGTGGACTCATGGCCTGGCTTCTGTCCGCCATCATAAACTGCTGAATGCGAGACTGAACCATGCTGGGTTTCGATGATTTTGATTTTAAGCTAGTTTTTGGTTTCTCGTAACCAGGTGGATTGAAATGTTCGCTAGGACTGGACAGGCTCTGTGGACTGACAGGACTCATATCCTGACTGGTCGGTGATGGAGACAAATGACTTGTGACAGGAGGTTGTACTGGACTGACCGGGCTATGGACGGTCAGTGTAGGGTGACCAGAGCTTGTAAGTCCATACACTGAAAGTACTGGTTGGGTAGGACTTAGCGGGGAGGTTGCCGTGGGTGATGGCCTGGTACCCTGCTTCTTCAGACTGTACCTGAAATGAGGTCGGCTTTCCTTCACTGACTGGGCGCTCTGGGGAGGGCTGCCAGCTCCGGGCATCTGGGCGTATGTCATATTGACCACCACCTCTGCTGGACTGCTGCGACCTTCGTCACCTGAACCTCTAGCAGGTGAGCTTATGGAGCTTCCCATCAAGGGCTTCTGGGCGTGTACTGGGCTTGATGAAGGTGACCTTGACCTCACCATACGAGCCCCCTGGCGAGCAATGCGACCGCGGACAGTACCAGCTGGGGCGTGTATATCAGCATGAGGGTCATCATGTGATTTGGATCGCTGAATGTAGCGAGGCCGACTGGGCTGAAAAACGTAGAGGAAGATTTGTTGATATTCTACTAACAAACCATCAGAAATATTTCACTATTATAGTAAAGGTTTGAAGCTTGAATAGTGCACTGACAATGGTGTGGATCTACATGTAAATCATATTATGTTCACATGAAATATTGTTCAGTCTAAAAAAGTTCATTTCATGTTCCATAAAACATGATATCTCTTTACTGAACAGTTTCCATGATGTTTATCTAAGAAACCTACAAAAATTAGTTAACAGGAATTGAAATGAATTATTTTACAGTATACATGTACATATTTTGTAGGAATCCCTCTTCAAAATGTGCATTTACCATTTAAATCAAGATTCATTTACAGTGCTGTGAATACAAATAATTACAACTTATGAAAAGAACAATTTACTTATTTATCAGAAATCCTACTCTGAGCCAGCAGACTCTATATAGAGGACATGCTACATTTCTTGTATTTAGAACTGTTTTGAGAAATACATGCTCAGTTGAAAATACAACACGAAATGAAGAGACAAGAAGATATACATCATCTAACATTTGTGAAATTTCACGGCAAGAGAAAAAAGACTTAAACAATTAGACTTTCTACAAAAGGAATACATGTATATACATTTTTAAAATCAGGACACACATGTTTCTCCTTTTTTTGGCAACTTCATGGTATAGAAAAATTTAAACCACTCATATTAAACAGTATAATATCTCTCTGTTGTTTACCATTCAATAGAGCACCTGCCCCATAAACAGACAATAATGGTATTAAAAAGAGTTCACCAATATCCAGTGCTTTGGTGCATGGATCATACAACATGTTTATTTCATGTAAATTCTATGAAAACTAAAATACAGGTGAAGCCCTGAAATCCACAACCAGAAATTACTCATATGTATGGTGAAATTCACAACCAGAAAATTACTCATATGTATGGTGAAATCAAAACCAGACAATTACTCATATGTATGGTGAAATCAAACCAAACAATTACTCATACGTATGGTGAAATCCACAACCAAACAATTACTCATATGTATAGTGAAATCCACAACCAAACAATTACTCATATGTATGGTGAAATCCACAACCAAACAATTACTCATATGTATGGTGAAATCCCAACCAAACAATTACTCATACGTATGGTGAAATCCACAACCAAACAATTACTCATATGTATGGTGAAATCCACAACCAAACAATTACTCATATGTATGTATGTTCAGGATCTGAACTTTAGAGTCTTAAAACTCCTGATGGTCAAATCTGCCATGCATGCTTCATTCCAGAATATCAAAAAAAAAATCCAATCCAGACCTCTAATAATGTGTTGCAATAACATTACATTTTGTTTGTTTGTTTGTTTTGCTTGTTTGTTTATCTGGAAAGAAAAACAGTACTGTAAATACCAAATGTCTTCTATTTGTTTTACCATGCTTAAGGAAACAGGCACTTGAGAATATCAAGAAAGTGAAGTTTAAGAAGGAAAGACAGACACAGTTTTTGACACAGGAATTATAGAGAGCATAACTATAAATCTAAACTTCTGTTATCTTAGTAAACCACATGCATTTCAGCATTTTAAGATATACATTATAAATATCAGAATGACCATGCTTAATATTCTACAATTTTTTTCCAGAAATGACTTCATGCTCAGGAAAAAAGTTTCAGATTGGAAAGGAAATTGAATGAGTCGAGAGAAGACGAAGGTCTGTATGAACAAACTGTGGGGTCACCAGGTGAGGGAGCCAGTTCCAGGAACAACTGAATGTTCTACTTTCCAACAACAGGCGTCTGAAAGACTGAAGTGAGCAATATCATGTATTACCTCTTTAAATGAAGTTGAGTTATATACATTTTGAGGTTTATTATAATCAAATAATGATGACTATAGTGATGTTGCTGATGATGATGATGGGGTGACGATGATGATGATGATGGGGTGATGATGTGAGGGTGATGTGATATGGTGGTGATGATGGGGTGATGGTGATGATGATGGGTCGATGATGATGATGATGATGATGGGGTGATGATGATGATGATTATGGGGTGATGGTGATGATGATGATTGGGTGATGGATGATGGATGATGTGATGATGTGATATGGGTGATGTGATGATGATGGGTGATGATGTGATGATGATGATGGGGTGATGATGATGATGATGATGGGGTGATGATGATGTTGGGATGTGATGATGATGATGATGGTGATGATGATGATGATGATTGGGGTGATGATGATGATGGTGATGATGATGGGGTGATGATGGTGATGGGGTGATGATATGATTAAATTTTTATTGTTGATTACAATAAGAATGTCTATCTCACCTTTTTCCTGTCCACTGTATTTTCACTGATGGTTTCCACAGACCTTGCCATGGTGGACGGAACTTTGGGAGATCCAGCCCTTGGCTGATGGACCCCAGTCCCTGTCCGGTGTAACTGCAACACCTCTCCGTCCCCGTGTTTCTTATTCCAGTGTGTCGGTGAGCTTTCCGTGCTGTTACTCTCTGAATCACTGTTATCATGTGGTGCACGGTTTGATACAAACTTCCGTACGCTGGTTGTTTTGGTCTTAGTTCGCTTCATCTTGAATGTTTTACGGCTCTTGGCATCCTGTCTCTGCAGCCGATGCTCTCTCGGGTTAAGGTCGTCACCTGGCCGTAGCACCTCTGTACATACACAATATTGTCCTATATTAGAATATTTCTTATAAGCCAACACTATAACAAAAACAACTAGAGCTATCACTGAAGGTGATTAATACCCCCGCAAAATACTTTAATGCAGGAGAAGCCAGACTTCAGGCAGAGCATAGATAAGAACCTGTATACATAGTATATTGGTTGTGATATTAATAAGTAAAGTTTTTATTTAAAGTTGAGAGTCAATAATGGTTGTTTGTCACAGTAGTTTAAAAATATAAGGTTACAGTTCTTGGACACTGCACTTCTCCTAGTCGCCATCTGTTTACATTTTAAGTTTCAAGTATATACCATGTATAATATTCGAGTTATGTTCAGGACAAGAAAAACAAGGAAAAGTAACAAAGGAAAATAACTCTGTAATTACTCTAGATAGAGTTATGGTTCTTGTGCACTGCACTTCCTCTATTGTGGTTGACCATTGTATGAAATTGTTTTGAAATCCAACCAGTAGTTTACAAGTTATACTCTGGACAAGGAAAAGTAACTAAGGGCAATAACTCTGTCATTCCTATAGATAGAGTTATGGTTCTTGTGCACTGCACTTCCTCATATTGTGGTTGACCATTGTATGAAATTGTTTTGAAATCCAACCAGTAGTTTACAAGTTATACTCTGGACAAGGAAAAGTAACAAAGGGCAATAACTCTGTAATTCCTATAGATAGAGTTATGGTTCTTGTGCACTGCACTTCCTCTCATTGTGCTTGACCATTGTATGAAATTGTTTTGAAATCCAACCAGTACTTTACAAGTTATACTCCGGACAAGGAAAAAATACAAAGGGCAATAACTCTGTAATTACTCTAGATAGAGTTATTGTTCTTGTGCACTGCACTTCCTCTCATTGTGCTTGACCATTGTATGAAATTGTTTTGAAATCCAATCAGTACTTTACAAGTTATACTCCGGACAAGGAAAAAATACAAAGGGCAATAACTCTGTAATTACTCTAGATAGAGTTATGGTTCTTGTGCACTGCACTTTCTCATATTGTGGTTGACCATTGTATGAAATTGTTTTGAAATCAAACTTGTACTTTTCAAGTTATGCTCCGGACAAGGAAAAGTAACAAAGGGCAATAACTTCATAATAAGTCAAGATGGAGTTATGGTTCTTGTGCACTGCACTTCCTCTCCATGTGCTTGATCATTGCATGAAGTTGTTTTGAATTCCAACTTGTGGTTTTCAAGTTATGCTCCGGACAAGGAAAATGCAACGGACCGCTGGACCGACCGACCGACCAACCGACCGACCGACCGACCGACCGACCACCGGGTGACTCCTATATACCCCCCCAAACTTTGTTTCGGGGGTATAACAACAACAAAAAAACGCTAATAGCATAGTTATAGAAAGAAACATAACAGGATACAATTTGACTTTATTCTAGTATGGCTCCTTCTTGACGTGGGACTTGATGCATATTAATTTACTGAAAGTTAAATGGTATATACAACAATGAATGGATTTTTTTTTCTTTGCTGTGCAGACTGTATAGCGTCCGAGTTACAATACCTGTGTGGTAGCAATCCTCATACACAGAGAACCTGTGAGGTACCTTCTCTCATTTTTATGGAGAACTTGTATGGCAACTACATTCATTTTTATACAGAACCTGTGTGGAACCTTATTTTTTATGAAGAACTTGTGTGGTACTTACCCTCGTTTTTATGCAGAACCTGTGTAGTACTTTATTTTTGAGAACTTGTGCAATCCTCATACATAGAGAACCTGTGAGGTACCTTCTCTCATTTTTATGGAGAACTTGTATGGTAACTATTTTTTATACAGAATGTGTGGTACCTTATTTTTATGCAGAACTGTGTGGTACTTATTTTTTATGCAGAACCTGTGTGGTACTTTATTTTTTATGAAGAACTTGTGTGGTACCTTATTTTTTATGAAGAACTTGTGTGGTACCTTATTTTTATGCAGAACCTGTGTGGTACCTTATTTTTTATGCAGAACCTGTGTGGTACTTTATTTTTTATGAAGAACTTGTGTGGTACCTTATTTTTTATGAAGAACTTGTGTGGTACCTTATTTTTTATGAAGAACTTGTGTGGTACCTTATTTTTTATGCAGAACTTGTGTGGTACCTTATTTTTTATGAAGAACTTGTGTGGTACCTTATTTTTTATGAAGAACTTGTGTGGTACCTTATTTTTATGCAGAACCTGTGTGGTACCTAATTTTTTATGCAGAACCTGTGTGGTACCTTATTTTTATGCAGAACCTGTGTGGTACCTTATTTTTTTATGCAGAACCTGTGTGGTACCTTATTTTTTATGAAGAACTTGTGTGGTACCTACCCTCATTTCAATACAGCACCCGTGTGGTACCTACCCTCATATTCATACAGCACCTGTGTGGTACTACCTTCATATTCATACAGCACCTGTGTGGTACCTTATCTTTATGAAGCACCTGTGTGGTACCTACCTTCATTTTCATACAGCACCTGTGTGGTACCTTATTTTTATGAAGAACTTGTGTGGTACCTACCTTCATTTTCATACAGCACCTGTGCTGGCAGACTCTGCTCATCAATACTGTTCTGGTGAGACATGGAGGGGCGGAACACAATGTGGGCTGACGACTCAGTTTGGACTCTGTCTCCGGCACTATTTGCTCTGTAACACAGTAAATATTTATCCCTTTACTTGAAGTGAAAAAATATTTTCTTGAAGAATATGAATTACACTGGAATATAACATAAAAAACCTGTATATAAAACAAATATTTAATGAAATATTAATTTTAGTTTTTGAATATGTTAATAAATAAGCTCAAAATTGAAATCTTGACTCCCATTCATATTTGATAACATAAATGACCTTTAGACTTGCATAGATTTTTGAAGAGGCCATTTCAAATTGTTTAATAATTCAACACCCACCAATGGGAGACAGATCATCTTGTGTGGGTTTCTTGAACTTCTCCAGAATCCTGGTTCCGTCCTTGGCAGAGATACGGCGGCACGTCTTCCTGTCTGCTCCAGGACTTCCACTGTCAAAGCTGGATGTCATCACTGTTGCCTTGAATGGTGCGCTGGTGTTGGAACTCTGGGACAGGATGGTGGCTAGAAAAAAATCAGTTTATCTTAGTACAAAATACACCAACAGCAAAAAATGGTTTTCAACTAACTATAATATTACCCAAACATTTCATGCTGGCTATACTTTGGGCAGAGTGTCTACAGAATCCTTTTCAAGGCCATTAATTTGTGCACCAAAATAATGTTGTGATTACTTTTTCAATTAAACTGATTGCAAAACAAATTTTCTCAACTATTTAAATCTCACTTGATAGTGCATTATGGGAGGAAACTGGAGTACCCAAACAAAAACCATGAGTCTGGACAGATAATCGGAACATGTCCAGAAATCAAACACGGGAGGCATTTGTTGGTAGAGAATTTGTAACCATCATATCACCCAGACATCCTGATAAGTAAGCTATCTAACATGATGTCCTAAGTTTGCAGTACATCACAAAAAATCAGACTAGTGTGAGATAATCTAACACTATGATTTACTTGCGACTCTCTTAACCCTTTCCCTCATAGAGGAAACCATGAAAAGACCTATGCGAACAGCATAAAACCAGATCAGCCTGCGAGTAACTCGCAGGCTGATCAGGTTTTATGCTGTTCGCTGCTCCTCAGTGGTCTGGAAATGAGGACTTTATAATTAAATTTGGTAAGGTTTAACTGTAGTTTTCTGCAGATCAGGCTTTATATGATACCTACTGAGGGCGTCAAAATGAGTCTATATGAGGGAAAGGGTTAAAATGAGTCTATATAAGGGAAAGGGTTAAAATGAGTCTATATAAGGGAAAGGGTTAAAATGAGTCTATATAAGGGAAAGGGTTAACAACATAGGTTAAGACATGTCTTGAACAGTCATAAAATCATCTTATCCATAAAGTGCTTGATAAACAACCCTTATTTTTGAAGATCTGCCTATAAACTTTTTTTTCTCTCTCCCTTTAGATGGAACTTTCCATTAACATGTATTAAAAAAACTTACAGGCAATCTAACAGCTACACTGGGATAATAGGTAGTCAATGGTTGACCTGATTTATACAAAATCCATGTTTTGTTGGTGAGCAGTTGACCTGGCCATGTTGAAAACAGGCAGGGCTTAGATTTTCATTGATAAAATCTTGCCAAAGAAAAAACTACACCGATTGTTTTTATTTCACCTCGGAAGGCCATGAAAGATAAACTGACCAACATGGACTGTGGACTGACCTTTACTTGCCCTCTTCCCTATGGTGGCCAGGGTGGGTTTGGGCGGCCCAATAATCTCAGCCGTGATCTCTGTGGCATTGGCCTTGGTCCTTGCCTCCTGGAAATGGGCCTGGGAGAAATCTGACCTCTCCGTTACCATGGTGGCTGACCGTGACCTGTACTCTCCTAAACAAAAAGATGAATTGAACCGAGATTTTTAATAAAAAATCTATATCATTTATACATTACTGTATTTCTAATTGTCATATTGAGATGTAAATTATTAAAGGTGAGTACCCGATATCACTTTAAGAATGACTTAAGTTTACAAACTGCCAATTCCATGTAGTACTAACTTTGGATGAGCATATTCAAATTGTGTATTAAAATTTAAAAAAAACACAAGACTATATGAAATAACAAATTTGAACAAGCCCAAGGTGTTTCTTAATAAACTTTTGCAAACTTTGACCATTGCAAATGATGCACTGTCGATGTTGGCACCAGTTGAAGTATGGGTGTCTCGAGTTCTTAGAATAAAGAAAACTTGTTGCAATAACAAGAAGCATACCTCCAGTGGCTATGAACTCTTCCTTGACCTGCTTCAGTTCCAGGGCGAGCTCCACCAGGATGGATCCCGTACATTTGGGGTGGGTGAAGCTGTACCCCTGCAGCTTGTCCTTGATGGTCTGTTGAATGTAGTACTCCTGGGCCGTGTCACAGTTCACCCGCATCATCTGACCATCACAAACATACTTCATTAACAGATATTTTTCCTAAAATCTATACAGACACTAGAAATGCTTTAAAAAGAATAATCTCTTTAAAATAAGCTGGGACTTTTCATATGCGATAAACAATTCTGAAACTTCATATCGCATACAGATATTAGTTCCATTTCTTTATACCTTTAGTATATAGTCAGTATTATTTTTGAAAAGTGTGTCTATGAAATTCAGGAGAAAAAAAAACCTCTACTATTTGAGGACCAATGTAACAAAATTTTGACAATATAGATACATCCCATGGGAACCAAGAGGTTAATGTAGTGCATTATAGTCAGATTTCTCAAACACAAATTTGTCCCATACTCATGTAATATATTATAAAGACTATTATCCTGATCAAGTTTCTTAACAACTAAACCAGAACTCCTGAATCAGTGTGATTAATACTTGAGAAAAAGAAAAACTTTAACAAAATCCAACCATACACCACTTTTTCGCACCTTTTTCTCCAAAATATTGCTATGAATGGGGGAGGGGGGGAAGTATAGATTTGTTCCTACCTTGAACTGTATAAATGGTTGCAGCATGATGAAGATGGACGGCCGGTGGGTGACAACGAAGTCCAGAAACTTCCACATGGGCAGACAGGCTGGAGATATAATTTGTTTATTATTATCTAATTAATTTAAGATTAAATTATTATCTTTATTTCTCGTTATTTCTAATACATTTATCAATGTGGATGTTAATATTCTTTTTTATTATTATTTAAATTGATTTACACACAGTTAGAATTTTAATTAAAAAAAAATGGAAACCTTTTTTTGTTTGATTTTATACATTTAAGAGAACTTTTTTTTTAATATAAATTTTGCTCAAATTAGTAAAATTCTGAAAATTGAAATCAATTATTACTTTATATGACATTATTTCATGAATTGTTTTCTTCCTTTTGTTATTATTATCATTCGTGTAAAGATCTGTGTAATATTTTTGTTCATACACAACAAAAATCTTTATCTTACATTAATTTGTATTTTATCCCCCTAAGGGGAAGTGGGCCGATCCCGGAGGTACTGCAATACCGGGCCAACCCGTGGCGAGAGCGGAGCAAGCCCCTGACATCTCACCTATGTCCAAAAATCAGTTTAATATCGAGGTCCCCCAATGGGGGACGTATCAGATATTAAGCTGATAAGAACAGATACTACACTTTGATCTTAGCCAAAAGGCCGAGAAGCGATACCGTTATAGTGTGCAGATATGTTTATGTAGCAACACTGACTTAACATTACAGCGGGTTTCACGATCGCATGGTGTATATTTAGATATAGGGTCTTTTATTAATATTAAATAAAAACCGATAAAATAGTCACCTATTTGAATCAGATCATAGCAATATAACTTTTTATATTAAAAACATCTTGGTATTACAAAATTTTACTGATCACATAAGCGTGTACATGACCTAATCTCAATTTTGTGATTCGGTAAACATTAACGGCTGTGTACGAAGGCTGTGTATTGTGATATTGTAGAACAGAAATCCCACTCGAGAGGGGTGAACGAATTGATCTTCGCCAGTGCGCGGTACATGCTGAATCTGAAACGTTGTAGATCCCAATACTGGGTTTTACACAACGGAAGGAGAGTTCCGCACTATTGGCGGTGGCACTTTAAGGCATTTTTGAATGCTTCAACAGAGCCAGCATGATGAATCCAGTGAATCACAATGTCCACAAAGAATGAATTTTCATATTGTTTAGAGTTTGATGATTGCATTTCCAGACCCTTTGAACTTTTTCAAATGCGTTTTTCTAATAGATTTGATGTTTCGCATGCTGTATTCGTTTATCCGGGGTCTATATATCTAGGAAGAATATTGATTATTTATTTGCCATTGCAGCTATAAGTATTTAATTACCCAATACAAGACACACATCTCAAAGTACACTGTGTAGTATACATGTATTTATTTTATTTTATTATCCTTAGTCCGTTAAAAAAACATTTTAAAATTCTTTTTTTTTTATAAATTAATAATTAGTGAGACCCTGAATAATATGTTAAATAAAACCAATTAATAAGGAGAATAAATATTTAACTTAAATTCATTTTTACGCGGAGGTACATTAAACCCCTTTAGGTATTCACATCTCTGATTTTTATTTCTAAACATTTCCATCAATTCTACGAGGTTTTGGAATATATAGAACGTTAGTCAATCTTAGCGTTTATACAATATTGACGTATTCATTGTTTGTACAGTAACAGGTGTTGGTTTTTTTTTAAATAGTGTAAAATCAATCAAGTAAATAATGAAGATACCCTGAAATTGCAAGAATATACAAAGAATAGCGAATCTGGCGAATACTCGCAGCATATTTTTATACAACACTAATTAAGTGGATCGAGAATACAGGTCCTGTAACAACAACCGATTTTCTTTTTTACGACTGCATGCAAACCACCCTGGGAAGAATGTCGTAGTCACGCACAGAACATGTCTATGGCCTGGATGAGCTTGCCGAGGAGTTCTGGCCCCAAGGTTATAAATATTTTTCGTGGTCAACGCGAGTTTGTGCTCAAAGTTTAATTGTACTAGTCAGTTAAGTTGTTCAAATTTTGCTATACTTTCTCTGTTCCACAATTAGCCCCTACTACAATTTACACAAATTCACTATCAAAGTTACTCAGTTTGTTTTGATATATATAAAATAAGCAAACCAAGTTCAGTCTCAAATTGAGTTGAGCTGGAAATTGTTTTATAACTTCGGGGCCTGGTTTCACAGCTTTGTTCCGGATGGGGGGAGTTTTGCAGATATAAATCTTTAATGCAATCGTAAAAATAACGTTACTAATACCCCCTTCACATACACGGATTTTCTTACGAGTCCTTACGGATTGCCAACTCGTAGTCAATCGCAAGCATCCGTAAATAGCTCGTTGGTATCTGTTAATAACTCGTCACAACTCGTAGACAATCGTGAGGATCCGTGAGAAGAGAGGCAAATTTTTTGACATGTCAAAAATTTTCTTGCGATTGTTCACGGATTACATTTTCCGTAAAGAACTCGTAAATAACTTGTAACAATCCGTAAGTATCGTAAACCGGTCGTAACAACACGTAACCCTCCGTAAACTACTCGCAAGAATCCGTAAATGTCTCGTTAACAATTTGTTTTACGATTTGCTGCTGGGCATCTTCCTCTTCCCTCTGAGCTAGTGGAAGGAGCAATTGTAGAAATCGTTGATATAACTGCAATCTGTTTCTCTCATATGCCATGTTGTCTTGCTGGATGTCAGTTGTCGAATGATGATACATAGAGAATTGCACATTTTTTTGCAAAAAACATAAGGACTCGCAAACACTCGTAACTAACTCGCAACTATTCGTAACAACACGTTAACAGGTCGTAATTTACACGTAAAAGCGTAGATGAAACGTAACATTCCGTAATATACTCGTAACAATCCATAAAAAGCCCGTAAAATGTCGTAACTTGCTCGTATTTATCCGTGGTTACTCGGAACAAATCGTAGATGTTTGCCGTAAATACATCGTAATAACTCGTAATAAACCGTAAATGGCTCGTAATTACTCGTAACCACTCTTAAATCGCTCATAAAAGTGGCCAAATCGTAATGATTCGTGTACTTTTACGATTTGTGCCATACGTAAGGATTCGTAAGAAAAATCCGTGTATGTGAAGATAGCATAAACCTTTTAAAGAATCGTATTTTTACTACTGTGATGGTCTTCCGGGCCATTTCTATGTTTTAAGAACTGATTACTATCTTTTTCGAACTGTTACGTATTTATAACGGATACATTACGGATAGATTAGCCATGGTAAAATGTTGAATATGGTCAGTACTTTGCATCCTGCTATCCGGATGTATCCGACCTCTCCTAAATTCGTGACACTTGATTATTTCAAAGTAGTTCTGCATATCTAGAAAATGGATATGATCTGACTTGAACATTCTTTTATTATATTCTTTTAGCCAACCCTAGCGACTCGCACAACGTTGTTAATACTTAAAATTAATAGGATTTTCGCTGAAATCCAACTTAACCCGGACCTTTCTATATATCTATATTAATATCTTCTTATATTATTATATTACTCCTAAGAAAACAGAAAAAAATATTCGGTTTTTGTTTTTCGTGTTTAGAATTAAAGAACGAAAAAAAGGAAAAGGACCTTTTTTGCAGGTGTGTGTGTCATTGTTAATTCCGAAAATGGTAACTGTTTTCATTTTCTTTTTGAAAATGGTGATTTTTATTTCTTTTTTTTTTTTTTTTTTTTTGAAAAACGAAAATTGATTTGTGGCGTGTTTTTCGTTTCTTCGTGTTAGAAATTGAAAAGATCGAACAACTGTAATGTCCCCGTCTTCGTTTTTTTATGATTTCCATGCTTGAAATTGAGAAATGATGAACGAATTTTTGTTTTGTTTTGATGAAAACATATCACCACTGGTAGTAGGAATTCAATACCGGTTTCCAAAATTTAATAACCTTCTGTTATACAAAAGATAAACATGCTTGCATGACGAACTCCTGTTAAGGCGAGCAACATTCATTTTATACAAATCTTACATGAATAAAATGCACAAAAATCTCCTTTTTTATTATAGAATTCGTCATGGTACACAACGAATAATTACTCTGCAACGACGTGTTTAGAAGCGGGTTAACAATATCAATGAAGCAAAATACCGGTAAGTAACGTGAATAAAATTGTGTGACGTAAGCACCGTAAATTCGCTAAACATGATGTGCAGTGCTCAGTTCACGCCTCTCTGGCATGTGATATGTCCTTGTGTATGTCTCATGAAATAAACAATATACGGCTCTCGTAGTAAAAGGATATATTAACTATATTTGATGTGAACAATCTATAAAAGTTTCAAATTACAAGCCACTTGACTTACAGCTTATGCTTAAGCAATATTTGGACTTCCAGTCCTTTGATTTTTGCTTAGCATAGGGGAAAAAAAAGGAATTTGAAATGACGGTATATATACACGGATTTTAAACACTTCGATATTTCTCTTTATTATTTTTTTCTCCTCTTTTGTCTATCATTAAATGTTTATATTACATATATTGTATATTATAATCATAAATGTAGAAACAATGTTGAGTTCGCAGAATAGAATAATTCGATCCTCTCTTAAAAAATTAAAATTAGATAAATGAATGTGTACAGGCAGCAGGTTATAAGATAGGCGTTTATAATATAAAATGAAAATCATAAATAATAGGCATTTGATGCAATGAAAACTAAAGAGGTAAGTTCACAAACAAACTGAAACTACACAGTCATGCACACAGATATAGCAAACTGAAAGGCAGCTGAAAGGGGTATAAGATTTGAGAAAAAAATATATATATAAATTTGTGGTCTCCTTTCTTCTTTATAGATCCTGTTCAGATACGAGCTTATGATACAGCTAGTGACTTACTTTTCCACAAATTAATTCTTCAAAAGTTTTACGTTATAAAAAGAAATATTAATTTCACAATTACGCTTTCACAATAAAACATCAGCAGAACTTCAATAACTTGTCAATCAACACATGTATACATTTACATCCTACTTTTACGTATTTTTGGGTCCCGAGATTATGTGCCTGGCTTTTAGAAAACTGTCCATTCATTTATATATACTCTGGTACCTTAATGAGAAGATCTGCATCAGACTAATATTATTCTGAAGTAATGTCGGTCTCATCACAAATTTAATACCACATTACCAAAACATGAGCTGTAATTCATGTGGCGAAAAATCTATTGGACATGCACTAGGTTCAGACACATGATTTTAAAGGCCAGAGCAAACATTACAAA
>CM037781.1:72958880-73008880 GCA_021229015.1 Solen grandis | reverse complement strand
ATAAAGCCTGATCTGCAGAAAACCACAGTTAAACATTACCAATTTATTTACAAAATCCTCATTTCCAGACCACTTAGGAGCAGCAAACAGCATAAAACCTGATCAGCCTGTGAGTTACTCGCAGGCTGATCTGGTTTTATACTGTTCGCATAGGTCTTTTCATGGTGTCCTCTATGAGGGAAAGGGTTAAGGGCCTTTATTAACTATGTTAAGCAGTATCATATTTGACTGCTCTTAATTAATATTAACCTTTCCTTTGACTACAATAAATCAGAACTATTCTAGAGTTACATTTTTGATAAATAAAAATCTGTTGAATTATTTTCACGTGTTAATAAAATCAGGCCCAGCAACAAGAAATTTTAGGTCCCAATAAATAAAGTGAGATATAAGGGGTTTATTAAGGAGAACTATCAAATAAGGAGACTTCTCCATGCTGGACTGAAATAAGACAGAATATACCATGTTCCAACACTAGAGCTATTACAGTTGGTGATTAATATGCTGCTATACTATTCAATGCTTAAAAGTACATTTGGTAGGCAGGGGTGCTGAAAAATGTTTGATTTAAGGTAAAGTCCCTGTAATGCTTCCATTCCATCTTGGACCACCTAACCTCTACCAAGATAACCAAGGTACCTAATGAAACATTAGGAAACCTTGGTTATCTCTGTGAAAGACCATGAGGTCCAAAATGTAGCGAAACGATTACAGGGACTTTACCTTAACTTCTTAAAACATAAAAACAAATTCTGTTAATAGGAGCCTTAATTCTTTAAAGATTTTCAGTTAGAAAGATGTACTGCTTAACTGTAATAGAGTGCAATAAAAGTGCAAGCTCAATGACTTAACACAATATTTATTTTTTGTAAATCAGGCCAGGATGCAACATAATGAGATGTAGACTTTGTACTGTGGTGCAGTATTCCTATATTGCCCCCACTTGAAGTTTTAATTGAAGGTGACTTGAAGTCTAATCTGACTGCTAGCAGAAGAGAGCTGGATACACAGGATTCTTAATTTGTACTCTGAATAAAGTCTGACCTTGACCCTTCAAGAGGGGTTGCAAGCATATGCCAATTATAGTTATATTTAATCATTTGTTTGTGGGTGGAAGGCAGTCCTGGATTTAGACCACAAACCTATACACATGCAATCCTCCTAGTCCAGGGTAAGTGATTTCTGGTGGAGGCCTTGCTTGGTAAAGTTCTTCCTTTTAGAATAGTCATACAATCATGAATGCTTGTTACTGCTGCATCATGAAGTATTACTCATGTGTTAAACAGGTAAACACTCCCAGTACTGGGATGATAAAATCTGTCCCTGGAGCTAGTTAACAACACTTATACTAGTTTACTAGTTATTGGAGTCATTGTATATGATTTTACAGATGTGGGTAGAGAAGGAACAAAAACATTATAAAGAGAGAGAGAGAGAGAGAGAGGGGGGGGGAGAAAAAGAGTAAGATAAAGAGAAAACATTAGAAGGGAAAGAAAGAGAACAAGGGCACAGAGAGATGATATATCAAAACAAGACGACCAGGAAGTCTGACATGTTTAGAAAACAATCAGTCTCACAGTCCAGTATACACTTACAGGCCCTTCACATCCCCACCAGGGTAACAAACAGGAAGGTCTCCCTACACCTTCACACTGGATAGTGTGAGAGAACAGTAACCGAGAGGGCATTGATACTGGGTCTCTGTGTTGATGTCTGACATGGTCTGGCAGGCTCGGTGATCATTATCATTGTAATCCAGGCTTACATCACGCTGACAGACCAGGGGAGAGGAGGATGCCAACTTCCAAATCAGATACAAGAAAACCCTTCACTGCCAATTATCAAAAAGTAAAAAACATTGGTGATTTAATTTCCTTTTTCTGACTCTGATAAGGTCTTCCCCGGCAGTTGGTCTGGTAAATTTACTGGCACAAAGTTAAGAAGTTTTCTCTCTATCTCTTTCCATTATTCTCTGTCTTCTATGTCTGTGAAAAGAACTAAGGATATTAGGAAAATCTGACCATACAGGACTATAAGTTGCTTATGTTTTAGCCTTTACCAGGGTTGCCACAGAGCTGAAGAAATAAAATTCCCTGACTATTCCCTGACTTTTCCCTGACTCAGCCCTACTTTTCACTGACCAATACAACCACAATTTTTCGGCCTCCTCCTCCCCTTCAGCCGTCCAATCCTCCCATCTACATTTTTATTGTTTTAGAATAATAACCTTAACAAATTTCAAATAAATCAGAATTCCTTTTCATGGTTATATTAGTCAGTGATAATAGTGCAGATACTATTAAATGATTTTTTTACAAGGTAGTAATACTTCAGTCAATCTTACACATTAAGCAACATGTACATGTAAGCTATGGACACTATATCAACATAAATGGTCACAAAAGCATTTAAAATCATCATGATTATACATGTACATACAGTCATGTCATACACCTCTAATGTTAAAACATTTAACTCAACAAAAATAACTCTGATAAACAGTGTGCACAATAAAATCTCAGTGAGTTGACTTAACCTATCAGTCTAACATCCCAAACCTTTTAAGGTTTCATGCTTAGGAATGTTTTTATATTATTAAATAATCAATGTTTGAAAGTAATACTTATAAATACTGTTTGAAGACTGCCATAGCCACTGAAAAATTCAAAACATCAACTCAGACTTTCATTTTTCCCTGACTTTTCCCTGACTTTTCTAAAATGTATTTTTTCACTGACCATTTTTCAAAATTCCCTGACAATTCACTGACCTTGAAAAAAAATCATTTTTCCCTGACTTTTCAAGGTATGTGGCAACCCTGTTTACACTGCACTAAATATTACCCTTACGACCTTTGTTTAAGGAGAATATGACCAAGTTTTAATATGAAAATTGAAGATAAAAAAATCTTGTGTGACAGGTATTTTTGTAACAGGAAGAAAATTGGGACATACATATAAATACCTGCCAGGTATTTTAAGAAACCAGTACTTGAAATAACAAAAAGATAGGAGTCCAATCTATCTGTAACCATAATGTATGAAACAACAAAGAAAATGAAATAAAATCATATTTGATTAAACTTCATGATTTTCAATCAGATGTCAAATCATGTAACACATGTAACACCTGACAGAATGGTCTCTACTGTCTCAATTCCACTTAAGGTGCTAGGTCCAGTGGTAAAGATCACTGACACCTCTGCCTTTCCAAAAGCTTCAAGTTCAATCCTGCTTGGGACAATCATAAAGTACTGGATCAACCCAGGAACTATCAAAAGGGTCAGAGGGGTCAGCTGTAAGAACCTTATAACTAATTAGCTTGCATAGAAACAAGTTCAACCCTTTTGCCACATATAGACTCATTAACCCTTTCCCTCATATAGACTCATTTTGACGCACTCAATAGGTACCACATAAAGCCTGATCTGCAGAAAACCACAGTTAAACCATACCAAATTTAATTATAAAATCCTCATTTCCAGACCACTGAGGAGCAGCGAACAGCATAAAACCTGATCAGCCTGCAAGTTACTCGCAGGCTGATCTGGTTTTATGCTGTTCGCATAGGTCTTTTCATGGTGTCCTCTATGAGGGAAAGGGTTCAAGACACCTTTATATCAGAGCAGACCTGGGTCTCTGAGGTTGTCTGATCCGGGTCTTCCCTGTTTGCTTGTAGCTCAGATTCTATACAGTCTGTACAGAAAAGAAAAATCTGGTTTCAAATACTTTTTGACCCTCAGTAAATTTATATTCATCAAGCCATGAATTTGTGCATGATTATTCATGAGGTAAATAGCTGAATAAAACAAAACAGTTCAGTTATTCTCCCAACCTATGACTCACACCAGTAATTTCACACTAAGACACAGCCAGGAGGCACAAACCTGTGATCCTTTTAACTTCCCTGAGTTAATTCATTAAGCCCAAGTATTACATAGTGGCACAGCCTACTTGAGCTGTTCATACCTGAGGAATGCATGCGGTCGGAACACAACATGCTTCATCTTCACTCTAGAGTCTCATGCAAGTACTATCTTCCTCTCCCACACTTTAAAATGGTTTCACAGATCCATGTGGTCAATACTGTACATTGCATAGTGCCATCCAACCGTATGTAAATATGCAGCATCCATACTTTTAGAATCTTAACCGGTCTTAAAAAAAGTTATGTTTAACTTTTTTAACTTTTCATACTACATGACATATGATAGAGATATTACAGCATGTATACAGGTACATGAGTCGGTGTGTTTGATAACAACCTAGATAGATGTCACAAGTTTAACCCGTTATCTCATATAGACTCATTTTGACGCACTCAATAGGTACCACATAAAGCCTGATCTGCAGAAAACCACAGTTAAACCTTACCAAATTTAATTATAAAGTCCTCATTTCCAGACCACTGAGGAGCAGTGAACAGCATAAAACCTGATCAGCCTGCGAGTCACTCGCAGGCTGATCTGGTTTTATGCTGTTCGCATAGGTCTTTTCATGGTGTCCTCTATGAGGGAAAGGGTTAAAGTCCCAGTATCTTATAGTTCAGTTGTTAGAGCTCAATCCGAATGCACCTACAACATATATGCCTCTGTGTGAATTCAGGTTTTTTTTTTCCAATTTGGGGGGAAAGAGGTCCGGGCCCATAGGAGGGGGAAAAAAAGTGTGCGAACAAGCTAATAGCAAAATAGGGGAATTTTTCTATGTATAATGTAGGCGTTTTATTATATTTTACTCTTATTAATGATGTTAAATAATGATAACATGTTTGAACAGTTTCTTGGGGAATGTAACATTTAAAAAATACACTGCGACCAAACAAATATGGTATGTAAACTGTCATAATCATGGTGGGGAAAAAATTGGGGGGAAAAATATATATTCGCAGTGGGGAATGCCTCCTATATTCTCAGAATATTTTGACCAAAAGAAACACTGGAAATTCATCCCGAAACAACCTAGTGAAATGCCTAATTTACAGGAAAGATTCTATTAGAAAAATTACAAGTTGTGACTCTCTTGTTCTATAGTTGCTCAAATCAATGTCAGCATAATACTAACAAACAAGGTGTTTTTTTTCAGAAGTCTGTGGATTTCTTTATATCTACCCAACTACGGTGTATCCAGATTTATTAAAACTATAGCAAAAGTCCATAAACTTCTGAAACACCCCTTGTACACCAAGTCATTTGTGATTTTACTGAACAGTGTGTTTCAAAGCACGCTCCATCCATTTTTCTCACTATATTGCCCTGTCTGAACAACTAAGGATTCCGGGGGATTCCTTGTTTTCTTTCAGTAAATATTTCATTATATAGGCTTCATTAAACATCAAGGGATTAATCAAACATCATTTGAGGTTTTGCTATTTTGACCTGTACAGTTCTCATAATATTAATGATACTTTCTTCTCTTTAGTATGAAATATATCAACTGGTAAAAAAAATCAAAGAACCTTTTTTTAAGTACAGAATAATTCAAGGAAAAAAATGTAATAGTATTTATAATATTTTAGATACAATATATACAAATAAATAAAAGTAATATATAAGAATAAGTGACAAAATCACAATTAATGTCAATTTCTGACTTTTGCGGTGATATGGTAGAGTCTGAATTACATACTGAGGGTCCCGAGTTTGATTCAGCTCGGAGCAGTTGGATTTTAATTTGTTACATTTAGTTTTTACCAATTTATATTAAGACCTAAAAAAGTCTTGTTTCTGGTTACACTAAAATATGGGTCGGTAGGTCAGCCTTTGATTTTTTTTAATGCACTTGTAAACAAAGTAGGACTATTTTGCAAATAATTACATATACAGTATATTTATAATTACATTATTATGCCTATGCTTGAAAACAATTGATGTTCATACCGTTTTTAAAAAAAAATTGAAACTTATCCTTAATTTCAAAATGGCTGCCTCCATCGTGATTGTTATTTACTAGTTATAATGAAGACAAGGAGACAAAAAAGCATCTATTGCAACAAAATTCTAATTATGCACAAGATTGATAAACAATATCATGGAGGTAGGTAAGCAGAGCGTATACATTTACATCTCAATTCCTTTCTCAAATTTGAGAAGTAATGCAGCAGAGGAACAGATAAGAAATGGTTTCAATTGAGTGATCACTACCCGTTTCTTATGAGTACTTTTTACTGTAGATATTTTAACTTTCTGAGTGAAACTTTTTCTTACCTTAAAAAGGTGGTTTTATCTACAATACCTGAGAATGGTATTTTGGTTACTTGTAAGGGATGATTTCCTAGAACTTGATTTTCTACCTCGAAGTGACATTTTGTTTTTCTCGCCAGAAGGTAAAGATAACAAGGTCTAATTCACAAGACAAAAGTGGCATAATTGAAAATAAAGCAATATTCTTTTTTTATGAAAAAACATATATATTCGCATGTTATAATTATTTTATTCTTTGCGTTGCATATAAATAATTTCTAAGGTGCATAAATGTCTTAACATTAAAAAAAGATAACCCAACAAAGATGATATTGTGCATTTTAGCCCAGTCCACTATTGATGGGCTTGGGTACTATCGACAACCCTGTTAATTAAGTCATCAAGGTGTGCCAGATGCTCTTGAAATTTTGAATGTACAAATGTCAAATGATCAATGGTTCTTGAAGGCAATACACTTTAAAGCTGGAAGGGACAATCAGCTGTTTGTTAAAACATCAGCAGCAATGGAATTCGATACACAAGGAATTAAAAAGAATTGAGTGAAGTCATTTTTTCATGCGTAAATGGTACGCACAGAATTAAAATGTTTAGCGTATTGGTCCATTTTATTTGCGTAAAATATGCATATACACAGCTTATCTGTTCCTCTGAATTCAGACATCATTTTTTTTTTTCAGCCTTAAAAATTTATCACAATCTTGCAAATGGCAGCAGCCTATGAAACTGGTTCTCACTAACAACAATGAGTTGATACCCATTTATGAAAACAACCTAACACCTTGTTTAATGGCACACGCAATGTTTGAACAAATAAATTGGTGATATTGTTGTTGTCTTTTGGACAATATGTCACTGTCTGGAGTCACAGTGTGCAGGTAAATTTCTCCAGTCAGGATCATTTTGCAAATAATTACATATACAGTACATAACACTATTGTGCCTATGCTTAAAAACAAAATCCATGTTCATAATGTTTTTATAAAAAAATGATGTAAACAATAACCTTTCTGTCTTAATTTCCATTGTGTCATATATCGTAGACTAACCTGTTCTCGAACCTGACCTGTTGTCAAACCTTTTGTTCTAGAACCATGTGCGTATGTACACTTTTTTTTAATGACGTCATAACTTTTTGTGTATCTGTGCTTTGTTTATTTACAAGACATCTGCAGCTGTCAAGTTATGAAAATGCCTAAAAAAAGGGGTAAATAGTATATTTTTATAACTGAAATGGATAAAATAACATGTTTTCTTAAGACCACCATACTTAACATAGATATAGGCATCCACTGTATATATGAATTCAAATTGCTGGTTTTGTCCCTTTGCAATTATAAGTATCGTCGGAGGTCCTAACTGCGCCCCTGTCCTAACTCCGCCACCTTTCTTTTTTATATCGTAGTCTCGCTAGATTTTATCACACGCGTATGCGACTGTGAATTTTTTTTTAAATATGTTTCTGTAAATAAACTCAGATGATTTTTGTACGAAATTTTGATTCAAACAGATAAATATTGCAAATTTTATCTCGCACCACTCTTTTTATGTGTTTTTCTTAATACAAAATGATTTGCCACACAGAATGGCCCTTTTAAACTCAATTTTTTAAAATAAAAGTATCTCGGAAATTCCATCTGCTGTGTTTACATATTTATAAATGGAAGTCATATGAGTACAATTCGCAACTGCTATGACGTCACCTAGGGGGCAAATTTAGGACCACACAAAATGATGGCATAATATTTGACCCGTAATGTATTTAATGTTATTTTCGAGTGAATAATTATTTATAAAAGAATTATTTTGGGGGGTATCAATGTGAATTTGATAGAATTAATTGGTACGTGAACAGTTTTTAGTCTATCTATTTTATTTATGTTGCATTTCCTAATTAAATCTTAGGGGGGCGCAGTTTGGGCACTCGAGGATATATCTCTAAGTAACATTAGCTTCCCCATATAAATAGCACAAATCAAAGTGGGTTACAGTTTCCAATTTCATGCTATGGTGTGGACTGTGTAGTTTTCAAATATATATCAGGGGTTTTCTTAACTGGACGCCCACTTGCCCGTGCCGGGTAAAAACCACTACGGGCAAGTGATTTTTCAAAGAAGATAGCCCGGCGGGCAAGTTTATTTATGTAAATTAAATCTTTGTTGTTTTTTTTATTTTCTTTTGTATATCAGGGGTAAAATGCTTGCAAATTGTCTTTGAAACATATTAACTAAAATCCACCTTAATATTTGCACATATTTAATTTCAAACATTAACAAACACCACATATCTTCAAGATCGGGCAACCTGTTTTCACTAGGGGCTAGTAGATGTTCAAAGTAACTTGCCCCCTGGACAAGTGAAAGTCAAATCCTTAAGTAAACCCCTGTATATGATCTGTAAAATAAGAATAAAAACAACGTGAAGTAGCATTTCGACACATTATTAGAAGGCTGCCCATAAGGGCATGCAAGAATGGAGGTATCATACGAAATAATATAAATAAATAGTTTCTACTAAATGACCCCCACCCACTGAGTTCTGATATTAACGGTGTGTTTACATTAACCATAAACTTTGGAATTCCATCTTTTCTTGACTTACCTGACTCTCTTGTCTACTTAATTCCATTACTCTTTCATTATTTAGAGTTTTGACTTATCAAAACACACACATAGAGAAGAAATATGCGACATTTTCAACTTTTTAGGAGCCTTTATTTATTTTCAGCCTACTTCCGGTCGGCCATTCATGATCGTCTACCTCCGTGTATTTCCGCCAATATACGGGAAGCATCAACATCAAAGTACTGAAGAATAAAAAACTAAAAAAAAATAAAAAATGTCCCACTATGTACTCATTATAATCTTGCAAGTTTAACGACGTTAGCATACTATGGCATGTCAGACGTTGCAATATTCAATAACTATATATGTGTTGTATAACTGTACATATGTATGTATAAATGCATATATATATGGTATAATCAGATATATTGCATATAGTCCCAGTAAATGCATTGTTTTAAATATTACTAAAAAGAAGAAAGCACTTTCCTTTGATTACAGATTACATGGACAAGCTTTAGAAACAGTGGATAATGCCAAATACTTAGGAGTTACAATATCAAAAGATCTCTCTTGGAATAAACATATTGACAACATTACTTCTTCTGCTAATAAAACTCTTGGTTTCCTCCACAGAAACATCCAGACAAAGAATAAGGAAGTTAGAGAAGCAGCTTACAAAACATTGGTTAGACCTCAAGTAGAATATGCCTCTACAGTCTGGAGTCCTCATACACAGACATATATAGATAAAATAGAAAAAGTACAACGCAGAGCAGTCCGATGGGTTAATAATAACTATTCTTATTACGACAGTGTCACCAGCATGCAGAAGGAACTTGACTGGCAAACCCTTCAGTACAGACGTGATGTCACCAGACTTCTTATGTTTTACAAAATAGTAAATAACCTTGTTGCTGTCCCATTACCTGCATATCTTGAAAGACCAGCGAGGATATCCCGCCACTTACACTCTTTATCTTACAGGCAAATTCATACTCCAGCTAGCTACTTTAAATATTCCTTTTTTCCTTATACAGTGATACTTTGGAACAGCTTACCAGAAAATATAGTCTCACAAAATGATCTTTTAGCATTTAAACAAAAGCTCCGCTCGTTTCAGATAGTAGACCGTCCCTGAATCAACAAAAAGATGTTTTTACCAGATCTTAAACCTAACATATTCACCTTTTTTTTCAGAAAATTTTCTCACCCTAACAAAATTTTTATTTTAACAGTTTTATCCTTCACAGCCCCCAACCCAAATTTATAGATAGATAGATATATAGATAGATAGTTGCATATGTTTATGGTATAATTTCAAATATATATTGTATAATTGCTTATTTATGTATTGTATGATTCCATATATATATTTCATTACTTTTGTATATGTATTGTATAATTTGATATATCTGTGGTAAAAGTCATATATATGTTGTATAATTTCCAATATATTTATGGTATAAATGGTGTATATATGTTCTATAATTGAATCATGGGATTTGTTTACACTTTTGAAACAAAGGATTTCATTGGACCGTTATTAAGCTTCCCAAACAAAGTTTGGAGATTTATTCTTCTTCTTCTTTCTTCTATTTTAAAGGCCATATCTCGGAGGCCACTCCACCTATCTTTTTAAAATTTCACACACTTGTAGTCTTCAATAAGTAGTGGTGCCCCCTCTCCCCCCCCCTTAATTTTGTAAATGTGGGGTCCCTGGGGGACAGGCTATTTCTCTCAAAGATAGATTTTTTTTGCATAAAAATGTATTTTAGTTGAATATTTCAAATTCCCAATCCCAAAATCATATTTTGTTCCTCATAATGAGAAGAATTGAATAGTACTACTTTGGTGTTCACCGAGGTCACCCAGGGGTCCGGCCCCATCCCTCAATTTTACTTTGACCTTATATTTTAAAAACTGTTCAGATCTTCACCCTAATTCATATATATTCTTGTTCCTCATGAAGAGACAGATTGAATAGTACTTCTTAAGTGTCCCCCCATCCCCAGGTCGGTGTGTGTGTGTGGGGGGGGGGGGTCACAAAAGGGTCTGGCCCCACCCCGTCAGCGTCAGTTTTACTTCTGACATTTTTTTCAAAAACCATTCAGAGCACCACCAATAAACAATAATATATTTTTGTTCCTCA
Source organism: Solen grandis (assembly GCA_021229015.1). Classification (NCBI taxonomy): domain Eukaryota; kingdom Metazoa; phylum Mollusca; class Bivalvia; order Adapedonta; family Solenidae; genus Solen; species Solen grandis. The sequence goes on along the minus strand of CM037781.1, from coordinate 72,997,968 downwards.
TGATCAGATGGATTGAATGCTACTTTTATGTTCACATGGGTCACCATGGGGTCAGGCCCACCCTCTCAATTTTACTTATGACCTTATTTCTTAAAATTCGTTTGGGAGACCTTGTAACAGTTCACTGGTACAATTATTACTTGTTAAATCAAAGATGGCTCCTTCCATGAACTGCAAAAATGCGGCATTTTGGGGACCCAAATATTAAGACTATTCTAGACTGATAGCGTAGCGAGAGAAGAGAAGTCATATGGTGATCTTAAAAGATTTCAGGTTTTTGTTTTCTTACAATGTAACAGTCAGTGTTCATAGTATTAGGGAAATTTGAAAATGTCAATTCTGGCAAAAATGATAACAGTCGTACAAGAATCTCGTTGTCGCAATTCTTCAAAAACGGCTCGATGAATTTGTTTGAAAGTCGATGTACCATAATGTAGATGTGCGTGAAGCAAGATCGTCGCCTACAGACAACGGTAAAGGGAGAAAATCAGACTTAGAATTTCTTCTTATGAAGATGTATATGGAATAAGATTGTTTTGACTCTGTAACCAACTAAAAACCTACTGCTCCGAGCTGGAATCGAACACGGGGCCCTTGGGTCCCTAAAATGCCACATTTTTACAGTTCATGGAAGGAAAAATCTTTGATTAAATAACGGTCCAATAAAATCCTTTGTTACAAAATACAAACATGCCAATATAAAATCAAAAATAAGCAATTATACAATTTAAATATCTGATTATACCATATTATATATATGCATTTATACAATATATATACAGTTATACAACACATATAATTATAGTTATTGAATATTGCAACGTCTGACATGCCATAGTAAGCGCTAATTAAACTTCAATACTCAAAGGCGTTTCGGCATTGTTATTTTTTCTTTAACGGACAGATTTTTCTAAAATTTTGTACATAATTACTCTGGATTACTTTAGACTAATTAAAAATATTGGAATTCAAAATAGGGGTCACCATGCTCATTTTAGAGATTTAGCTTGCACAGAAAAAACATCTCTGTTTGCTAAAAATTTTTGAAAAACCCAAAGCATTAAACATTGTAAAGATTGAATTCACTAATGGCGAAATGAAAGGATAAAATGTGCGGCACGTACCAGAGATGTAATTATAAAAACACCAAACACAAGCCTATTACCTTTAAAAAAAAAAAAAAAAAAATTAAAAAAAACGCTACGAGTCTTCTATATACAAGAGTCAGTGCAGGAAATCTAAATCTTTTAAAAGCACTGTTATTTTTATGTTAATGTGCTTATTTAACAAAAAAAAAGAAAAAAAAAAAAGAGGGCAAATCAACGTTCACATGACAAATTTGTATTTTTTCATATTTTGGTCCATTGTGTAGATGAAGCGTATGTATAGGAAAATAACAAGAAAATGTGTCTCTGAGACACTAATGCCCCGCCGGGATGTGGTCAGTCACTAATGCCCCGCCGGGATGTGGTCAGACACTAATGTCCCGCCGGGATGTGGTCAGACACTAATGTCCCGCCGGGATGTGGTCAGACACTAATGCCCCGCCGGGATGTGGTCAGACACTAATGCCCCGCCGGGATGTGGTCAGACACTAATGTCCCGCCGGGATGTGGTCAGACACTAATGTCCCGCCGGGATGTGGTCAGACACTAATGCCCCGCCGGGATGTGGTCAGACACTAATGCCTCGCCGGGATGTGATCAGACACTAATGCCCCGCCGGGATGTGGTCAGACACTAATGTCCCGCCGGGATGTGGTCAGACACTAATGCCCCGCCGGGATTGGTCAGACACTAATGCCCCGCCGGGATATGGTCAGACACTAATGCCCCGCCGGGATGTGGTCAGACACTAATGCCCCGCCGGGATATGGTCAGACACTAATGCCCCGCCGGGATGTGGTCAGACACTAATGCCCCGCCGGGATGTGGTCAGACACTAATGTCCCGCCGGGATGTGGTCAGACACTAATGTCCCGCCGGGATATGGTCAGACACTAATGCCCCGCCGGGATGTGGTCAGACACTAATGCCCCGCCGGGATATGGTCAGACACTAATGCCCCGCCGGGATGTGGTCAGACACTAATGCCCCGCCGGGATGTGGTCAGACACTAATGTCCCGCCGGGATGTGGTCAGAACCCAATATTTGCTTGTATTTTTAAAAGTCTATATAATGATGTACATTTGTATAAAGTTTCATGATGATGTGAAGTTAACTTTATTGAAAAGAAGCTTAAACTCAGAGGTAAACTCGGGGCAGAATAATCAATTTTACAAGGTCACAGCCATAAAACAGGTAAATAATGCATATCATGATTGGCATGTATGTATGTAAAGTTTCGGGAAGGTGTAAAGTCATCGTCATAGAAAAAAAAAGCGTTTAAAAATGCAAAGGTAAACATGAGACAGAACAACCAATTTTACAATGTTCATCCAACCATGGAAGAAAGGTCACAGCCAGAATTTTGCACAAATATTAAGTAGATCAAAATGAACTTTTGTACCTAGTTTCATAAAGATGTGAAGTCATCTTCATAGAAAAAAAAGCTTACACGCAAAGGTAAACCTGAGGTGAAACTTAGAACAACCAAATTTACCATGTTTATCCAACCATGAAATATAGGTCACAACAACAACAAAAAAATAATGCATAAATATTAAATAGATCATATCAAGATGTACTCGTACATTTGTACCTAGATTCATCAAGATTTGAAGTCATCTTCATAGAAAAAAAAAAGCTTGAATTAAATTAAATTCTTAGTCATTGACCATCTGTAAACGAGCTGCTTTAAATACGATATTGCATTTTGAAAGTCGAAACTGAAATGGGATGTGTTAATAACTGATGGTTGATTAACTGTAATAACAAGAGCTTTCCCAAGACAGCGCGCCCAACTTTTCTGAGGGCTTGAAAGTATAATGTTAGCAGACAGACAGACAACTTTTATTTAATTTGTACAATAGAGTACATCATCATATACAGAATTTCGAAGAAATAAATTATAATGTCACAATTATCTGAAAATAAAATAGATAAGATATAGTTAATTAAGGCTGGAAATAGAGATAACTCTATGCATTTTATTAACAAAAGTATCATATATTTGTCATCTAAAATATGTTGACAGTCAGTGATACATATCAGTTTGAATATCACGGAGAATGGATAGTATGCTAATACAAATAAGTAAATAAAGATGAAAATACTACACGATTTCACGTAAAGTAATTTTTTTATCTCTTCTTTCGTGAGCTAGTTTAAGATATTTGCATAGATTTAACAGAGTAAGTTTGTTATTTGTATTTAAGAGTTGAAAAAATAATATTTATTTATATACTTCTTACGTAGTCTAAAAAACCGTTGCACTTAATTACAAAGTGGAATTCATCTTCTATGTCAATATGAGTTTCCTGCAAACAAAACTGGCAATATCTTTGATCTCTCGGTATCTTTTCTCTGAATCTTGCTGAATTAATTCTTAAAAAATTCGAAGAAATGCGTAAGTTGGTTAATTCTTTGCGTAAACGCTTAGATACAATTAATGACAAATATTCTTCAGGATTAAATGTACATTTAAGGTGACTATAAAAATAACAAAGTATCCTATTGTTATTAATATCAGTAAACCACTGTTGTTGAAAAACGTCAATTACACGTTGTTAAAATACTTTTACAAAGGTAGGTACATGTACACTTTCAGGATATATCCATACATCTGAAAAAAAAAAAAAAAATATTCATCTAAAAGACCTTTAACTTTCTGGGGCCAACTGTCTCTTCTATTGATGTTATAAAGAATGTTATAATAAAGTGTTTTTAGTAAAATATTATCTGTGTGTATCAATTTAAACCAATATTTTATGATTTGAACAAATCTGTTAACATAGAGTGGGTATCTACCCAACTCACCATACACAGCTGCATTGAAAGCGTTTTGACCCACCCCAAGTATACTTTTACAAAATTCAAAAATTTAAAATTGAACCAACAATTGAGTCAAATAACTGTAATGAATTTTAGGCATTATTTCTAAGTCTTTGATATGTTTGAGAAGAACATACATCGCCTTTGAAGCTTTACCTATTATATAATGATTATTTAATACAAATGAGCTGTTAGCTGTTATATTTGTATTGTTCACCTAAAACACATGAGACCAAAACACCCGAGGAAGTTTGTTTGTTTGTTGGGTTTAACGTCCCACCGACAGTATTTCAGTCATTTGGAAACGGTGTCTACTTGAAACAGATATAGTTCTGCCACACTGCAGTATCACGCCGTAGACATGTGGCAACTACCACAACTACCCTTATATGCTGAGCGCCAAGCAAGGGAGCTATAACAGTACCATTTTTTACGACTTTGGTATGTCGCGACCGGGGATCGAACCCACGACCTCCCGCTCCCGAGGCGGACGCTCTAACCACTCGCCCACCGGGGACGGTTCGAGGAAGTTTCGATCAGTCCCTAGTTTTAGTACTTACTGAGGTAAGAACTTGAATGGAAAATATTAACCTAAAATGTCCATGTCTCAACAGACTTTGATATTTTTTTTTAAAATGAACTAAGTTGAAAAGGGGCATAACTGTAAAAAAAAAAAAGAATTTAAGAGTGACATTCCCTTTTGAATTTTTTTCTACTTTGAAAGTGATCAAGTATTCCGACCTTGAAGTGAATATGTTTGAAAGCTTTTGATAAAATGACCTTAACAAAAAACTTATCCACCACAGGTAATTCTAAGTTGAAAAAGGGATAAAATTGAGCCAAAATGAATTTTAGGGTAAACAGGCTCCCTTTTTTGATAGTGAACAAGTGTGAATATGTTTGATTGTCTGAGCTGGATTATTTAAATGTTTTACAAGAAATTTCAGAAGTAGCATTTCTATCATTGTATTTGATTTTATAAACTGGACATTTAAGTGATCCTTATAAATTTTTGTTCAGTGCAACTTAATTGATATTTCGTGAATAAATTGTTGGACAGTCTAATCCAACATTGCGACCAACTCACCTATACAGACTGACTAGTACGGGCCATTTTTCCTGTTCCGATTGTTGTCTTATATACATATGTATTTGAATGGTCGCCGACCTTGATAATCATACCAACTCTTTATTGCGTATTGAGACCAAATTTCCCGGTCTCAAATGACCCCCCCCCCCCCACACACACACACGTGTTCTTTGTTACTGTGGTAATATCATAACTAGCACTCACTGTAAAATGATGTCAGATAGTTACAGAGAAAGTTTTGATGACACGTTTGATTTAGGGACTCTTAACATCCAATATGTATCCGGTGGGGAAGCGGGCACTTCAAACCACAAAAAAAGATATGTGACATCATTTAAGTTCTTTTTGGTTTTTGTGCACATGTCTTCCCTTTGATACTGTAACTAGAAATAAAAGAGCTACAACACTTGACCATAACTACGTCCGCCTGTTAAGATCAAATGTAAGTCATAAGTTACAAAGAAGTAAAGTACTTTCTAGATCTGATTGTAAAAATGCTGGTCAATGGGAAAATACAAGTTTGAGAAATTCGGTGAAAAATGTACCATAATGATAATAATAAACTTATGGTAAAATATAATCAAAGCGCCGAAGGCACTGATAGACTGTCGGCGGGTTGGTTGTGGTGAGCAGCAAGAGCGCTAGATTGTAACCAAAATAGGTTATATATTATGCTGGATTCTAATCTGTTTATAGAACAGAACAGAACATATCTTTTATTGTGTCACAGTTTACAAAGTACATTTGTAACAGCATGTGAAGAAATACAACAGAAAAAAAAATATTTTATAGGAACAGTGAAACAACATTTAACGGGTAAACAAACAGACCTATATCAAAATCACAAACACATACATACATGTATATACATACAAATTTTGAGGGGATGGTGAGCCTAACACGCCTAAAATGAGAGAGAGAGAGAGAGAGAGAGAGAGAGAGTTTACGGGTAAGAATAAACAGATAAAGTATCATAAGAATATAAATCTACTATTTAACTGTTCAAACGTTTATGAATTAAATCGAGAAAGAGAAAAAAAAAATATTTCAGTGACTTAGCAAAATATTGACTATGGTTACAAAAAAAAAAATAAAAATGAAATAAAATAAGTATTCTTTTATGTTGATTGGTTAATTTGTCACAAAAGAATACAGAAGTACATGAGGACGAATAGTATGATAGAAAATATAATAAAGAAACAGTGAAACAACATTAAATTATAAAAGTTCAAGATATGCAAATCGACACCTACATTCAAATAAATACAAACGTACGATTTTCTTGTATTTTTCCTTGACATGTTTTAATTAGAGAGAGAGAGAGAGAGAGAGTGCGCAGTATAGAATATATTGTACTATGTAATTAACGATTTTTGGATTCCAAGTCTAAAGGAAATTAATATCATATTAGAAAGTAATTAAAAAAGTTGAGAATAAATTACTAATGTGGCAGAGCAGTGAACTATAGTTTAAACAATGATAAATTCTAGTTGATAATAGAAGTCGGTTGTTTGCGTCACACTTGCGATCGATGATTTTGATTGGTCATCACGACCTTTGACACACAGCACAGTAACTTGCACGGATTTCACGCTGAGATTAACAGAAAACCATGTGCCACAACTTATGGATCAAACAGCCATTTATTGGACATTTTAGAGGTAAGTATACCGTTTGATAGCTTTATTTGTTGTTAAAAAGATAACTTTGATAAAAATATATCTCCAAAATTTATATTATGTAGTGAAAATAAGAGAGAAAGACTGAAATCGTCACTCATGTAGTCTGTAGACCGCACTCTTTGACCTCGACCAGTTCATCTTACACACATGAAACAATGCATGACAGATACACAAATATTGTAAATAATACAATATACTAACAAAGTTCAAATAAAACCAGATGAAGAAAACCAAGATATTTGTAATGTTTTTTCTTTGGTTCCTTAAAATTTGGTTTTTGGTCCCAAATACTATGACTTTGGTTTTTGAATAATTTCTATTTTGAAAATCATGTTCATTATCTCCAAAGATTACAGTATCATCTGCATAGAGCAGTACCAGAAGTTTAATAAAATATTCTGTTTCATCTACATTCATGTTTAATATTATACCATCATTGTTTGAATTAAGATATTTTTCTAAGTCATTGAGATAAATTGCAAATAAGATGGGGGATAAGTTCTCGCCTTGTCTAACGCCACAGTAACTTGAAAAGAGAGATGAGTTATTTCCATTAAATGAAACACATGATTTAATTCCTGCATACATATTTTGAATAACTTTCAGTACTTTTCCCCTTATACCTATGTTAAAGATTTTGGTCCATAATCCTGCCCTCCAAACTGAATCAAAAGCTGCGGAAAAGTCAATAAAGGAACAGAAAAGTTTCTTTTTAGTAAGTTTCATCTTTTCAATTAGGAAATGAAGAGTAACAAGAGGGCCAAGATGGCCCTTGGTCGCTCACCTGAGAAAGATGATTGCTTAAGAAATAAAGATGCTTGAGTGTAAAAGTGAAATCTGGCTTTTTTTATGGTGAAATGGGCATAACTCCTAAATTTACAAGTCAATATCAGTTATAATTGAACCCGATTGTGAGATTATGGGCATAAACATTGCCTTAAAGTTTAAAAATGATTGTTAAAAAAATGAAGTTGGTAGAGAATAAACAAAGTGAAATCTTGCATTTTTTGTATTAAAAGGGGCATAACTCCTGACCTAAATGACCCATCTCAGCCACAATTAAAAGACATTATGGTCATTAACAATGTCATAAAGTTTGAAATGATTGCTAAAAAAAGGAAGATGCTAGAGTGTAAACAACGTGAAATATGGCTTTTTTTTATATTAAAAGGGACATAACTCCTGACCAAATCGACGGATCTCAGCCATAATCGAACTCAATCGAGACCTTATGGTCATAAGCATTGTCATAAAGTTTGAAGATGATTGCTCAAAAGATGAAGATGCTAGAGTGTAAACAATGTGAAATATGGCATTTTTTGAATATTAAAAGGGGCTTAACTCCTGACCTAATGGTACGATATCAGCCACAATCGAACTTGGTCGTGATTTTATGGTTATAAACATTGATATAAAGTTTGAAGATAATTGCTCATGAAATGAAGATGCTAGAGTGCAAACAATGTGAAATCTGGCTTTTTTTGAATATTAAAAGGGGCATAACTCCTGACCTAATGTTCCGATATCAGCCATAATCGAACTTGGCCGAGATTTTATGGTCATAAATATTGATATAAAGTTTGAAGATAATTGCTCATGAAATGAAGATGCTAGAGTGCAAACAATGTGAAATCTGGCTTTTTTGAATTTTAAAAGGGGCATAACTCCTGACCTAATGTTCCGATATCAGCCATAATCGAACTTGGCCGAGATTTTATGGTCATAAACATTGATATAAAGTTTGAAGATAATTGCTCATGAAATGAAGATGCTAGAGTGCAAACAATGTGAAATCTGGCTTTTTTGAATTTTAAAAGGGGCATAACTCCTGACCTAATGTTCCGATATCAGCCATAATCGAACTTGGCCGAGATTTTATGGTCATAAACATTGATATAAAGTTTGAAGATAATTGCTCATGAAATGAAGATGCTAGAGTGCAAACAATGTGAAATCTGGCTTTTTTGAATTTTAAAAGGGGCATAACTCCTGACCTAATGTTCCGATATCAGCCATAATCGAACTTGGCCGAGATTTTATGGTCATAAACATTGTTTTAAAGTTTGAAGATAATTGCTCATAAAATGAAGATGCTAGAGTGCAAACGAACAAATTGTGGACGACGGACGACGGACGGACGGACAGACGGACGGACGGACGGACGACGGACATTCATCGATCCTAAAAGCTCATCCTGAGCACACGTGCTCAGGTGAGCTAAAAATGTGGTCTGTTGTAGAGTAGTTTGGTCTAAAACCAGCTTGGTTTTCGTGCAAAAGATTATTTTCCTTCAAAAAGTTATAAATTCTAGTATTTAAAATAGAGGTAAATATTTTCCCAAGACAGCTTAGGATTGTAATTGGTCTATAGTTAGCTGGTTCTGTTTTGGATCCCTTACCCTTATAAATTGGTTTAATAGAGCCTGTCAGCCAAGTTTCAGGAATGATTCCAGAATCTAAGATATAGTTAAATAACAGAGTAAGGGGAGGGGATAATATTTCTTTGGTACATTTAAGATATTCATTTAAGATGGAGTCTATATCAGAGGCTGCTTTACCACTTTTAGCATTTGCAATAGCTTTAATAATTTCTTCAGTTGTAATTGCTTTATTTAACTCCTGGGTAGAACGTAGTGTGAAGTGGTCAGATTCATCAATCATGGTCGGGGGATCATCATTGTTTATTGTTGAGTTAACATTTTTAAAATAGTCATAGAATTCAGACAGCGTAGGAGATTGTTCATTAATTGTATTTTGTTTTAGACTGTTAAGATATTTCCAGTAATCTTTTGGCTTATTTGTATTAATAGATCGTAACTTGTGTTCAGCCGCGAACTTATGTTTTTTTTGCCAAGTATTCATAGTTTGTTTATAAAAGCGGCTTGCTCTGTGTAATTTATCTTTATTTTGGTCATTTTTAAATAGCTGGTAACTTTTGCGGGCATAATGATAATTGTTTCTAGCTTTGTGGCAATGAGCACCAAACCAGGGTTGTCTATTTGTGTTGCCCTTTTTGTGATTAGATGGCCTATTTTTAAAAGTTTTCTCAGCACATGATGAAAATATGTTTATCAATTTTTCCACAAGGTTATTAATATAAACACTATTGATTTTGCTGGGTGGGTTATTAAGAATGCAGTTAAGATCATGTAGTTTTCCCTGGTCTAGGTTTATAGCAAAATGCCTACCCTTGTTATCACTCCATTTTGGTCTATTTTCAGTTTTTATATCTCCTGGATTTGAGGGTTTGCTTGGAGCACATTCTAAGTTGAAGGATGTTGACAAAAGGCAATGACCATCAGAAAAAAGTGAGTCTAATTCTATGATTTCAAAACTTTCAATGCATTTTAAACAAAGAACATTAGCGAGAGAGTAATCTATTACTGAGGTGTTTCTAAATGTCATCTTACCTAGTTGTTTATCAGATCCAACTCTTCCATTTAAAATGATAAGATTGTTTAATCTACAAATATCTAATAGTTTTCTACCATGACTGTTTATCTTATGACATTGTGATGTTCTATTCAGGGTATATCAAGGTCTGATAGGCTGTTTATAACATGATTAGGGTTATCAGAAATGTTAAATTCTTCATTTAGATCCACATCAAAATCAACAAAGTCTGGTAAATTGGAAGTATGTCCATTTGTATCACCTGTAAGATAAATAAAGTCATACTCATTACATTTATCAGCAACATCTTTTTCAAAATCATAATATTCATCCTCGTTAAAGTACTTTGATTGAGCTGGTGGTATATACATTCCACCTATAAGTAAATTTCTCTGTTGGTAGTCAGTCAGCTGAAGCCAGTAAATGTATTCACAATGTGAGTCAACAATTGATACCTTATCAAGTAAAGAGTTATGGACAAAAAATCCTATACCACCTGACTTTCTTTTGGTTTTTTCAGTTCTTGGTTTGGAAAAGTAAGTGTAATTATGCAAATGGATAATGTCATATTTATCAATTTTACTTTCAAGAACACAAAAAATAGAATATTGGGAAAAAAATTTAGACTTAAGGTTTTAATCTTATTTTCAAATGTTTCATCAAACTCACAAAATGTCACTCCTTCATGAAGTCCTTCATTACTTTCAGATACTTGCTTCCTTTCATTACTGATTGAAGTTAAGACACTTTCATACTGCATGAGGTTTTTATAGTTATTATTTGAATTTTGAATTTTGTCATGGTTCTTTTCAGGGAAATGAATACAATGGGTCTGGCTGGAAGTACTAGGGAGAAACAAACAGTCATCACATATGTACACAATCCCCGGTGGTTCCTAACTGGAAGGAAGATGTGTCTGGGAATCCTGATTGGGACCAGGGTCACTGACCTCTTTGGTAGCTGTTGGATTCTGGCTTGAACCAAATTCCTTGAGAGGCTCGTGGACCTCCATAAGATATCCAGGAGTGGATTGTTTAGTCACAGTAGGATTATTGATATGAGTTTCTGTGCTATCAGCTGTGGTGCACTGAGCAGAGTTTTGACTAGGGGGGGAATCATCATGATCCATATCCTCACCATCACTGCTGTTCTGGCAGCTCTCTTCGGATTCATCTTGGTCTGAAAGACTTTGCGCCAAGTGTTTCATTGTTGTCTCGACAATATGTTCATAGCGCTTCTTGATCCTGTCTTGAATGTTGGAATTCCGGGAGCCACGGAGTATTTCATGCCACCTTGGAAAGTGATCTTGGACAATGTCTCCATGGACCTCCAGTGCTGCAGGGAATTTTATTCGGACATTCTTAGGACCATATTTTTCTCGGGCTTGTTTGTAAGCAGGCCAAAGTTCTTTACGGGCTTCAGTTATCTCACGAGGATAATCTCTGGAAATACCATAATGTGTACCCTTCAGTAACCTTGCATTTTGCATGATCTCATCCGCACTTGCTGGGTCCAGAAAGGAGACCAGTATTGCTCTGTGGTGCGATCTACCAGCAGCATGAACACTCTTACGCCTGCCAATACGGTGTGCTCGTGAAATTTGGAATTTCTTAGGGTCTAATTTCAGGCTGTCTAGCAGGAACTGATAAACGATTTTCATGCAATCATCTGCATTAACTATCTCTGCATGGCCAGTAAAGATCAGGTTGTTCTGGAGCAATCTTGTTTCGGTGTCGAGACTTTTATATTCAAGAAGCCTAATGCGTGCATCATAAACATCACATTTTGCAGCCTGTAAATAAGAGGTTTTGTTTATTGCATCAAGTTTTTGGTTTATATCATTTATACCAGTCATCATGTCAAACATTGTGTTCATCTTTTCATCCATGTTTAGAGAACTAAAACAGAGTTTTGAAGGCCCATTGTACATATTTGTACTACCCGGGGACGAAGCACTGCTAGTCCGACGTGAACGTTTCTTGGGGTTAGCTGGACTGGAAGATTTTTCTTTCATCAGAGGGGCAAACTTACCCTTGTAACCACTCATTCTTAATGTTTGTTTATATGTTTATCAAGAGTTCAAATAAAGAATAAATATAGACCTATATAGCGTCTGGATACTATATTTTTTTCACATAAAGGCGGGAGAAAATGTAAACACGTCCGCCATGTTTCACTGTTCCGGAGGAGGGTATGTGGTCAGTATCAGTTTTTCAGTTGTCAAATAAGAAACAAGAAAAGATAGTTTTCATTTTTTTATTAAACATTAGAACACGATAATCAAAATTAAAAACATACATCTAAACTATATATTGAACAAGAGCTGTCAGAGTACAGAACGCTCGACTATGGAATTGACTTCAAATGCCCTAAATATAAAAAAGTAAAAATGATAAACCTTGATATTCTGACCCTTTATATTTATGAAGTCTAAAATCAATCCCATGCCTATGATGATGATGATGAACAGAAGCAACAACTAACTAACGTAATCTAGAATATTGACTCGAGCACACCCTTCCCAGTTGTTTGTTTGTTTGTTGGGTTTAAGTCCCACCGCCCTTCCCGGTAGATAAGGAGTGAAAAAGGCCCTTAATGGCACATGTCAATACCACACACACACACACACACATGCACACACACACAATTAACAGTTCTAAATTGTATTGATTATAAATATATCAATCTTTTTTTTTTCATAATATAAAATTATTACATGCTGATGATGGTGATTTGGAAAGAAGCCTAAACTTAATATTAAATTTCCTTTTTCATACTTCTATTGCGTCAGCATGCGCGTGTTTGATTAATTTACTGGAAGTGTGGCATACACGCGCCAGTCAATGCTGTATGGGTATACCGGTATCACCGAAAAATGGATCCACTGTGTATAGTATGGTACATGACAAATTTGTAATGAATTGAACAGTTTTAATTTGGAGTATCTAATACATATAAATAACATGTCTTCATAACTTGTCGTTGGTACGAGTTTGCATATGAACATATAACTTTCATCTGCGTGGTATTTTTAAGGTGCAATGGAATTTCCTTTTCGCGGTTATTTACATTGCGCGGTATATGAAAAAATCTTGATGATATAGATACACACATTAATAATATTCATTAAATTTAAAACATTATATTGATTATCATCATTTTGTGATATGATGCCTGTCTATCTGGATACTCTGTCCATTAATTTATACCTGGCCTGGAGAGCGGAGCTAGGAGTGTAAACATCGTACGTGTGTCTGCTTTATTTAGATTGAACATATTAAAAAGCGTATGCCAGATCAATAGTATTGTATTCTTATTTTAATCCATGAAAGAATAATATAACAAATTTCAACTCATTGAATCTATGCAAGAATAATATAACAAATTACAACTCATTGTGTCTAGCAAACTTCCTTTGCGTGTTTTATTGAGGCACAATGGACTTTCCATTGCGCAGAAGCCTATATGGAACACGTATAGTCTCCAATTTAATAACCCCACCAAGTTAATTCGTATGCTATTGTCTGAAATTAATGTTTATATATAAGAAGACAGTTATAGATGATTCAAAAGTAGTTTTATGGCATTTAATACTGCTATTTTGAAAATAAAATTTCCATTGCTAGGTAATAGTTTCATTGCGTCCATTGCTCCATAAATTTTCATTGCGTGTTTTAGGCCTACCACTTTAAAACATTGGGTCACGTGATCTTCCATTTCACTAAATTATGACCGCTTTTTTCCACTGTTCTAGCTTTTGCGTGGCTATTGATGTTATGAGAAGACAGAAATGCAACGTAATATAACAGAAATGCAACGAAATATATCATTATCGAGCGAAACGCTGCTGAACTACTTTGGGTTAATTACGTACTTATGCGAAGCACTATTTTTCTTGATTGCATGTGTGGACCTACATGTACTCCAGTTGGGTTAAATCTCTGTTTTGTAAATGACGCAGGTATTTTGTTCACGCTGAAAATGGTTGTAACACTCCACTCGCTTTCGTTAGCTCAGCTTGCATTGCATGGATCCGTACAAAGCGCGGAGTGCTACAGTTAAAATGTTGTGGAAAATATGCAAATCAGAAAGGCCTGATTTCGAATTTCAGCATAAGACTGGCGGTCAGCCGCCAGTCTAAAAACAAAAGTTACATTTTATTTTGAATATTGGAAAAGAACAATAATTTAACAACTGTATGATATGGTTTATGTGATCTGAAAGTTCAAACTCAGTAAAGGGACCAACTCGCTATTACGGCCCGGTCCCAATATTGGACTTAATGGTGAGGTGTTACTGTATTCATTCTGATAGTATTATATTATGTCATACTGAGTATATACATATACCGACCTATCTTCGAGTATATAAATGTGCTTTAGTCCTCACTGGGATATAAACATACTGACTATACAAGCTCTTATTTAAGAGATGTTCATATAGCACACAACGAGTTGTCTTTCTTATTTATGAATTCGCATATCTAGATATCATTTCGAAGAGAAATTGGGCGGACGAACTGACGAATGGATAGATAGATAGACAATTCGGAGCGACAGAAACTGTGTTCAAATTATCACAATGGCGCCTAAAAAGTCAATTGTATTCACTTTGTCATTAGAAGGGAAAACACATTTCAAGAGTTCTGATTCTGAACAAACTTTCTGGACAAAATTCAAACAATGATACTTAGCGCTAAGTAATATTCAATTCACGAGGAGCGCATCACATGACCAGTGTTTCCCCTCTGATTATAACTATACCTATATGTTTTATAACAAGTACTGATGGCCAGTAAGGTAACTATTATCGTCAATAAGAAAGACTGAATGTGTCCTTATTTACAGTGGAAGGTACTGTCAATAAGACGAATCCAAGTTGTAAAATTTGATTTCTAATCAAGTTTCGATTTATTAATTGTAATGAAGAGATATTAACCACGATATCTTAAATAACACGTTGTTGAGGGATGAGGCAGTTTTCTTTTGATAAAAAAGATTATGAACACACACACACACACACACACACACACACACAACACACACACACACACACATTCTACAAACTTTACTTAGCGCTATGTAATACTTAAAAACTTAGGGGCGATTTTCACTTTTCTTATTTCTCTTTTAAATGTATCCAAATATTTAGTCATTAATGTAATTTCGTTAACTTTGTCATGTACTTTAATTTTTCAGAAAACAAGTCTACTTACTTATTGCTTAATATTGTTGGTTGAATTCGACTCAGGAATTCCACAAAAGTAACGCGCCGCTAAAAACTTGAGCACTTAAGTGTCTCACCATGCGTGTGTCCCTCAAAAATTGTATTACATTACATAACATAGACTAATGGCTAGTACCGTAACTATTCAACGCATAAATAATTATTAAAATATAACTTTTTTCATTTTAGGAAGCAAAAAATAATAATAATAAAAAAATAAAAATAAAAATAAAAATAAAATAAAATAAAATAAATAAATAAATAAATAAATAAATAAATAAATAAATAAACAAGATGCCCTGGATCGCTCACCTGCGTATACGGTTACCCAAGGAACACCATGAAATCTGGCCAGCAGTTTTGATGGAGAAGTTTTCATAATTCATTTCTTTCCATTGCCATTGCAACAAGAGTTCTACATGGATAAAGTTTATTTCAGCAACTTTTGTGATTGTTCATTCAAGGACCATCCTTGCCAAAGATAATCAAATTCTGTCCAACAGTTTCAGAGGAGATGTCGTTTAAAGTTGTCACTATACACATATAAGGCAAATTAGCCCCGCCCCTGGTGGCCATGTTTTTTTTTTTACAGATCGGAATGATTTTAGCAATCTTAGTAGAGGGTTACCCAAGGACCATCTGTACTAAAAAATCTGGCCAGTAGTTTTGATGGAGATGATTTTTAAAGTTTACATAATTTATTTCTGTTGCTATGGTAACCAGAGTTCTACATATTTCAAGTTTATTTTAGCAGTTTTGGTGAAGGTTCATCCAAGGATCAACCTTACCAAGTTTGATCAAATTCTGTCCAGCGGTTTCAGAAGGAGATGTCGTTTATGGCAAATTGTTGACGCCGCACGACGGACGATGCACGACGACGGACGCAGGGTGATCCTAATATCACCACGAGCACGTTGTGCTCAGGTGGGCTAAAAAGATAAAATATATCATAATTATAAAGAAGAGAAATCAAATCAGTGTTTGAGAGAGAGAGAGAGAGAGAGAGAGAGAGAAAAGTTACATAAAAAATGACAATTCACTATACACAAATTTACATTGTATTTTATATAGTGGCCAGCTTTATTTGTTGTCCAATGAAAACGCTCTAAACAATCTTGTTCACTGTGTTTATTTGTATAGAACACCAAAACTTTATCAAATCACGCTGATAGTCGCCTTCTATTTTTATAGCACTTTAGTAAAATAGTCACCCGACGATTTTTTAAAGTGTTTATATTGTAGCCGAATAAAACTTGACACAAAGTATGTTAGCGTACCATCCTTAGCTATTTTACAGAAGTAAGGAACATCTCCGGTCGCTATTGCTCCCGTCAATGCTATTGTTAGAATTGCACAGATGAACCCTAGCATATACCTAGAAGTCACCCTAAACTTCAGGCGAATCAGAAACTCTGAAAATTAAAGTTATCAGCGAATTATTTCAATGCTACACCTTTCTATTGTACCATTAACAAAATAGATTTATCTGTTTAACAAATCAAGTGTTTCAATCAATTTATGGTGACTTCTAAGTCGGCTAGACTATATAAGGACATTTCTAGAGACTATGCTTTATTGTCTGTACAAATGTCTTAAACAACTTCGCAGGTACAATGCTAGAAGCCGGACGCACAAAGTGCCAGAGTTAAACTCAAATTGACTTCATGCAACATCACTGATAATAACACAAATTTTAGGAATTTTATTTACAAAATGATACTGAAAGACTTGACTATTCTAGTTTACCGTCGCTTCGACAGTATTTCAGTCATGTAGCGACGTCCAGCTAATAACAGATGAAGGAAGACCCCGAATGCACGGAGGCATCCGGGTAGAACCACCGACCTACCGCAAGCCAGCTGGAAGGCTTACTCACATGAAAATCCGAATGACCCTGCCGGGATTTGAACCCATGCTGAGAGGGGCTGACTGAGTGTTAAAGTCAGCGACTTTACCCTCTCGGCCACGGAGGCCCCGCCACACACACACAACCACACACACACACATATATATCGTGTGTGCGTGTGCTGTACATGTATATATGTTATATGTGTGTTATATGTGTTACCAAGAATAGGGATTAATCATTTCGTGGGGCGTTGATTTCGCGGATGTATTTATCTGAGAGAATATTAACTCCATGAAAATCATTTATTCATGATGATGCACGTACCTCTGATATGCGTTTTATTTATTACATTGATATGTAGAATTGTAATCTTTGTTGACATTTAGTTTCATTGACTTTGTTTTTAATGTACTTCCAAGGTACATATATTCTCTGAAAACACGAGGATTTTTAACTTCATTATTTTATTTTAGGTCGATTGAGAAACAAGTTCTTTCAACTTATTCTTATCCCTCTCGACGGTTCCTGGGTTGGACCAGCCTGTGAATGTCATGAAACCTCCAACGGGGTTCGAACCCACAACCTTCGGATCTGTAGTCGGGTACGTCACCACTGAACCACGGCGCCCTCAGGATTCTCACATACATCCAGTAAGTTCCCTGCAAAATCAGTCTAAATGACTACATGGTAAAACACATCAATATGTCTGCATAATGCATTTAAATATCATTTGCAAGTGCACCCGGAAGAGTTTTGTGTCACAAAAGATAACAAATACAGTATTGTAAAGTTTGATAAACTTATCTGATTTCGTACTAATACACGTATACAATCGACATTTCACTACACCTCTGTATGGGGAGAATTTAAAACAGCAGTTAGCGACATGAACTCTACGGATGTCCAGTCCACCACGGAAGCGATATTATGCTGCATCAGCTGCGGAGGGTCCATATTTGGTGCCATCTGTATTTTTGTGACCTACGCGAATATGCCGGATATCCGGAATTTCACGAGGAAACTTACCGTCTGCTGCCTGACAGTGGCTGACACAATAGCAGCGGTGGGGTACCTCGTGTCCGCCCTGTCTAGACTATCAGGGAGTAGTAGCGCGGATGTGTGTACTGTTCAGGCTTACCTGACGACGTTTGCGTCACTTGCCTCCTTCTTGATGACGGGTTTCATCTCCTTTCAAATTTGGGCCACAGTTTCGGGTCGCCATAACTTCACGCATAACAACTTTCTCTGCTTCAGCGTGGTTGGATGGGGACTTCCAGGTACCTTAACTTTGCCATTATATCTATGTTAGTGACTATTTTCCGTCCGTCATAATGTAAAATCATTGCTTTTCATGAACATTAAGGTATTTGCACCCTAATAGCCAAATTCTTGCCACTGGACGGCATTATTTCTATGAAACTTTGAATACATTCTAAAATGAAAATATTTCACCAATAGTTTTTTCTTCAACTAATTTAGGGGAGATAATCTGTATTTAAGTACCGGTAACATTGAAGCCTATGGGAAATATACATTTACTGTGAATATGAAAAATGAATTTGATTTATGAGAACAACTCACAGTAGAAAGATGCATTAAGTGATACTTCTTCAAATTTCATGAAAAAAATCTTAACTTCACCGTAGACAAATGGAGAAAGTAACTTTTTTACTTTTTTTTATATGTATGGCTTTGATGGAATTGATGGCTATTCGGGTTCTAAGACTTTAAGGTTTGATGAACCGATATTTATGTAAATTTAGGGGGTACAGAATAGATATTCCTTGTCTGGAACCGTGTACTATTAAACATATTTTAATTGACCGTGTAGATTTGAATCTTATCAGAACAAATTATTTTAATGGTTTTCAACACCGTTTCTGTTGATAATTTGATCGCTTTTATCAAAGAAATCGACACTCGTTATCTCCAATTTCATGGGACCCAAAAGATATCCGAAATTTGACTAATCCGAAATGCGGTATTATTGGATTATGAAATAGAAATCTTACCTGTATCGTGCTATAAATATGCTGTGGATCTCTTATGAAGATCTCTTTGTGGAATATATTAATAAATAATAATCCATTAGTAAAATTTTTCTTTATTTATTCAATCGTTTCTTGCAATAAATACAGAACGGTTAACAAAATAAACAAATAGGGTTACAACAATAATATGGAGCGAAAACATACGAACTGCATTCTACAAATAAAGAGCACTTATAAACATGCACATTTTTCAAAGCACTTTGCACAACGAAATATCACTGAAAATTACATGTAATTGCATTCTTACTGTCTATCATTTTTATCGCACACCTCAAAGAACCTTGTGATATCAGTTTGTTTTGTACACAGTTTTCTCAAACTTATGTCCAACAGAGCACGATTCACTTCACTAATTGCTGATCTAGCTTTCTCGTATTTCTCGGAAGTCTCTAAGAATCCCGTGATGTAATCGGTGGCCTGCATGGCTCCGTCCAGGGTGTAGGTTTGTTTGTCCTCGTTCAACTTCCATAATAGCTTCGTATCTTACTTCGTATTATTTTGTTTCCAACTTTCTTTTCACTCCTCTTTTAGTCTTAACCGATCCAGTTATCCCCCAGGATTAAACCTGAGTCCTTCACTGGATTGCTCGGTTATATTAGAGCTAAATGCTGATCTGGTTATCCCCCCAGAAATTCCGGGTCCTTCGCCAGATTGCTCAGCGCTCTTAGATGGACAAGTAGGTTCTAGAGGCATTGTGAATTATGACACGGGTTCATTCTACGATGGTATTTAAAGCAAATTTGGCATATTTTGAGCAAAGATTGCCAAGCACAACAGCTTGTGTTTGGCCAGCTAATTACCATGCAAATATTTCGGCAAAACATAATCCGGTAATTAATGAAAGCCTAACATCACGGTTTGTCGTACAGATAGCCACGTGCCAAGCTAGTGTCACCAGTCGACTGATAGGTGTGAACAATATCGGCGGGCTGATTAGCGTCGGCGGAATTTGAGATAAACAAACAATTATGCATTGTTCTATAGGGTGAGGGCCCAAATTTTCACTTTGAGATAACAGTAATTTGAAATAAATAAACTTTGAGACACACGAAATTAATGTATATAGACAAAGAAGGGAAAAATCGGGACCAAGTCAATTAATTTGACATAGCCGAAATTTCGATATACGCAGATTGGAGATAACGAGTTCCAACTCAAACTTTGATTTTTACTTTAGTTAACACATTTAATTTGTTTACGTTCTTTTGCTGTAGAGGAATTACTATTGTATTTGAAATATTGTACATGCTATATCTGGATGCTTTTATATGATTTTTTAGACATCATATGACGTCTCCCGACTGTTTTGGTGTCTTTAAATCAATATTCTATCTTATTTAAATGAACTACGTCTCCTTTGAAAATAAAGGCAATGCTTGGTTTCAATTACTTTATTAATGGTCATTAATGAGGCATGGATAGGCAACTATTTATTTGTACTGAAACAAACACGGCCCGGCGCGGAATCGAACCCGGTCCGCCGGCGTGATAGCCCAATGCTCTAACCACTGAGCCATAGAATCGACGCAGTTGTCAGAGATTGTATTTATACCCATGACGACGCATCGTCACACTACCGTCACGTTTGAAATGATATCCCATCGATAGTATTGAAGTCATTTTTGGGACTTTTTCTACATAAGACTGCAATATCACGACGTCTACACCAAGTTATAGCATCTTGACACTATGCCATTCAATCCTGGAACTACCCTTATGTGCTGAGCTATACCAGTACAAATTTTAACGACGTTAGTATGTCGCGACCGGGGATCGAACACACGATCTCCCGATTTTGAGGCGGAAGATCTAACACCACTAAGCAACCGCGATGCTTAGCGATGGGTTGGCTATTGCTGGTGATAGAAATAGGCATTGTTGGAATCGATACGAAGTGACTTATAAATTATGGTCATATAGCTGGCGAACATTTGGCATCCATTTTTCTGACGCGTCGACGGAATGTCCCACGATGCTAGGGTGACAATCGACGTGTCACTGATGCGCATCGGGGTATGCTGAGCATGTCCGCAGTCTCTCCGAGCATTCGCAATATGCTCGATACATAAATATCCAGCATCACTTTCTTAGTTAAAGTCATTTTGCTTTCTTCATGGGGCAATAAGACAGTGGCAACAAGAAATTTATTGACATATTACTGGCTAAGCAATCTCATTAAAATCAGATTCAGTATGCTAACTGCATCTAGAGGGTCGTCTCGGATTGACCTTTGTATAAGCCAGTCAAATCGGCGGCTACAGAATCGCTCGGCATATCAGGGTGAAGTAACCGCATCAATCTCGCAACAGAGTAGAAAGATGTCTAAGCGGCCTAGTAGCTCATTCGGTAGAGCATTCGCTCTGTAAGCAAAAGGCCCGAATTCGAGTCCCGGTTAAGCTACACATTTTTCTCACCCTGTGGCAAATGTTTTACCGAAGTCAGTTAGAAATTGAATTGGTTTAAAATCGAGCACTTGTTGATTCATATAAATATGAAATATAAATACTTAAAAAGTCAATCTGACGTGACCTTTAATGCGATGTTGTCAGATCCTAATCGCGGATAGTACAGGAATGCAAATAAGGACATGATTTTAATGAGATTGCTGTCTAAGTAGACAAAAATGATGCTCGTTGTAATGGATTGAAAATATATACATGGCAATATATATTTTAGTTGTTGTTGAAAATCTCAAGGTTGGACGAGAGAGAGAGAGAGAGAGAGAGAGAGAGAGAGAGAGAATATTGGCCATTATCCGAGAAAAAAGCCTGATAAGGTCCACGAATTAGTTGAACAATCTCCAATCTTAATTATGTTTGACACAAACATTAGAGACCTCATCTACTAATCACTAACCCAGGCAAGTCATCGCAAAATGAAAATGCGCTCCTCTATGGAGGTTTGACTTTACCCTCTGCAAACATCCGCGATATAGGAGGGCTAGGCGCCCTCTTTACTGACTGCGGAATTGACTGTATGTGTATTTTATATACAAACCTTACACTTGAATGTTGCACACTATCATATTCATTACTCTTGCTACATTTGTACTAGTCGTGACTGATAACAACAAACAAGTAGGCCAAGATGGCCCTGAATCGCTCACCTGAGAAACATTGCCTTCATTGATTATTATAGTATTATGAGTCATACTGGAAACATAATCCATGCAGAAGTACAGCAAGATCATCTTAATTCCACACAAAAACTGTACCTGCCATCGACATTTTGAAGGCAATAGCTCTAATAAATATATATACCGTAAAATCAAGTGACCCTGGGGTGTGGTCAATTTTGACACCAGGGCCATGGTTTAAACAGCCTTGGTTGAGGTCCACAAGTAAAAATCTAAACTCCTTGTTGTTTTTGATAAGATCTTTTGAGGGTTTTCCTATACAAGTCTATGTAAAATCAAGTGACCCCTGGATGGGACCAATTTTGACCCAAGGGTCATGATTTGAACAAATTTCGTAGAGATCCACAAGACACAACAAATATCTAAGCTCTATGCCTTGCGGTTTCGGAGGAGAAGATTTTATTTAAAGATTTCACTTTCAAAATCTATTTTTAGCTTCTGTGACCCAGATATAAAATGAACCGGAACCATTTGAACAACTTTGGTAGAACTTCACCCAAGGAAAATTCCTGTAAAGTTTCTTCAAAATTGCCGTTTAAATAAAATTGTTCACGCCGGACGCACGCACGGACGCCGGACAAAAGACGATCACAATAGCTCACCATGAGTACGTTGTGCTCAGGTGAGGTAAAACAACAATAAGAACAAGAAACAACATAACAATCTATATAACAACAACATCTAGATGTGGCATAATGTATCGTTACCTTTTCATCACTTATAGTTAATCATAAATTATATATTTCAAATTAAAACAACAACAACTAACACAATATATTTTTTTAAAGTGAAGATAAATAACACATGTATAGACTGATGACACGATTACCTTGACCACGCTTTCTTGGTTCCCAGTGATAATCATGGTCATTTCGGGGTCCCAGGGAGCCCTAGGCAATGACAGCGAGGCGTTGGCTACAGGCCCATGGTGCTGGGTCAGTGATGGAGTGAAGAATAGGGTGATGTGGATGTTTCTGGCCGGCAAGGGTTGGGAGCTCCTCTGTTACCTGGTGACCTTGACCTTTTACCTCCTTCTGAAATACCATATGGTATGTATGTATATTTGTTTGTTTATGTAGAGAGGTGCTTTTATCACGTGAATGTCACGTGACAACGATCTTTTCGTGTTCCCCATATTTCGTTTCATTGCACGTGTTTTGTGTCCAGTAGTTGTCATTGTGTATCGATGAGAGCGACGTGACTGGTTGAGAGTGTTCATAACAAATTCTACTAAGTTACAATATACAATTAGTATAAAATCTACAAAATGGAACTCGGCATCTGCTCGCCCTGGTGTTTGTATGTATGTGTATTTATGTACATATGTGTCTGTCTGTCTGTCTGTATGTACACGTGTGTAGATCAGTTACGCAATAATAATTGTTTATGACAGTACAGGTACTATATAATTCTTGACGATGTTTGTTTTTTTGTTGGGTTTTAAGTTCCACCGACAGTATTTCAGTCTTGAATAATGAAATTTGATTTTAAATATGTGAAAGTTGTTTGTATTGACACTACAATTTAATAGCCATATGGAATACCAGTTTCAGCACAGATTTGACCGGGCAACGCCGACTCTTCGACAAATGCTTCATGGGAAGGGACTGAACTTCGTGTATATTTGGTTAGTACTGTACATCTTGCGCTTACCTGGAACTGTGAAGTTCTTCCTTACAAACTTCTGCAAGGAAAGGTGTGGACAGCTCTTTGTGGTATGTTAATTTCCTAGTACAGGCATCATAGTAAACAATGTACAAGTAATAGTTAGAACATATTATGTGAATAAGGGGCGGGGCAAGCGAAGCGTTTTTAACACAAGACAGCACAGTTTCAACACAATACCAAGTACAGTTGAATTTGCCGGAAACGATAACTTATAGAGATGCTTATGGAAGGTGTAGTTAAAGATCTTCCTTGTTTGACCGTCCCCGGTGGCCGAGTGATTAGAGTATCCGCCTCGTGAGCGGGAGGTTGTGGGTGCGATCTCCGGCCGCGACATACCAAAGTCGTATAAAGTGGTACTGTTATAGCTCCCTTGCTTGGCGCTCAGCATATTAGAATAGTTGCAGGACTGGTTGGCCCGGTGTCAGGATAATGTGACTGGGTGTGGTATCATGTCACATGTCTACGGCGTGATACTGCAGTGTGGCAGCACTATATCTGTCTCAAGTAGACATTGGTGGAGCGTTAAACCCAAGAAACAAACTTTCTTGTTTGTTACGGTGGCATAAAGGGGACATGAAAGATATTTTTTATATCGCGGGCGCACACGATAACTACTGCATGCGAACGCGGTAACTATCACGTTCGCACGCAGTAGTTTAACACGTTCGCGCGCAGTAGTTACACACTCCGGTGGGCGGAGCCATAAAAGCGCCAATAATTCTTAATGATTAAGTGCAGCTCTTAACGGGTCCCGTTCAGTATTTCATTGGCTGAAACTGTAGGTTAAGTACTAAAATTGTACTTAACGGGTTCTTAAAAGAACCATCTTCTTTCTTTAATTACGTACATTTAGCCATTTCACGGTACCACACACAATCACATCACTCTGTCAATGGACCAACCATTCCCGGATCTGCTCTTACGTTGTTGTTGTTGTTGTATTGGGGTTTACCGTCGCTGCGATAGTATTTCAATCATATAGCGACGTCCAGCTAATTACAGGTGGAGGAAGACCCCGAGTACACAGAGGTACCCGGGTAGAACCACCTACCTACCACAAGCCAGCTGGAAGGTTTCCTCACATGAAAATTCGAAGTCCCTACCGGGATTCGAACCCACAGCGGTGAGGGGCTGGGGGATTTGTAGTCCACGACTGTAACCGCTCGGGCACCGTGCACCCCTGCTCTTATGTGCTGAGCGCAAAGCACAAGTACCATTTTAACGTTATTGCCCACGTGATTTTTTTTGTTAATTCTCAGCGTTGTTTGTTTGTTTGTTGTATTTAACGTCCCACCGACAGTTAAGGTTTTCGTTCAGGGTGTACTTGCTCACTATCAAAAAGGAACCCATTTAAAAAGGGCATGTAACTCTAAAAATAATTTTGGCAAAGTTAAGGCCCTCTTTCGACTTAGAATATTGATTTAAAGATACCTCTACAGTCAAATACGTCATGTGGTGTCTAAACGCTTAGATAGAATATAATAGAATATTGATTTAAAGACACCTCAACAGTCGAACGACGTCAAATGGTGTCTAAACAATCAGATTAGAGCATCAATATATAAATATCATAATACAATAAAATACTTCAAATACATAGTGATTCCCGCACAGCAGAAAATGTAAATAAATTAAATTTGTAACGAATCATAGTTTGTTAAATACACAATATCGAATTGGAAATTTCATGGCAGTTTTATTTTTTTGACTTGACTATTTGAGTTTAACGTCGCTTCGACAGTATTTCAGTCATATAGCGACGTCCAGCTAATTACAGGTGGAGGAAGACCCCGAATTCACAGAGGCATCCAAATAGAACCACCTACCTACCGCAAGCCAGCTGGAAGGCTTCCTCACATGAAAATCCGAATGACCCTGCCGGGATTCGAACCCAAGTGGTGAGGGGCTGAGTGAGTGTTAGAGTCAGCGACTTTACCCTTAAAACATGGATACATGTTCACTATCAAAGTCGGAATCACTTCAAAAGAGCAGGTAACCCTAAAATCATTTTGGCACAGTTATGGCCCCTTTTCGACTTAAATTTTTCTTTACTGGTTAAGAATTTCTTCTTAAAGTATCAAACATATTCACTTCAAACTTTGAAAAAATTGTTAACTGGGTAACCCTCTACCAAGATTAGTAAAATAATTCCGATCCGTAAAGAAACATTGCCGAAAGGGGCGGGACTAATTTGCCTTATATATATATATATAATGAAATCTTTAAACGGCATCTCTTCTGAAACCGCTGGACATAGTTTGATTAAAATTGGCAGGGATGATCCTTAGGTGAACCTTCATAAAAGTTGCTAAAATGAACTTGATCCATGTAGAACTCTGGTTGTCATGGCAACAGAAATAAAGAAAGAAAAAAAAAACAACAGAAAAAATCATCTCCTTTAAAACTACAGGTCAGATTTCAAAATTTTTTTAGTGCGGATGTTCCTTGGATAACGCTTTACTCATGTGAGCGATCAAGGGCATATATCTTGTTTATTTTTTTAGGCCCCTATGGGGTCAGCTAGTTTCCTTATATACTCTATATAGAAAAATTAAAAATTCTTCTTCTGCATATTAATGGTTTCATTTGACAGAGATGGTCACCTCATGAATGTCTACCATAATTGCTAAAATAAAGTTGATCCCTTGAAAAATGAGGCCCCTAGGGGGTCAGCTAATTTCCTTATATACTCTATATAGAAAATTTCAAAATTCTCCTTCTGTGAAACCACTGGTCAGAATTTGATTTCACTTTGCAGAAATGGTCACCTCATGAATGTCTACCATAATTGCTCCAGTAAAGCTGATGCCTTGAAAAACGAGGCCCATAGGGGGTCGTGTAGTTTCGTTTTAAGGTTTTAGAATCCTAAAAGCCATCGATTCCATCAAAGCCATGCATATAACTTCACAATACAAGAGCCATGTTGACATGGCCATCCCTCGCCGAATGCTTGCTCTTTAGAAGAGGTGTTGGGGAGTAGAATATTTCATTTTTAACAGAAAATTTGGGTAATGAAGACTAATGTTTGAAGTGATTATAGATATAAAACCCATGTGAAGACCTACTTATTCCCCTATTTTGAGGTCTACAGGTAAAATGTCAACGTCACTGTGACAAAAATTAAACCTGAAAAAATAACAAAGGACAATAACTGAAAATTATGAAAGATAGGATTATCATTCTTGTGCACTGCATTCTTCCTCAATGAGATCTATCAACCTATGATGTTATTACCTTTTGACTTATGCTCCGGATAAAAATTAAGTCTGAGAAATAACAAAGGGCAACAACTCAAAAATTATGAAAGGCAGAGTTAAAATTCTTGTGCACTGCACTCCTCCTCATTTAGATCTATCCACCTATGAAGTATCAAGTTGATACCTCAAATACTTTTCGAGTTATGCTCCGGACAAAAATGTGGGACGGAAGGACGGAGACTATTACCATATCCCCCGCCGCCATTTGCGGGGGATAATAAGCTTTTAAAATGTCAACATTGGAAATCTTAGGGGCAATTAGCATATTATGACATGTGACAGAAGTTCTTTTATTACCCCCTCCTTAATAATTTTGCTGTTATGAGTTATCTCCCCTGTAAACTAAAAAGGTGACTTTCTCCATTTTTCCACGGTAAAGTTTATATTCTTTTCATGGATTCTGAAACAGAATTATATAATGCATCTTTCTACCGAGAGTTTTTCTCACAAGTCAAATTCAGTTTTTCATATTCCCAGAAAATGTATATTTCCCATAGGCTTCAATGTTAACTTAATTACTGATTATCTCCCCCAAAGTAGATAGAAGTTGAAAAAACTCTTAATGAATCTTTGTGTCAAAATTACAATCCAGTGGCAAGATATGGAATATGGCTATTAGGGTGCTAATACCTTAAATAAGATGATGTACTCTGGTGAGCGATCATATGGTCCTCTTGTTTATGAATCTTCTTCTGTAAATATGTTGGTAAGAATTTAATTTCATTTAACATAAATGATCACATCACTACCCTCTACCAATTAGAACTGCTCAAACACGAGCAAAGCCGATCCCTTCCCAGGGATTATCTAGAAAGTAAACTTACACAAACCTGATGGTAACATTAATTACTATTATCTTGCTAAGGCTGACTTGGTATTGGACCACTATCTCCAATTATGGTCATTGAAGTATAAAAATGTCATATTTAACGTTGTTTACATTGTAGCATCCACATTTATAAAGCAATCCTGATCAGATGTATACATAATGTTAATAAACCAAGGATTAATATGCCTTGTATGGGAATTATGGTCTATAATACTTAAAGTTGCCTTTAGAGCAGTAGTATTCGGGTGAGCGATATAGGGCCATCATGGCCCTCTTGTTTTGTTTTTTTGTTAAGCTCAATTTCTCCATAACTAGCAAACATAATCACTTCAAATTTGGTATACTTATTAGCTATCAAAAAAAGTAAATATATATTAAACAGAGATAGGAAACTTTTGTAAGCAAGAGGGCCAAGATGGCCCTAAATCGCTCACCTGAGAAATATTGCATTCACTGCCTTTTACAACATTGTAAGTCTGTGTTAAATCTAGTGACCCCTGGGGTGTGCTTTTGACCCCAAGGTCATGATTTGAACAAACTTAGTAGAGATCCACTAGACAATGCTACACACCAAATATCTAAGCTCAAGGTCTTGTGGGTTCTGAGAAGAATTTTCTAGTTTTATTTCTATATAAGTCTAGGCTAAATCAAGTGACCTCCAGGGCGGGGCCAATTTTGACCCAAGGGCCCTGACTTGAACAAACTTGGAGGATATCCACTAGACAATTCTACACACCAAATATCTGAACTCCATGCCTTGTGGTTTCTGAGAAGAAGATTTTTCTATTTTTTTCCTATATAAGCCTATGTAAATTCAAGTGACCCCTGGGGCGAGGCCAATTTTAACACCAGGGTCATGATTTGAAGAAACTTGGTAGAGATCCACTAGACAATGTACACACCAAATATCTAAGCTCAAGGCCTTGTGGTTTTTGAGAAGTAGATTTTTTTTCTATTTTTTTAAAAGGTTTATTACACAATGCTATACACCAAATATCTAAGCTTTAGGCCTTGCAGTTTTGCAGAGGAAGATTTTCAAAGTTTGCATTTTTAAAATCTATTTTTAGCTCCTGTGAAATACTTTTTCAACCAATCAAAATAGTTTGAACAACTTTGATAGAAGGATGATTCCTACGAAGTTTGGCCAAAATACATTCAGTGGTTTATGAGGAGATGTCGTTTAAAGGAAATTGTTGACGCCAGACGCACGCACGGACGGACGACGGACAAAAGTTGATCACAGTAGCTCACCATGAGCACGTTGTGCTCAGGTGAGCTAAACACCAGTGGAAAATATTGTTCAGAGACACATCAAATCAATTAATATTGCAAACTTTCAAAGAGTATAGAAATATCAGATTGAAATGTGAACACATTATAAAATATTAATTCATCTGCTCCATGGAATTATATTAAGATTGATATTAAAAAAACAACAACAGTTTTTCAGTTATTTAATTTCAAATTGTGCAGCAGAAAAACAACACATTATACATAGTGCTCATCATGAAGGTATTTCCCTTTTACATAAAACCTTTTTATTTCTTGACTTTTTTAATTACTAAGGTATCAATTCGATGGTAATGTATTGTCTAATGTAAGTTACAATTTACTTTCACATATCTTCAATAGAAAAGGAGATATTTGAAAACGTGACTTTGCGAGAACTGGACACTTTGTTACATGCTTTTGTGTGATTTAGACTAGTTGCCAGTCTTTGTTTAAAGCCTTTCAAAAAGGAATATATTTCAAAAGGACAGGTAAACATAACATTATTTTTGCACAGTTATACCCCCCTTTCAACTTAGAATTTTCGATTGCTTAAGGTCAATTTCTCAAAAATTGTCAAACATATTCACTTTAAGGTTGATATACTTTGATCGCTTTCAAAGTTGGAAACAATTTCAAAAGGCCATATAACTATCAAAATTTATTTTGTACAGTTATGGATGTTGTTCATTTTGAATTGTGTTTTTAGTTTAATGTTTTCCAATTTCTTACCTCAGTAAGAACTAAACCTAAAGGATTGAAACGTCCCATATGCTTTCGGGCTCAATACCTTATGTCACATGTTTTTCATGCAAACAATAAAATAGTAACAGCTAACATTATCCTATCCAGCACTCAAAAAAATGGAGCGCGCTGTCACGGGACAGTTCTTGTTTTGAACCTGGATTTGGGGACCTCAAACACACAGAGACCGTATTTTGCATATTCCTCGAATGGTCTTTTAACATAGATTGTAGTGTTGACTCTCTTTTGAACACACTTTTCAAGCGCATTAAATAAAATGGAACTAAAAAGTGTGTTAATTTATATGTAGTTACCTAAGTTTTTGCATCAAACCCTCGAAATAAAGGTCCCGCTCTCCTTTTGAAATAGAGCCGAGGTCCGACAGGGGTTGCAGGGGTAAACTATTATTGTCTCCCCAGGTGCAAAGTACTGGTCTTATCTGGGAACAATTGGGAGGGATAATTATAATTTATAAGAACTGTTTCGAAATTTGATAAACGATATACCCGTGCTATGTGTGACTTATCATTTCAGCCACTCACATACATGCAAGCTATGGGTGACCCGGGTCAGGCCTTCTGTAACTTCCTGTTGTTCTGTGTACTGGACAAAACAGTCCGGTCCAGAATTGGCCACTGGCTAGTGTCATTACAATGTGTCCAGATCTGCAGACGAGGTCAATACCCATCGGAGAGACGGCTGCTATTAAGTTAAAGTACAAACAACGAGCCGGAACAGGAAAAACGTTTTGACAGTGACTAAAACAAGGATAGCTTTAAAAAATGCAGTGCATTCGGTTGGTGTGTGTTGTATGATTTTCCATTCAATATGGTTCTGTTATTGTAAGCAATCAACATAAAACATTATGAGGAAAATGTGCAAATTATTGCAAGGCCAGTTAATGTGGTTTCAAGCTTTCATAAGGAAATCAACTTTAATTATGACAGAGTGCAAAGTTTTCATTTGTTTAGGCCTTTGTTTGAATTATTCTTCTATTCAAAATATTTTTGTCTGACAGCAAACATCCTAAATATTCTATGTTTTATATATTGAGTTCATTTAGATTAAAAAAAGAAGAAATACAATTAATTAGACATCTTTGAGTTTGATTTTCTTTCTTCCCCAATAGGGCTCGTATAGGTTTTCACACTAATCGGACAATAGAAAGAAAACAATAGGGCCATGGTGGCCCTGAAGTCGCTCACCTGAGAAACATTGCCTTCACTGTCTGTACAAGTTACTTTATTGTAGCATAGCATAGTCATACTGAGTACATGAGTCATACAGAAATACAGTAAGATCATTTTAATTCCACGCATCAAACAATACCTTTGGGACAAATCTGAAGGACGTAGCTTAATTAATATCAAAGTAGGTCACTGGGTCATAGTCCAGGTCATCCAAGGCCAATGATTTGAACAAATTGACAGTGGTCCACTAGGCCATGTTATAACCGAAATATCTTAACTCCAGGCCTTGTGGTTTCTGACGAGAAAATTGTTCAAGTGTTTCCCGATTCTATATAAGTAGAACTGTTTGCTTACTTCTCATTCTGCTTCTGTTGTAATTCGCTATTATGTCTAACATTATTGAAAAAGTTGGATCAACAAGATCCATGAGGCCACTTCCACAAGTGGTGGTAAAAGATGAAAGTGGGAATGATGAAAGTGGGAATTATAAAATAAAAGTTGCCTGCTATGACAATGGCACGTCGGTGCAAATAATAGCAGAAAAACGCATGTGTGTCGATGGGGCTTAACACGTTTGAGTCGTTTGGAAAGCTGACGGAGGAACTGGTGGCTAGGGGGAGAGCCTTAGAAGTAAGTACTTTATGCGTTTTACCACAGATGGTGAAACTAAGCAATCCTTTGTAGTCGTCATTGTTGTCTGAGCCGCAAACAACATCTGTGTTAGCTCATACACCACCAACGTTGTCCACGCCACAGATGGTGAAACTAAGCAATCCTTTGTAGTCGTCATTGTTGTCTGAGCCGCAAACAACAACTGTGTTAGCTCATACACCACCAACGTTGTCCACGCCACAGATGGTGAAACCAAGCCATCCTTTGTAGTCGTCATTGTTGTCTGAGCCGCAAACAACAACTGTGTTAGCTCATACACCACCAACGTTGTCCACGCCACGACAGAAACGTGTTCGATTTTTGAACCGGTTACACCATCTGCATCTTTTAATGTGGAAGAGTTTGATATTTTTTCCGACTTTTAAGTGTGAATATGGTATGAATATACTTTATATTTACTTAGTAGTATTGACTGCTTTTGTTTATAATCGTAGTTTTTCATAATGGCTTGTATATTAGTCATATTAAAGTAGTATAAAATTAACCTGTTGTTGTTGTGATTCAGTTATCACAACACTACAACAGAACACGCTTTAAACATTCATCATTAAAAGAAAACATTATGATAAAAAATTGGAGAATTAGAATTATTTTTCAACACGTGTTCTGCTGTAGTGTTGTATACTGAAGATTAAATTTCGTCAATAAAAGTACAAATAAAAAGCTTGAGTTGGTATATTTTTGTAACTGGTATAATTACACTCAACGACAAGAATAATTTCATACGTTGGAACGTGGGTCTAGCAGCATATTTTCGGAGTTTCTTCTCGGTGTGTGCCAGCTTGATATTCACATATTTGCGACAGTTTTCCCTGAAAATACAGAAATTAATATAAGTAAAGGGAAACAGCTAATAATTATTCCTGCTTACTTTTAAGTAATGACTGTAAGAGTAGATGTTCTTGTATAAAAATAAACACTTTCTGTGATTTCTGTGTAACAAAACTGCGTAGCGTTTTGCAGTGTAATATTTATACACAATATATTTGTACACAAAATAGATAAAACATAATTATCGAAAATAGCATTATTCATCAGTTTGTAGAAATCTTTTTCAAATTCTGTCTGAGCCACTTTCCGACATTCAGTGTTGAAATCAATGTAGGATTTAAGGTGTGGTTCTTGATGAAACTGTAGTACCCTGTGGACATGTTTGATTCGAATACCTAGTTGCAGGTTGAGCTGAAGTGTGTGATAATGTACCACATAATTGTTTTTATCATTCAGTGTTAGCATCAATTTCTCTACTTTTGATCGACTGGTGCGAAAACCATGCTTGTGTTCGGTCCCATGTAATTGTTTCCATAGGTGTTGAGAGTATGGTGATAAATCATCATCGTTTACATGCATTTTTTCTGCACGCACGCGTGTAAGTTTGGAGAGAAGAATTATCGGAGATGAAAGACAGCGTTGACACGACTTTATAATTATACGTTTATAACGCAACTACAAATCCGTCACCTTAGGCTCAAAAGAGGAAATGACTTAAGTGGTACATAAGTGGGTATTGACGTCATCAACGTCACGCGGCGATGCGTCATACGTCAAGTGTAGGGAGTCGAGTACCGACGCCACTTCAAAAACGACGGTTAAATTTTAAACGAATCAATAAACATCGACTATCATTTATGACGTCATAAACTATATAAAAGAGAGGATTACAACTGACACCGTATCAGTTCGACTACCGCATCAATATGAAAAACACCTTCGCTTTGGGCAACAACCGGTACGCTAAAATTTGCGAGTGGCAAGGCGAGAGGAGAGTGGATCTAAGAGAGTGGAAAAAAGAAAAACCTACGAAATGCAGTATTATTGATAAATAATGCGTTTTATGCTTTTAGATGGTATAATAAGAATTAAGCATATGTAACATTTTTGTATTCACCCTGTACCTGATGTACTTTGGTTTCACCCTGTACCTGATGTAAAACTGGATTAGCGATTAAGGATTTTATTTGGCATAATATTAATATTTTATTTACATCCAAATGCTAAAGTAGTCTCACAATCTTTACTACGTGATGTATTAATTTAATAAATTATAAATAAAGATGTTATTTACAAACCATTTTGGGTTGGCGCGGGTTAGAGATTATACTAGATTCTTTTGTTTGATTCGAGCTGCAGCAAATATTTTCGGAAGATAATTTATTTCAAAAACCAATTGTTTTATGGAAAACACACTCTAGTAGTGTGTATCAGTTTATTAATGATCGTGACCAACAGAACGTGACTCAAGGGGACTTTGCAAGGGTATGTAATCATCGATTTAATTTAGCGCGCGTGTTTGTTGTGTATACAAAGATTTTAATTCAACATGGCGGATCATTTCACTGTTGGGATCATTGGTCATTCTTACATAAGGAGACTAGGACAATTTATAGATGAAAACCCGGTTTACGACAATTTTTGCTTAAACAAAGACTTATTCAAAGTTTATTTTAGAAGCTGTAGTGGTTTAACGGTTCGTGGCCTTGCTGCCTCAAAACATCTAAGTGAATTCCCAATTATCCCGGACTTGTGCTTCGTGCAGATCGGAGGGAACGATGTAGGTTCTCGTAACGCTCTTCATATCGCTAAAGACATAGTGGCTTATGCTCGTTACCCCCAGGACGGTTGCGGAGTGAGATATGTGATCATAGGCCAGTTGCTCCGGAGAAGACCCGAGAGCTCGGTATTAGGTTTCAACGAGGAGGTGATAAAGACAAACAGCCATCTACACAGCCTGATAGAACATATACCTGACGTCCGGCTTTGGAAACACAGGGGCATTTGGAGAGATTTATCGTACCTGGGGCGTGATGGGGTCCACTTGGATGCGAGGCAGCGGGACACAGCCCATCACATATGGCGAAATATCTACATAGCATTAAATATGCAGTCTACAACGTTTTTAAAGGCCAGTAAGATTTTATTTAGGTTGTAAAGCACACTGTTTGATATTTCTGAACAAATTTTAACGATATTACGGATTTGATGAATAGAGGTATAAAATTTGTGATACATCGTCTCCGTGGTCTATAGATATGTTTGATTCATTCACACTAAATTTATTATGGCAAAAGGTCAGAGAAAGCTGCTTGACTTCTCGCCATTTTATGCTGACCCGTCTTTTGAAAGTTTGTATTTGTACTGTTTGCCAGCTTATGCGGGCTATTACGTATACGAAGGTTGATAAAATATAAACAGCACTGCGACAATAACAATACACCAAAATTAATTCCAATTAATTTAATGACACATATTTAATGTTGGCTTTTCATGCTTGTCGATTCCCATTTTTATGTGAATGTGTTTACATTCCATGATAGTCAACTGCAACCTTTATCTATATTAGATTTATTGTTGTTTTACCTAAGATAGTCTTCTGCCAGTTTAGGATGGCATGACGCCAGTCTATGTTATTATTATAATTATATAATTATTATTATACACAGGTTTACTGCCAGTCGATGTTGGCATTTCATGATGGTCGACCCCCAGCCAGTCTATGTTGGTATTATTAGGGGGTCGAATGCCAGTCGATGTTGGCATTCTATGATGGTCGACACCCAGCCAGTGTATATTGGTATTATTGGGGGTCGAATGCCAGTCGATGTTGGCATTCTACGATGGTCGACCCCCAGCCAGTGTATGTTGGTATTATTAGTGGGTCGAATGCCAGTTGATGTTGGCATTCTTCGATGGTCGACCCTAGCCAGTCGATGTTGGTATACTATGTATTGAATGAATGTTAAATGATTGTTTTATCATTTAAGGCAGATGCATTTCTCTGATGGATGATACAAGGGATGCCACCAACGTAGGTTGGCATTCCATGTATAAATTTATTAAATTTCAATTTTAAACTATATACTGTTCTTGTTGGATATTGAAATGAGACAAGGGATATTCTTAACTGTCAAAAAAAAAAACAAAAAAAAAAACAAACTTTCTAAGTACGACAGTTCAATTTATTTGCAGTACTAGTCACCATGCCGAAGCGGAAAAGTTCGGATGAAACTCCTTCCGAAAGGGGCAAGAAGGCAACGACAAATACGCCAAGGTCTACTCCACTAACAGAGCCAGTTATTGATTATGACCAATTGGCGGCCGCTATCCTGCAGAAACAGACTTAAACTCAAAGTCAACTTAACATAACAACAGTGCCATCGCCGACCTCGGTTAGGCAGACAGAATTTCCAACAACAACGTCCATGACACCACTTACATCTGAAAACTGAAATGATGTTAATTCCGTATTTCACTCAGGTGAGCCGGAATCTCGCAAAAATGACATGTGTTTACTGGATGGGATTCCCCTCGGGGCTGCAATTCCACAACGCATCAAGGCGAAAATTTGGGAAAATGCATATATAGATATGACAACCTTGTTGCAGCCCCAGGAGGATCCGATATCAGTAAAAATTTCTTCTGGGACAGTAACACTCAATCAAAACTCGAAATATAAACTAACTTTATCTATTTATCAATGGACAGATGCCTTTTTGATATACATGGCTATTTACATCAAAAAGTTTCCTGAGCAAGCTGCTCATTTGTTAAAATACTGCTTTTTTCTTAGAGACTTAAACAAGTCACTCGGTGACAAAGCATGGAGGTTGTATGATCAAAATTTTCGTCAGTTAAAGGAAAATACAAATCTTCCCTGGCAAAAGCCTGTGGAAGAATTGCGCTTGAAGGCAGCAGCCACTGCATTCCAAGCACAAAATTTTCCATTTCGGAAACAAAACAGAAAAATCCGATTTTGTTTTGACTTCAACAACGGAGAAAAATGCACACGACACCCATGCCCTTACTCACATCTGTGCCAAACTTGCATAAAACCCCACCCAAAAGCAACATGCAGAATTAATAGACAAAAACCTAGTTCTGGCCAACAGAATACAAGAAATGCAGCCCGCACATCTACCAACTCCAGTAATCAGAAATAAATTAAATGAATTATTGGAGGGATACGACGAGAAGAAAACTGCCTTCTTGATTAAAGGCTTCACAAACGGTTTCGATTTAGGTTGTATGAATTATGTTCCTACTCTTAGGATTTCAAAAAATCACAAATCAGCTCTAGAAAACCCGGAGTTTATGACACTACCATTTGTATGTTAAGGGTAGGTCAGATAAGGTCAGCAATCAGCGTTCATTAACTTTGCAGGAAGATGATAGGTCGGATTATGTCTGCCATTATTTTTCCTGCAACACACTGTATATATATTTACTTGCGTTATGCGGGAACGATGTGTTTACAATTGGTCTAAGCCTTATTCTTTATGCCTGGTATATCAGTAAGTAACCTTTGCACAGGTAGATGATAGGCCAGATTATGTCTGCTATCAACTGCCTGAAAATTCATGTATTGCAATGACCCCTCATGTCTTGTTCCTGTTTAAATATGTAAATGGAGTAATTATGTACATGTTGATGATAGGTCAGATTACGTCTGCTATATCAACTACATCAGATTCAATATATGGCAGTGTTCTCTCATTTTTGTGCTTGTATTCAAATGTGAGTCATTCTGTGTTACAAGCACCTGTCTTTCATTTGACTGAGGCAATTATGGGCAGGTGGTTGATAGGTCAGATTACGTCTGCTATCAACTACCCCAGATTCCATATATCGTGATGTTCTCATATTTTTTCTTGTATTCAAATGTAAGCCATTTTCTATTACAAAAACCTGTCTGTCGTTCGACAGAGGTAATTATGTACAAGTTAAATGTTTACTATGTTACTACATTTTCTATGTTTTCCCCATGGTTCACATTTTCCTTGGGTGGCGGAAATCTTAACAAGTTTAGATTCTGTGGCATATTTTGGGTTCGCCACCTTATTTGCATATGAAAGGTGATCATATTTACTCTTCTATGTATGTTCGATTTTATAAATCTAGTCTATGGTGATCTAATTTTATGTATCTAGTCTCTGACTCCTTTCATACATGTCATAAAGTTTATGATTATAAATGCATATTTTCATATAGATTGAACGTCATTTTAATAAAATGACAAATTATCATCTAGTTATGTCTTCACAGTATTTATTTAAATCCTATGCAAAATTAACCGAGCTGCGGAAAATGTGAACTAGACCTTATGTTACGCACTCCATGTGGGAAGCATAAAAGGGAATCAGCCTAACTTTAATGCGCTGGAAGTGTCTCGTAGACAGCTTGGAGTACGTATACACAGCGTTAAATAACGGTGAGGAGTACCAAATCCATCTGGGCGGAAACGTGTTCTGCACCGTGAAAGCCCCTTTCGTTGATATTCGTAAGTACTGGAAACCCCAGGAAGAACTTGTCCCGTGCAAAAAGGGATTGTGTTTGAGACCCTAAGAGTACAAACACCTGACAGAAATCGTTCCAGAAGTTGGAGCCGCCTTGCCCGAATTGGACACCGTCGTTCCGTGTCTGTTTCAAAGTGACCACGCCAACCAGCTGGGATTTTTTAGGTGAAAACCGTGATTTGTAATAATAAGAGTCATGTATCGACGCCACCTCAGAAGTGATTTTTAAATCTATCCGATTTGATGGCGAAACTTTTTTTTATAAACTGTGACTTTGTTAGCCATGGATGTTCTACCTGAGGAGCTCTGCAATTTCATTTACAATGTTATGGTGGAAAAACCTTATATATCTATGAAATATATACTCAATTATGATTTGTATAAAGTAGCCTTATTACAAGCAAGTAGAAAGATGAACTTGAAGTCAAAATCAAGAATCAAACAGTGGTTATACGATACTGAAACTTTAGAAACATTCAAAAACTCATTGACACAGTTATCTCACAAATATCACATTCTCATTAACATCGATGCGCTCGCGCGTGTAGAGTGGACAAAATACGCCATAAAAGATGATGTTATAGAGTTTATTTACGGTTGGAATAATGGAGGATGTATATGTTTTCATTTAGGACCCGAGGATCCCTACACAGAACAACATTTCCGGCTGTTAATGTGTGATATGATGGATTAAAAACGCAGAAAGAAATCACTTTAGCGATTATCGAGTAAACAATATCAGATAATGTGTGTGACTGGTAGCTTCGTAAATGGTTAAACGGAGATGACCAATCAGAACAAATTAAACAT
>CM037781.1:72908780-72958780 GCA_021229015.1 Solen grandis | reverse complement strand
AACAGATCAATTTAGTTGTTGCTTTATTTTTAGCTCACCTGAGCACGTGTGCTCAGGATGAGCTTTTAGGATCGATGAATGTCCGTCGTCCGTCCGTCCGTCCGTCGTCCACAATTTGTTCGTTTGCACTCTAGCATCTTCATTTTATAAGCAATTATCTTCAAACTTTAAAACAATGTTTATAACCATAAAATCTCGGCCAAGTTCGATTATGGCTGATATTGGAACATTAGGTCAGGAGTTATGCCCCTTTTAAAATTCAAAAAAGTCAGATTTCACATTGTTTGCACTCTAGCATCTTCATTTCAGGAGCAGTTATCTTCAAACTTTATATCAATGTTTATAACCATAAAATCACGGCCAAGTTCGATTATGGCTGATATCGTACCATTAGGTCAGGAGTTATGCCCCTTTTAATATTCAAAAAATGCCATATTTCAAGTTGTTTACACTCTAGCATCTTCATCTTTTGAGCAATCCTCTTCAAACTTTATGGCAATGCTTATGACCATAAGGTCTCGATTGACTTCGATTATTTCTCATTAGGTCAGGAGTTATGCCCCTTTTAATATTCAAAAAATGCCATATTTCATTGTTTACACTCTAGCATCTTCATCTTTTGAGCAATCATCTTCAAACTTTATGGCTATGCTTATGACCATAATGTCTCGATTGAGTTTGATTATGGCTGAGATCAGTTGATTAGGTCAGGAGTTAAGCCCCTTTTAATATAAAAAAATGCCAAATTTCACGTTGTTTACACTCTAGCATCTTCATCTTTTGAGCAATCATCTTCAAACTTTAGTACAATGTTAATGACCATAAGGTCTTGATTGAGTTCGATTAATGCTGAGATCCGTGAAATAGTTCAGAAGTTATGCCCCTTTTAATATTAAAAAAATGCCAGAAATCACTTTGTTTACACTCTAGCATCTTCATCTTTTGAGCAATCATCTTCAAACTTTATGACAATGCTTATGACCATAAGGTCTCGATTGATTTCGATTATGGCTGAGATCCGTCAATTAGGTCAGGAGTTATGCCCCTTTTAATATAAAAAAAGCCATATTTCACGTTGTTTACACTCTAGCATCTTCCTTTTTTTTAGCAATCATCTTCAAACTTTATGACATTGCTAATGACCATAATGTCTCGATTGAGTTCAATTGTGGCTGAGATGGGTCATTTAGGTCAGGAGTTATGCCCCTTTTAATACAAAAAATGCAAGATTTCACTTTGTTTATTCTCTACCAACTTCATTTTTTTAACAATCATTTTTAAACTTTAAGACAATGTTTATGCCCATAATCTCACAATCGGGTTCAATTATAACTGATATTGACTTGTAAATTTAGGAGTTATGCCCATTTTACCATAAAAAAAAGCCAGATTTCACTTTTACACTCAAGCATCTTTATTTCTTAAGCAATCATCTTTCTCAGGTGAGCGACCAAGGGCCATCTTGGCCCTCTTGTTTAGATTTCATATAGTATTACAAAAATGTGAAGAGTATTATACATGGTAAACATTTTATTTTATAAGGATCCATTAATTTTTGTCAGGACCCATCATTTCTGAAAATGTGCTCTTTTGGACTCCTAAGAAAAAAAGGTAAAATGATCACTGCATTTTTTTATATCGGACCAATCATTGTTAATAGGGAAGGTTGGTGGGTAATATTTGTTTTGCGAATACCAGCGATGGCACTTTAAAATAAGCATATTAATTAGCGGTGTTAGTATAAATTTGTGTAAAAGAAAGTATATGGCCAGATGCGGGGTTTTTATCTAAATTAAATGGATAAAGATATTTAAAGTTGAGATGTCTAATGATTTGTGTATTACGATCCGTCACGTCCAGCTTCGTTTTCTGGGTTGGAAAAACTCTTATCAGTTTATAAAAAAAGAAGGAAAACGAAAAATATCTAAGAAAGATATAAACAAGTGGTTGAGAAAACAAGATACGGATACGCCGTATCAACCGGTGAAAAGAAAGTTCAGATTATTACTTCTGGTGTTGATATAGAATGGTCTATGGACTTAGCCTATGTTGATAAAATTTCTGAAGATAACGAAAACGTTAAATATTTACTATTTTGTATCGATATATTTACAAAATTTCTTTTTATAGAGCCATTGAAATCTAAAACAGGAAAAGATGTCAGCGAACTACAACATATATTTTCAAGTGGAAGGTCTCCGTACGTTATTCAGACAGATCGAGGGCGAGAATTTTATAACCTTAGTGTGTTAAAATTTCTTCGGACGAGAGGTATCAAATTGTTTTTAACAGAAAATGATGATATAAAGGCTTCTGTCTGCGAACGCGTTATTCGTACTTTTAAAAATAAATTATACATAACTCTATATCTCGATGTTTTACAAGACTTAGTAAAATCGTATAACAACACACCTCATCGTTCTCTCGGGTATAAGTTACCATCGGAAATAAACAAAGACAATGAAGAAGATATTTGGATAAACAAAATATGCAAACAACCAGTTAACTACCCACCATCAAGCTTTAAATTTGATATAGGACAGATGGTGCGTATTGTTTATAAACGTCATTTATACGATCGAGATTATTATGAAAAATGGACGACGGAAATATTTAAAATAAGCACACAAATAATTAACGAAAATTTACCCCTTTATAGTCTTGTCGATTTGTTGAATGAGTCTATTGATGGGTACTTTGCAGAAAAAGAATTACAATATGTAGAAAAAGACGAAAATGTGTTATGGAATATAGATAAAATACTAAAAAAAAGGGAATAGGAATGGGCGAGTAGAGTATTTAGTTTCTTTTCAAGGATATTCGAGTAAATTTAACTCTTATGTTGCAGAATCGGATATATATTCATGTCAACCAAAATGAACTTTTACTTAATAGTCAACAGTGATAACAGTAAGGAGTATTTTCCTTTAAACAAACCTTATTCTTTTTCAGTTTATCTGAAAAAGTTGTTTCAGACAGTTAAAGACAGAAATTTACTGAATTTAGTCAGTTATACATTTGTTGAAATATTTGTGAGGGAACATATATCGATGTAGAGCTTTTGCCTTTACTGAGGTGTGTAGTATATGATAATAATGACGATGTTGTGAAAACGTTTGCTAATCCGGAGTGAAATATTGGAATTGCGATCCATTTGAGCGTATAGTGAGGAGTAGAGCTTTGAGTTGAATTGAATTAGAAGGAAGTAAGGTCTCAAGGTCAATGTATTCCTTATTTTTAATGTCATTCTGTATGGATTTCTTCACTTGGTGGGCGATTGGCATACTGATAGGTTCCGTAAACTGAATGCCATTACCTGCCGTCAACAGTGCCGAGTGATTAGCTAAAGCTTCCGGAAAGCCCGGCGGAGAAAGGTCATCATCCGATGCATCCGAATCAACTGAAGAAAGAGATCCAGGCGGGAGGTGGATATTCCCCACAAGCGGTTGAGAAGGCATATGCTTGATCTTCCCACTAGGAATAGCAGAGTCATTTTGACAGTCTGACTGCTGGCGTGAATGGGACGGGCGGCCCTGGTTATGACATGTTGTAGGAGGGGAAATGCCCGAGGTCCCTTGACGTTGAGGAGTAGGTATGGCAGGCGCAGAACGCTGTAATGGCGTACTAGCTGTCAGAGGTTGAACTTGTGGCGGTGAGTGGTCTGCCGCAAAGTCTGGTGAGAGGGGCAGAACAGGTCTGGTGGTGGTTGTCGCCTATACCCGAAGTGGAGGCTGGAGGCTGAGCTGGCAGCGCCTGTGAAGAATCAGTGACTGGACCTTGACAGCATGTACATGTACTCCGAGAGGCCGTCCGGCGTCTTTTCGTGGCAGGCTTCATCTGAAAATACCAAAAAACGATGCAATATAGGCAACTGGAAGGACCGCCATAATCGCTATCATCCGATGCATCCGAATCAACTGAAGAAAGAGATCCAGGCGGGAGGTGGATATTCCCCACAAGCGGTTGAGAAGGCATATGCTGTGATCTTGGGTGGTAGTGCGCACCCACTACAGGAATAGCAGAGTCATTTTGACAGTCTGACTGCTGGCGTGAATGGGACGGGCGGCCCTGGTTATGACATGTTGTAGGAGGGGAAATGCCCGAGGTCCCTTGACGTTGAGGAGTAGGTATGGCAGGCGCAGAACGCTGTAATGGCGTACTAGCTGTCAGAGGTTGAACTTGTGGCGGTGAGTGGTCTGCCGCAAAGTCTGGTGAGAGGGGCAGAACAGGTCTGGTGGTGGTTGTCGCCTATACCCGAAGTGGAGGCTGGAGGCTGAGCTGGCAGCGCCTGTGAAGAATCAGTGACTGGACCTTGACAGCATGTACATGTACTCCGAGAGGCCGTCCGGCGTCTTTTCGTGGCAGGCTTCATCTGAAAATACCAAAAAACGATGCAATATAGGCAACTGGAAGGACCGCCATAATCGCTATGAATAGAAGAACCATGTGTAGGTGACCAATAATGCTCTGATCGAGACATTCATAATGAGACATAACCCCAGATGGGCTTGAACATGACCCCTACTGACTCAAATGAACATAAGCAGTATGGGCAATGATATTTTGGTATGAACTGGTACAATGTAATTATACAAATTGTATAAAACTATGTGCTGTTTAAAGAGCGTAACTCGTGATTCATTATCAAACATAAGGCCAAAATATGTTTTGAAGAAAAACCAGAGCGAAATGGCATAAGCCCCTGAAATTATGAGGCGAATGAATTTATCGAATTGGTATAATCCATATAGGATATAGGAGAGCCCGAAAGCCAGCGTTGGATCCCGTGCCAGTAAGGCGGACCGATAAGCAATACTAAATGGCACAAATATATGAAACAAGGGTGCGCCATGAGGGTGGAGAAGGGGCCATGGCTGTAATTTAAGTGTGGTAACTTTGCCCAATACTGCCAACTCATTGTGTGAAAGAATTTGGACCCTGAAAATGGGTAAAAAAGACATGGTGTATGCACTAAGGCAAAGGGACTATAACCCCAGCCTGTAACAGTGCAGGCAGAAAAAACATCCCGGTGTATAGACTAAACCAAGGAAATAGCCCCAAGGGACAGGGACTGTAAGCCACGTTGGAAAATACAGTGAGTGTATAATACTAAACTTGTAAAGTGGCTATGGCAGGATGGAATATGACGAATCCCAGGCATGAGAGACACTATTATAAGTGTATAAACAACTGAATGTGATGGTCATACACACAATAAATAAGTAAACCTGGGTAGAAAGCTTGAAACCCTGTCCCTAAATTATTCTGGGGTGACGTATAAACTAAGTCATGACATGGGTACAAGGACTGAAAACAAACCTTGCCCGAAAAAACAGATGTATGGTGTATAAACTAAACCATAGAAATGCAGTGATAAATCAAAAACTTAACTTAATAAGTCAGTCGATGGACTGTCTCAGGGCGGCGACCACTGCTGCTCTGACATTAGTGACCAGACGTCGTTGGCCAGCATCAGAGAGGTGGCAACCATCCCAAGAGAAATTCTTCCGGATGCACTCAACTGACCAGAAGCCTT
Source organism: Solen grandis (assembly GCA_021229015.1). Lineage (NCBI taxonomy): Eukaryota > Metazoa > Mollusca > Bivalvia > Adapedonta > Solenidae > Solen > Solen grandis. The sequence goes on along the minus strand of CM037781.1, from coordinate 72,953,244 downwards.
TCAACTTCCACAAATAAGAACGATGGTGATGAGTATGGTTGAGGCGATCAATCAGCAGCATGTTCAACTCATCTACTCGGTTGTTAAACCAGTGCAAATCCACTGGGAATCGGGTGTGGCCAGATGCAGGGTGTCTATGTAACGTTTGTAGAACAATAACAGTTGGCACGTTCATCACAAACAAAAGAGTGTCCACTAAGTCCACAATAGCTCCTGCGACACTTACCGGCGTCTCTGATTCATGAAATAAATCATTAGTCCCGACTATTAACACTAGTATATCCGGGTTAAAGTCCGACACAACCTCTAATCTGTCCCTTAACTGCTGAACTGTAGCGCCGGAATATCCCGAATACTGAACCAAGGGAGGACCAGATAAGTTCAAGTGGAAAGCCAACTTATCAGATGCTCGGATGAATTCACGAAGACATTTTACATAAGAATGCCCGAAGAGTTGAACTTTCAGTGCGCTGGGCGCCGCCATTTTGTTAAATACAGGTCACGTGATGCAGTGCAGAACAAAGGAATGTCGCTGACCCAGTTCAGGATGCCACCTTTTCAAATGAATTAAGTCCAAAAAGCGAGGTCACCGCCCTAAACTATTGACGTCCGCTGACAACTTGTAAGTGAATGCAAAGTAATGCACAAATAAATAACCTGAGAATGTGAAGGTTCGTGGAAAATTTACAAACCTAGAGTGAAAACTGGCGAGGCAGCTGCCCACGCCAGATATTCCATAAACAATGGCTGAAGAGCGTCACGTGATAAAAAGCTAGATAACGATTGGTTTAGGCACCCGTAGCGGGTCTGACTAATTCCCTAACCGAAAATAGATACGATCTACTAGCGAATAACGAATATCCCTAAAACCAATACGAGCGTGACCGCACCCAAATATAACTAATAAGGACAATGCCATAAATCATTTTATGTTTTCATAAAATTGTATATATACCAGTAAACACGAGAAATGACTTCACTAAGCTTTTATATAAATGACTACAAACTATCACAGCTAAATCAAACGTTGACGCTGACACTTCATTTTAAACAAATTGAATAACATAACAGCATGGATCAAACGAATTTGTATGTACAAGATTATCAGAAATGGAAGAAATATTATGACAAGATAATAGAAAACGACACGCGTACGGACATGTCTATGGTAGACGAACTGTTCAGTAATAAGTCTTTATCAACAGGGGTTTCTAACGCTTCTCTTAATCTGGTTTCGCCGGTAAAAATGTTGACAGAACAAGCTAAAAATGATATAAAGAGAAATGACGTTGATGAACAAAATGATAAAAGCTCAAGCAGAGAGAAACTAATTCAGAACGAAACGGACCGTCGACGAAAGCAAATGAAAACATTACAAGAAGAAAGGAAAGGCGAAAAACGTAAAACATCGCTTAAAGGATAACAGAGGAAAGAAAAAGAATAAGCGCAGAAAAATACAGCACAAAGTAGACATATTTGAGAAAATCGGACTGAAGACAAAGAACAATAAAATAAACGCGCAGAACAAAGACATATTCGATCGGAACAAATAAGAATATGGCGTTTAATGGAGATAATAGGACTGAATTTCAGCTCAGTGAGTTAATGATATTTGACAGACCTCCCGTGCAAACTGCTGTTGAAAAGATATTTTATGAAAAGATTTCCAAGTAATTCAAATTCATCAACCATCGAATTTGTTTGAGCCCCGCAAAATAGTTTGCATTACGTATCTTTAAAAGACAGTTATATGAGTGTTAAATGTCGAATAAAGCATGTAAATGGAACAACTATGTCTGCAGCTGAATATTGTGGACCTGTTAATTTTTTTTATGTGTTTCCTAAGTCAATTATCAAATTCATCAACCATGAAGTGGATGTGACATTGCAAGGACGACACATTGCCTCTCCTACAACGCACTACCTATATCGAGCTATGATAGAGACCATTATCAGTAGTATAGGGATTGAATTTGGGGAGATTACTTGCAGCCCTGCAGCTATCACGTGACCATCTTAGAACAATGGGGGTGAACAATGGGGGTCACCACTAGGGTTAATCAGGTCACCACGGGTCAATGAGGTGCAGGTGGCACCTGTTCGAGAACAATAGGTTATTGAATAAATAGGACAATAAGTAGTTCTATGTAAAAAGCGAAACAATATATCAAAGTCATCATCACCTGGTCATAAAACAACAGGTTATTGCAGCACCTGGTCATAAAACAATAGGCTATTGAATAAATAGGACAGTAAGTTGTTCTATGTAAAAAGCGAAACAATGGAAACAATATATCAAAGACATCATCACCTGGTCATAAAACAATAGGTTTTCGCAGCACCTGGTCATAAAACAATAGGTTATTGCATGAATGTCAAAATGAGTAGTTCTATATTAAAAGCGAACGATAGATCATCAATAGAAAACAATGAGGATAATCTTTCAAAAGACAGGAGCACCCTTATCATTAAACAAAACCCAAACTAAAAAAACAATAGTCTATAGAAATCAATAGCCATCACTCATTTATTGCAGTCGGCTTAAAATCGATAATAGATTTTCAATGACTTTTTCTTCCAATATCTTTAAACAATAGAACGCATAACAATAGCGTAATAATTATTAGCGGTATTGTAAGCCCCATTCGTATCTTTTATGACTCAGTATCTCATCACTGATTAGTACATAACTTATTTTAAATTAAAATGCGCCTCATTTTAAAAGCTAACGTCGAGACGTTCACCCCTCCATCGACAACAAGACGCATATTATTTTCGATCATTTGGATATATCGTGTCAAAGTTAACGCAATGGTTGGATGTGATTCCGGATAATACCAGGTAAGATTAAAAGTTTATTAAATTTTTAAACGGGATAAATTTTGTTAAAAAACACGCAGCGGACGAACATATAACATTCCCGGGTGTCAGTTTAAATCTCTCACCCAACGCCCCTTTACAGCTGTTCCATTCAAAAGCTCTCGCCCGAAGAAGGCCAATTTCACAACCTCTTGTTAAAATATCGTCCCGTGAAATGAAATCGCTATCAGAGAAGCGTTTAAAGAAATACAACCGATGGATAATTGGCTAGATTTTATCTAAAGCTGCTATGAAAGAGACATTTTAACCCTAGACAGTGAAGTTGGCCTTCTTGTATGGACATACATGTATTTGATATAACAAAATACTTCCTGAAATACATGAAGGACGTATATGTTCCGTGCAAATCAGGTAGCATTCGAAAGTGATTCGACATACACTAGCACGAATCTGTTATGATAGCTTTTTAGCTCACCTGAGCACAACGTCCTCAAGGTTGTGCTCAAGGTGAGCTTTTGTGATCACCCTTCGTCCGTCGTCGTGCGTCGTCAACAATTTGCTTTAAACGACATCTCCTCCATCCTGAAACCGCTGGACAGAATTTAATGAAACTTGGCAGGAATGTTTCTTGGGTGAGGCTCTACAAAAGTTGCTAAAATAAAGTTGATCCATGAAATCTGGTTGCCATGGCTACAAAAAGAAAAATAATTTGAAAACTTAAAAAAGTCATCTTCAAAACTACTGGCCAGATTTCAAAATAATTTGGTACAGATGTTCCTTGGGTCAACCTCTACCAAAGTTGCTAAAATTATTCCGATCCGTAAAAAAACATGGCCGCCAGGGGCGGGGCTTATTTGCCTTATATGTATATTGGGAAAACTTTAATCAACATTTTCTCTGAAACCACTGGACAGAATTTGATTAAATTTGGCAGGAATGATCCTTGGGTCAACCATCACAAAAGTTCCTAAAATAAACTTGATCCATATAGAACTCTGGTTGCCATGGCAACAAAAAAAAATGAAAACTTTAAAAATCATCTTCTTCAAAACTACTGGCCAGATTTTAAAATAAATTGGTACAGATGCTCCTTGGGTCAGCCTATTTATCTCAGGTGAGCGATTTAGGGCCATCATGGGCCTCTTGTTTTTTTATTTTCTCTCTCTCTCTTTCAATATAAATCACCGATTTTGAACAGAACATAGAGTTGAAAACACAACTAATTTTTTTTTTTACATTAAATATTTTTTTTATTTTTTTTATGCACCTTATTTCAACGCCTGTTCGAGTTGGAGCAGGCGATTCCTTATTTCTTTAATTTCTGCCCGTATCATCGCCTGAAACGAGACAAAAAACACCTAGTGAATTATACGAATTTTATTTGGGTTAACACAACTGCATGTATTTTAAAACGGTTTAATAGAAATGAAATGTTAACTCGTATCATCTTTGCGGATTCTCCTAGTAAAACACGTAAGCGAGATTCCTGTTAATTACTACACACACACACACACTTGCAAGAGGGGTAAAGTGAGGACACATGACCAGCCACCTGAAAATGAGGACACCACTTTCTGATTATTTTTTAGCGAAATAATTTCATATGGGTAATCTCTGAGGCACCTTTATGGACTGTTGGTACTTACTTTTATGATTTGACGATGTTGAAAAATTAGACATTTCACAAGACAGCGGGTACATTTAACACACAGACCTGTCAGTAAGGACTTCTACACACACAGACACAGGGGACTCTACGCACAGAGACACTGAGGACTCTACACACACATACATTGGGGACTACACACACACTGACAATGTGGACATACACACACAGACACGGGGACTCTACACAACACTGGGGACTATACACACAGACCAGACACTGGGGACTCTAACACACAGCACAAGACATTGGGGACTTTACACACAGAGATACTGGGGACTTTATACACAGACCAGACACTGGGGACTATACACACTGACACTGGGGACTCTACGCACAGAGACACTGAGGACTCTACACACACATACATTGGGGACTACACACGCACTGACAATGTGGACATACACACACCAGACACTGGGGACTCTTAACACACACACACAATGGGGACTATACACACAGACCAGACACTGGGGACTCTACACACACGCACAGAGACACTGGGGACACTTCACACAGACACTGGGGACTCTACACACACTGACAATGGGGACTATACACACTGAGACATTGGGGACTCTATACATACAGACCAGACACTAGGGACTATACGCACATAAATCCTGGGGACTATACACACAGACCAGACAATGGGGACTCTATACACACAGACCAGACACTGGGGACTAAACACACAGAGACATTGGGGACTCTATACACACAGACATTGGGGACTTTACACACAGAGATACTGGGGACTTTATACACAGACCAGACACTGGGGACTATACACACTGACACTGGGGACTATACGCACACAGACACTGGGGTCTCTACATATACAAACATTGAGGACTTATCACATACAGACACTTGGGGCTATTCAATTTATAATCTCAAGTAGACATCGTCTCCAAATGACTGAAATACTGTCGGCGGGACGTTAAACCCAACCAACAAACAAACAAACATACACTTTATAACAGAGACACTGTGGACTATGAACACACATAGACATCGGTGAGCAACCACACACACAACATGCTGGGGACACGGCACAATATGGGCACCTGGTATCTGACACATACACTTTAGGCGTCTTTGTTTTAGCCATATCAAAGCTGCAAGCAAGATTGTTTCCTCATTTAAATCAGTCAAAGAATATCGGTATATGCCTTAAGAATACAACCAGAACGTTTTTTTTTTCTTCTAGAAATCCTGACTTTATAGAAGATAAAGTTTGTTTGTTTTGTGAAAATATAGATTTTTATTTTATTTGCATATATGTTCTAAATGTAATATGAATTAAAAAGAAAATACACACCATTTATTAGGATTTTTGTAAAACCGTTATTGTATAAAAAGTTAATTCTGCTTTATTACAAAGATATGCAAACTGTTATTAATCTTGCACTTTTGATTAAGAATACTTTGTTACTGAGAAACAACATGACAGTGACATCTCAAATGTTGCTGATATTGTTATCTTGGGAATCAGTGTACTTGTAAACTATATTCATCATTGCGACCAATATATTATATTAAGCTGTATAGGTTGGAGTGTGGTACGTCAATGTATACAACTGTAGAAGTCGGAATCATTATTCCTTAAATAAATTATGTAAAAATGATAAACGATGACATTACATGTATTTAGGTGTAACAAACATTGTATGCGGTAAACATATTTATTTTCTTTTTTTTTTCAAACGATTTTAATTTTCAAAGCTTTTATGAAACTTAAATTCACCTAAGGCAAGAAATTTTCATTTTCTAATAATAGATTATAGAACAATAAGTTCAAAAGTGTAAAAGACACTTGTCATCAACAATCATTTCATTCAAAATTGAAAACAGAACTTTCGTGTCATCGTTAGAGTACAACAGACACGTGCTGTAACCGGTCCCGGTGGTCGAGAGATCGTGGGTTCGATCCCCGGCCGCGACATACCAAAGACGTAAAAAACGGTAAAAGCTGCCTGTTTTGGCGCTCAGGTCTGAGGATATATTGAAGTAGTTCCAGGACTTGTTGGCACGGTGTCAGGATAATGTGGCAGGGTATGGTATCATGCCACATGTATGCGGTGTGATACTGCATTGTGGCATCACTATATATCTCTCTCAAGTAGATCTAGTCTCAATATGACTGAAATACTGTCTTTGGATAAACAAACACAATACGATTTTCATCGTTGGAGTTTTCATAGGGTACTCACTAAAACGAGTTACTAACTAGTGGAAAAGAGATAAAAGAAAAAAAAAATCAAATGGCGCGTGCATTAGTGTATTAAGTAATGATGAACAAAAGAACACTCGAATTCTCATACACCAGTATTGTATCATCTCAACCACCCATCGATCCTTTCTAAAAACGGAGCGTAAAATTTCAACATTTGGTTAAAAAAGAAGTCTATTTATTAACTTTTTCAAATAGTGAGGCTGTTAAGGGTCATATTTTGTAGGAATCGCGCACTTTGGGTTAAAAGCATAAAACTTGGCACAATATAAAACATACCCTACTGAATATTTTTAGTATGGGCCAAAGTCAGCAGCGCCCCCTGCATGGTGCCCATGGCGGGTATTTTTCAAAATACGACATTTAGTGTTTTGTATGGATGCCAAAATACCCTCAGTTTACATTTTGCACTGTCGAGACCCCTTGAAGACGGTCCGTAATCGGATATATTGAATTTGAAAAAAAAGCGTCGCCGATTCACAATTTGTTTATCTGCCACATCATCAATTTATGTAATCGCGATTCGTTAACGGAGGCATGGAAAACGTCTGAAAGTTGACGAACATACATGGAATATGCATATCAAGTACTTTTGTAAACAACTCAATGATCAGTAGTAAAAGATATTTTCTTACTTCTGCATTGTAGTAATGTTGTCGTCAATGTGTATGTACAGATTGCATCACAACAAATCTGTAACACACAATTTGCTTTTCTGTCCGAAGAATGTACACTGCATTTGGAAGAATAATGGACCATTAAGAAAACAATTAAACTCTAGATCTAACTTTAAATGGCAAGTAATTTTTAAAGCAAAACATAGTTTGTATTTATATCATGTATGTATGTAAGGCACTTTTTTTTTTTTTATTAAAATAGTATATTAACACATGGCATCGACTACCATATATGTCGAATCAAATCTGTACATTACCGTATTCCTCATATCGAAAAAATACGTTAACGGATAATTTTGAGGGTGTGTCAATACCACAAGACCAACTTATCAAACTTTGTTTCTTGAACAAACTGATTTTGACATTGGTTTTAATCCAACCTTAGCTGACACAGGATAACATATTATATCTAAGATCCTCATTGTAATCATTTGTTGCAAATTGGTTATAATTTTATTTTCCAGAAATAAAATTCCATTTATTTTATATGAATGTTGTTTTTTTTTTTGTTTTTTTACCTAAAATAAAATGAATGCTTTTGAATGTATTATGAAATTTACATTTTTTAAAACATAATTTCATAATCTATATATCATTATTTCATATATGTATATAAAAAGAGTACTTAACTTTCAAACAGCCATGAGCATCATCATGTTCATTATGATTTATATTAGTATTATCTCTTGGCAAAGTTCTTGCGGTGTTCGTTAATTTTGTTTTCAGAATTTTCAAGCTATCTCACTCTCTTATCGATATTTTACTATGACTGCGAATCAAATGTTCGTCCCCCTTTTTTTTCCTGTATATACATTGTTTTTTCATGGTCAATACCTTCGTTATAGTTGTTGTTGTTGTATTGGGGTTTACCGTCGCTGCGATAGTATTTCAATCATATAGCGACGTCCAGCTAATTACAGTTGGAGGAAGACCCCGGGTACACAGAGGTACCCGGGTAGAACCACCGACCTACCGCAAGCCAGCTGGAAGGCTTCCTCACATGAAAAATCCGAAGTCCCTACCGGGATTCGAACCCACAGCGGTGAGGGGCTGAGAGATTTGTAGTCCTCGACTGTAACCGCTCGGCCACGGCGGCCCCTCGTTATAGTTCATTGGTTATCAGATTAACTAATTCTTCATTTGAATGTTTATTGTTTCAGGAGTGTGAATGTTGATTTGCAATGGCTTGTGTCGGTTTTCCGCTCTTTTTTGAAAACTACTACATGTAGCTACTTTCACAGCTCATAGTCAATTTTACTTTTGGGCTTCTGTTTTCAGCCTTACACTTATGTTCGTTATCAAGGCCATTTAGGTTGGATTTCTTGTATCGATGTCATTAACTACAAAACTGCTGGTTTCATAACAAGGTAACGTTTCTGTGTATTTGCTCAGTGTACCACCTGATGCTTCCACATTATCCATTGCAATGTTATTGCTGTCCGTATTTTGTGCACACACCATAATTTCATGAAATGAAGTGCACGTCAAGTCCTTTTCCGGGTTGAAGGTTTTGTCAAATTTCTTGGAGTAGTATGAAAAGTAATACATGTACTACTACTGTACTAATAAGACTTGAAGTAATAGGTAATCATTGGGATCGATATTCGAAGGGTCTTTGGAAATAGTCACTTTTTCTGTAGAATAATTATCGGGGTTGTTATTCTATATGGGACCACTTAATTTTGTTACACTGAGAACACTGGACAGTTCCACAATTTCTGTGTAACTCCTCTCCCTATTGCTGATTTTACAGTTTCTATTCATACCTAGGTCAAGTGCTCACAAACAGTATCACAAACAAAAAGCACATGTTCTTTTGTGTAAAGTAGGTCAACCGTTCACCATGTGTTTCACACGTACAGGTTGGATAAGCCAGTTAATGTAAACATACTTGATTGACAGTTTTGGAACCATCCCTTGATCAACACCATCTTAAACCACCAGACACTTGGTTGTGGACATTTTCTGTCTAGGCAAAGGAATAAAAAAAAATGTGCATGTAAAAAATTACTTATCAGCAACAAAGTCGGTAAAGCGGGTGGAACCTAATTGTTAGGCCATGAAAAAGGCGGCATTTATGCACGTGCATAGAAAAAGCCCACCTTAAATATTGTTGAGGAGAGTAAGTTATTTGTGTAGTTTCATATTGATAAAATATTCCTTGGCTTGTAAATAATAAACACACCGATCATTGAAAGCCACAAGGGCTCACCAGACTTCTTGTAATATATGCTGATAAGCCATCCTGGCTTCAGAAGACACTTGTTATTCTAATATTGATTTTAAGCAAATATTGCCATTGAAGTGTGACTGGAGTATTAAGCTTTCTTAGGTTTAACATCCCACAGACAGTAGTTTAGTGATTTAGGGGACATAACCACAAATTGCAAAATGGGGACAGTGTGTAAACAAATGGGGACACAACACACTCACTTTGCAGTATCAAGTACAACTAACTGAAATGTACAAATTATCCCTTTTTTCATGAGATTGGTGCGTAAGAAGTATTTATACTTGTAATAATGCCCATTGGCAACCACGTTTCATTTGTAAAGTCCCTGTGATTCGGATTATTTATTTTATTTATTAATTTTGTGTACCTTCCCTGCGATAGTATTCCAGTCATATAGCGAGTCCAGCTAAGACGAGACCCCGGGTACATAGCAGTATTCAGATATAACCATCGATCTACCCCAAGCCAGTTGGGAATCCAAATGACCAAGCCGGGATTTGAACCAACACAGTGAGGGCCTGAGTGATGAGAATGCTTGTTTTTTTTGTTGTTGTTTTTTCTTATCACATCCTTTAACATTATCCTGACAAAAAGAAAAAAGTCTTAGAACTACCCTGATCGAGCGCCAAGCAAATTAAAATTATTTTCTTTGTAGCAGTCGGGAGATCAAACCAATATCTAAACAATTCGAGGACTCATGCCTTAACCAATTGAATAACGGGGACCGCATTTAACAAACAAATAAAAAAACACACACAAAAAAAAAACAAGCCACCATTAAACTAAAAACGTTTATTGCAATCAAGAAACATGTTCATGACAATACATGTGAACTCTTACCAGGTGGTCTGCGAATGTTTATTTTTGCATTATTTATCAAATAAACAGAAAATTCATAAGGATTTTTTGTTGGTGAATTGTTAATTTCTACAAATAAGCACACTGACTGTTCTAACTTTATAATAAAGGACTTAACAGATGGATGGTCTTAACGCTGAAATAAGTGTCAAAATCTCAAAAATGGCTAACAACATAAAATGACTGTACTAGTGAAATTTAACTCAAATTCATGGAATTCATTATCACTATAAGGACCTAAAGTAGGACTTTTTAAAATTTACTTATATAGAAAATTTACAGAGATATTGATCAAATTAATTTCTTACAAGAACTATCATTGAAGATGATGAATACCCCCAGATATTGCTTTGTCACAGTTACTGTTACCATGCCAGTCTTGAGATACATTAACAAGGGCTATAACTCATTAAATATCAAGCAAATCATGGTGTGCCAACATGTGCAACTAAGCTTGGTACTTATTATTCAAGTTTCACCAAAATCTGACCAAAGGTAGTTGAAAACAGGGCGGACAAGTTTCGTCTACAGGCAGACAACCGACAGACGTGACTCCAATATAGCCCACATACTTTGTATCTGGGGATATAACAATAAGCATTTGATGAATGCAAGTGAATAAAATAAGGAACACTATCAATTTTGTTAACAAACTGAACAGAGATAGTCAAAATTCACAAGTTTTTTATTGGCAAAGTTCATTCAGAAAAATATATGTGCAAAAAATATATATTTGTATACGTCTGTTTTTCCATCTTGATTTCATAGCTTTTTTCTCTCTCTTTTTTGTTTTAAATATTAAAAAAATAACAGAGACATATAACTATATATTTGAGACAGGTCTATAACAAAATGTTATTGCAGAATTTTTTTGATTCCATGTATATTATTTTACATGTTTTTAAATTGATAAACTTTTATGGTATATTGTCCCCTATTGATCAATTTAGCATGCCACTTCTTGTAACGAGCAGTCCAAGTAAACTTCAGTTCATATATGTTCCCAAAGTAGAGAAGAAAAAAGATAAAACCGTCCCTGTACCACTACGACCAAATTATAGGAATGTGTAGTTATAGCAAATAAAATTATGACAATTTCAACTTCCATACACATGAAAACTTCTGAATGTTAATGTATGCTTATTTCTAAATTCAACTTTTTATTTCACAGTCTGATGTTCATAATCACCAATTTAAGCCTTTTCCATTAAAATCAACAATTAGACTCACTGACTAAACATGACATCTATCAGTATGGTCAAACCATGAGGTATGGGACGTCTTTTTATACTGTCACAAACATCTTTCATCTAGACTCAGAGGAGAAAAATGCTGTAATTTTTTTTCATTTCTTCATCAATTTTAATGGGATATATGTATAACGCATATGAAGTGGAAAATTGTGCCCTACACATAGTTCCAAATGATTCTTTTGTCAGTTTTACAGTATTTCCCAACATTTGGGAAAACATAACTTGTGATGTGCTTTACACATTAACAAATAAGAGTTGTTTTCTGAATATTAGGAAATACTGTAAAATAAGCAAAAGAATGACAAAGACCTGAGTGTAGGAAAAAAATTCAGCTTCACATGGGCTATCTTTCCCAAAATATTTGTGGCAAAAGTTGCTGCTTTGGACAGCTCAATATTACATTACGTCACATACCAAGTTGTATGTCTTTATGAATTTAAATGATTTCACTGAGGTCATGTTACCCAAAAATGTATAAGCTTACAAAAAAAAAAAAAACAACAGCATAAAACATACATAGTCTTCTTTTTGTTTACAATAAGTATGATTTATTCATGATTCATCTTATTAAAATGGACAAAAAAGGAAGATTTTTGTAATAAGTAAACATTCCTTTGTTAATCACCTTAACATACCTGGTACAAAGACTATATCTTCAATGATGAAAGAGGAGTTAAATGCAGCAAGTGCATAAAAGCAACACATTCACAGATGATCCGTAGCAACAAGGCTTTGTCAATATAATAATATAATACTGTCAGGAGTTCTCCATCGGTGAAAACCTTTGTAAAAATGACAGCCACTTTTCGGCCCCGTTTGCCTCGAGTTTCCACCCTCATATGTGTCTCACAAAGATTTTGCTCAAATTTTGAAAGACCTTTTTTATTTTTTTGTGGGGGGGATTTAAGGATGCCTTCAAAAAATCTTCCTTTTTCAACCTTTGTGCTTCACCTGACCTTTTCCGGTTGAAGAGGATTACGTCAGAAAGTGTACACTTGCACAACTTTGTATAGGCATCTGATACCGGAGTCAGATGTTTTGCTTTTTAGCTCACCTGAGCACGTGTGCTCAGGATGAGCTTTTAGGATCGATGAATGTCCGTCGTCCGTCCGTCCGTCCGTCGTCCGTCGTCCACAATTTGTTCGTTTGCACTCTAGCATCTTCATTTTATGAGCAATTATCTTCAAACTTTAAAACAATGTTTATAACCATAAAATCTCGGCCAAGTTCGATTATGGCTGATATCGGAACATTAGGTCAGGAGTTATGCCCCTTTTAAAATTCAAAAAAGCCAGATTTCACATTGTTTACACTCTAGCATCTTCATCTTTTGAGCAATCCTCTTCAAACTTTATTGCAATGCTTATGACCGTAAGGTCTCGATTGAGTTCGATTATGGCTGAGATTCATCAATTAGGTCAGGAGTTATGCCCCTTTTAATATTAAAAAAATGCCATATTTCACTTTGTTTACACTCTAGCATCTTCCTTTTTTTAGCAATCATCTTCAAACTTTATGACATTGTTAATGACCATAATGTCTCGATTGAGTTCACTTGTGACTGAGATGGGTCATTTAGGTTAGGAGTTATGTCCCTTTTAATACAAAAAATGCAAGATTTCACTTTGTTTATTCTCTACCAACTTCATTTTTTTAACAATCATTTTTAAACTTTAAGACAATGTTTATGCCCATAATCTCACAATCAGGTTCAATTATAACTGATATTGGCTTGTAAATTTAGGAGTTATGCCCATTTCACCATAAAAAAAAGCCAGATTTCACTTTTACACTCAAGCAACTTTATTTCTTAAGCAATCATCTTTCTCAGGTGAGCGACCAAGGGCCATCTTGGCCCTCTTGTTCAGTTTCTGATTTTAAATAACTAGACAACTTGACAATATCTTCAACTAAAGGCAATAACTTAGCTGAGTTGTACTGAGCAGTTGATAATGCAGCTCTAGATGGTGACGCAATACTCTCGTCCCATTCATCATCATATATTTCAATAAAACAGTTTGCTTTTTGTCTTAAGAAAACTGTCTTTAATTCATTTGCTTGATTACGCAAATTTTTTTGCACTTTTTTCAGACTATGACCTGCTTTAAGAGCAAAGGATGGACTAGACAGGTCATAGTTTCAGATATTAAATCCTGCTTCTGATCTGGACAGCTTGGAGAAGCATTTCCATTAATAGGATTCAAGCACTGTTTTAATGTTTTTATGCTATCATCTTTTCCTTTCATAGCTATTACTATTCTAGCCAATTCACGCATTCTGGGCTATGTGTTGATGCATTATGTTCATGTTCCCCTGATTTCTCATAATTCCTCTGCCCAAATTCAAGAATAAGGTACAGTCGACTCTCGTTGTCTCGATATCGTGGACTGTCGAAATTTAAGTCGACATTTCAGTTTGTCGAGTTATCAGTACTGGGATACTTTGGGTATTTTGTTATTTACCTCAACATTCAGCAATAGGATTGTTCCTTGTTTCTTTTTTTCTCATCGTTGATTTAAAACAACTGACATTGAACTTAGTATTTATATATTTCCAACTGTTTGTTCCCTGTGAGTTTTTTAGTTTTCTGGCAGTAAATCATTTTTCATATTTCCACCCTGATGCCGATAGTCTAGATATCCCCCCGGATTGGGTACCAGGTCCTTCTCTAGATTTCTCAGCAGTCGATCCAGATATCCTCCTGGGTTGGATACCGTGCCCTTCTCTGGATTGTTCGACAGGCGTTTTGGGTTCTAACATTTCAGACATACATGTAGTCGTAAAAGTCATGAAAATTGATGTTGATTTAAAAATCAGAACTCTATTTATACACCTTGTAGAATTGCTCAAATTTTGACACGAGACAAATAACATTTTAATCACATAAACACCTTTTGTTTGTTAAGCTTGGGTATGGACACAAACAAACGTTGAGTAATTAACGACACTCGCTTACGGCATCAGTTTGCGACACCAATTAGTAGAGAGTGACTATCAGCGCGCGGTGTTATTCACACCTCTCGCGGTCACCACAGATAATTTCTCGAGTCGACATAAAGTGTGAAATTAAATAGCAATCTAGAAGTTTGGGACTTAGATTCTCTAGTCGACGTAACGAAATAGTTGAGGTAAAAAAATCGACATAAACATTTTATTTTTATTATAGATAAAGAAGGAACAATTTGGGACTTTCAAATCTTGTCGAGGTAACGGAAAATCGACTCAAACGTAGTCGAGACAACGAGAGTCGACTGTATCTGATCTTACTATAGATGTTATCACATCATTTCACATTTTTGATACTACATTTTCGTTATGTTCATTTGAACAATTCACAGGCAAAAGTAGTCTTGAGTTGCGAATAGGTCTATCACTTTTACCTATCTTTGTTTTGGCAACACAAGTTTTATGATGTTTTCATATGTCCCCCGATATGATATAGGCTCTGCAACATTCACAAGGTAAATATTGGTGATCCTCTTTGGTGTGAGTTGGTCTGTATTTTGGAATAATAGTTCCTGTACCTTTTTCATGCACTCTAATGTTGTGTACCCAGTTACCTTTTGCTGCAAGTTCAATCCATGCTTTTCTCCTTTCCTTTGAACATTTTGGAAGGTTTAAAATTTTCACAACTTCAGCTTCATTGGAATGTTTTGTGGCTAAATGTCTAGACATTTTTGTGTTCATTTCCTCACAATATACCCAACATTGACGTTTTTGGTATCTTTTCCCACTCTGCGACCCTGATGTCTGTATGGTAATCCTTTTCTGGGGGGGTGAATATTATCTGATAATCCACAACATCAGATTCACTGTCACTTTGACTTTCAGGTCTGCAGATTTTTCCATCGATGATGCATTGAAAAACCCAATCTTTATCCACACATTGAGCTGAAAACAGATATAATTGTTTGTTGAGGATCAAAACATTTTTTTTCTGGTTTGCAAACAATCAAATGAGTGTAAACTCTAGAAATTAAATCATTTATTGACAAATATGCAAACACTAGATGTGTACTCAGAGTGAAGCTTATTTCTGTACACAGAATGATACTGTATAAAATTCATGGCATATCAGAAAAGAAAAGTAAAAGACAAGGAAGTCCAAAGGACAGCTATATCCCCCGTCGCTGCCTTAATAAAAACCTTTTCAGCATACGTTGTAGTGGGGTTTAAAACTGCATTTTATGTAATAAAGAAAACACATACAAAAGAGCCAACTTGGGACTGTCAACTGTGTTCTGCACAAACGCCCAATTTGGTTTATAATTGAGGCAAGTTTCATTAAAATCTTCGAGGGCATAAGAGTTATGGTAGCAGACACAAAAATTGTAAATTGAAATTGAAGGTTCAAACACTTGACCTTCAAGTGTGACCTTGAAACTTGAGCCAACATGACTGTCAACTGTGTTCTGCACATCGCCTCAATTTGGTTTATAATTGAGGAAGTTTCATTTAAAATCCTTCGAGGAGCATAAGAGTTATGGAGCAGACACAAATTGTAAATTGAAATTGAAGGTTCAACACTTGACCTTCATGTGTGACCTTGAACTTGAGCCAACATGACTGTCAACTGTGTTCTGCACATCACCTCAATTGGTTTATAATTGAGGGCAATTTCATTAAAATCTTCGAGGAGTTATAGGAGTTATGGAGCGGACACAAAATTGTAAAAAAATTGAAATTGAAGGTTCAAACACTTGACCTTCAAGTGTGACCTTTACCTTGAGCCGACATGGCTACAACCTGTGTTCTGCACATCATCTCAATTATATGTATATTTGAAGCAAGTTTCATTAAAATTCTTCAAGGGGTATAGGAGATATGGAGCGGACATAAAATTGTAAGGAAATAGAAGGTTCAAACACATGACCCTCAAGTGTGACCTTGACCTTGAGCCGACATGACTGCAACTGAAGTTCTGCACATCATCTTAATTAGATATATATTTGAGGCAAGTTTCATTAAACAAGAGGGCCAAGATGGCCCTGTGTCGCTCACCTGAGTAAGATGGCTGTGTTAGGCATAATGACAAAAAATCTGGCATCTAAAAGTGTTTTTCTAACATTTGACTAAGTGACCTACTTATTGATCCTACCTGAATTTGCACTCAAACTGGGAATTCATGCAGTCATCATTTCATATTAAGTTTAATGAGACTGGGACAAAAAATGTAGGCCTCTAGAGTGTTCACAAGGTTTTTTTAGATTTGACCTGGTGACTAGTTTTTGACCTCATGTGACTCATTTTCAAATCATCCAATATATCAATTAGACAAAACATCCTGACCAAATCTATTGAAGATTGGGCTAAAACTGTGGCCTCTAGAGAGTTCACAAGGTTTTTCTTAGATTTGACTGGTGACCTAGTTTTTGATCCCAACATGACCCAATTTCAAACTCATGCTAGATATCATGTAGACAAACATCCTGACAAAATTTATGAAGATTAGGCCAAAACTGTGGCCTGTAGGGTGTTCACAAAGGTTTCTCTAAGATTTTCCTGGTGACTAGTTTTTGACCCCATGTGACCAATTTCGAACTCATCCGAGATATCTGTAGACAAACCATCCTGATTAAGTTTGATGAAGATTGGGCCAAATTTGTGGCTGTAGAGTGTTCACAAGGTTTTTCTAGATTTTGACCTAGTGACCTAGTTTTTGACCCCACATGACCCAATTCGAACTCATCCGAGATATCATGTAGACAAACATCCTGACCAAGTTTCGTGAACATTGGGCCAAAACTGTGGCCTGTAGAGTGTTCACAGGTTTTTCTAAGATTGACTGGTGACCTAGTTTTTTGGACCCCACATGACCCAATTTCGAACTCATCCGTGATATCATGTAGACAAACATCCTGGATTAAGTTTGTGAAGATTGGGCCAAATTTGTGGCCTCTAGAGTGTTACAAAGTTTTTCTAAGATTTGACCTGGTGACCTAGTTTTTGACCTCACATGACCCAATTTCAAACTCATCTGAGATATCATGTAGACAAAATCCTGACTAAGTTTCATGAAGATTGGGCCAAATTTGTGGCCTGTAGAGTGTTCACAAGGTTTTTCTAAGATTTGACCTGGTGACCTGTTTTTGACCCCACATGACCCAATATCGAACTCATCCGAGATATCATGTAGACAAAATCCTGACCAAGTTTCATGAAGATTGGGCCAAATTTGTGGCTGTAGAGTGTTCACAAGGTTTTTCTAAGATTTGACCTGGTTGACCTAGTTTTTGACCCCAACATGACCCAATATCGAACTCATCCGAGATATCATGTAGACAAATATCCTGACCAAAATTTTATGAAAATTGGGCTAAAAACTGTGGCCTCTAGAGTGTTCACAAGGTTTTTCAAGGATTTGACCTAGGTGACCTAGTTTTTGACCCCAATGACCCAATTTCGAACTCATCCGAGATATCATGTAGACAAACATCTGATTAAGTTTGATGAAGATTGGGCAAATTTGTGGCCTCTAGAGTTGTCACAAGGTTTTTCTAAGATTTGACCTAGTGACCTAGTTTTTGACCCCACATGACCCAATTTCGAACTCATCCGAGATATCATGTAGACAAACATCCTGACCAAGTTTCATGAAGATTGGGCCAAAACCTGTGGCCTCTGAGTGTTCACAAGCAATTGTTGACGACGGACGACGGACGACTGACGACGCACGACGCACGACGGACAAAAGGCGATCACAAAAGCTCACCCGAGCACAAGTGCTCAGGTGAGCTAAAAACTAAAAGGGGTATAGGAGATATGGAGCGGACACAAAATTGAAATGGAACACATAACCTTCTAGTGTGACCTTGACCTTGAGCCTACATGGCTGCCACCTATGTTCTGCACATCGTCTCAACTAGGTTTACATTTGAGGCAAGTTTCACGAAAATCCATCAAGCGGTATAGGAGATATGGAGCAGACACGAAAACGTTACGGATGGACAGACAGACATACAGACGGATGAACGGACGGACAGACGAAGGCCATTCCTATAACCCCCCTCCCGCTTCACAGCGGGGATTAAAAATGAGCTTTAAGTAGCAGGCTTTACCAAAATCAGTCTGATTTGTAAAACCTGTGTATCTTTTTAGATTTGTCTGATTATGAATTTTAATTTAATTCACACCATATAATGCACAAACTACTAGAATTATCAGTCCATTCATTTCTAAACATAAATCTTATGGCAATAGTATAGGCCTCTTTTCAAGAATAAACAATGAGTAAAGTAAACAAAAGGGCCATAATGGCCTAAATTGCTCACCTTTATTTAATTGCTAGAGAGAAAATGCTTAAGAATCAAGGTATCTAATCTTACCCAGATGTAATTACATTATCTCGCATTTTTGATACTACATTTTTCGTTAAGTTCATTTGAACAAAATTCACAGGCAAAAGTAGTCTTGAGTTGCGAATAGGTCCATCACTTTTACCTATCTTTGTTTTGGCAACACAAGTTTATGATGTTTCCATTTATCCCCCAATATTGATAGGCTCTGCAAAATTCACAAGGTAAATATTGGCGATCCTCTTTGTGTTGAGTTGGCCTGTAGGTAGTTGGTGGCGGACCTGAATAAATCTTAGCTATTTTTGTTCAGTACCACCTAAGGATCATTCCTGTAAAGTTTTATCAAAATCTGCTGAGCGATGGAAGAGGAGATGTTCATTCAAAGCAAAAGTTGATGATGCACGATTGATTGCCAGACAAAGACTGATCAAAATACCTCACCTGAGTATTTCATATTTCGTGCCTCAGATGTGAGGTGAGCTAAAAATGTTAAAAGATAGCTATCCACACACGTAATACTCACAAATTAAAAACTCTGAAGTAGAAAAAGGAAAAAACAAGAAAATGTGTCTTGGAGACATTAATGCTCTGTGGGATATGGTCAGAACAAAAATGTGCTTGTATTTTTAAAATTTCATATGATGATGTACATTTGTTTCATGATGATGTGAAGTTAGGTGTAATAAAAAAAGTTACTTGTTTCCACTAACTCGACAAACCCTATTTTTTTTGTACCGACCCTAGATTTTTTTCCGTAGTTTTCAGGCTATTACAGTTGCAAAGGCTGTTTTTTTGTCAATTTCTCTAAAAAAATTAAGGTAAAAATTGAGAAAAAGTTAAAAATAAAAAATGTTTAGCCGACTTGTTGACCCTATTTTTTTTCTTCAGAGATGTAAGTGGAAACAAACAACTTCTTTTTTATTTTTTTTTTTATTTCCCCCTTACTTTTACAGAAAAAGAAGCTTAAACACAGAAGTAAACCTGGGGCAGAATAACCAGTTTTACCAAGTCACAACCATAAAATGAAATAAATACTAATGGTAAATAATTCATATCATGATGTAGGTATATGTCAAGTTACAAGAAGATGTAAAGTCCTCTTCATAGAAAAAAAAAAATGGTTAAACTCAAATGCAGAACAACTAATTTTACCATGTTCATCCAACCATGAAATATAGGTCACAGCCATAAATTTGCATTTATATTAAAGAGATTATATCATGTACATGTGTACCTAGTTTCATGAAAAAGTGAAGTCATCTCTTAGAAAAAAAGCTAAACACAAGGTAAACTTTAGGTGGACGGACGGACAGACGAACAGACCGAAAATCTACCGTATACACTGGCAGATTAGGCGCACTTTTTTCCAGATAATTCAAGTTTATAGAGGGGGTGTGCCTTATATAATGATATACAGCCTTTCAGGTTACTTTTTTCAATCACCGAGAAGTGAAATTTACCGGTATACGATCTTATAAAATGGATATACTGAAAGCCAATGAATACGATAATATGCCACAAAGTCTATACAAAACCCTGATAAACAATTACCCGATTATTGTTTTTTTCTTTTTATTTATCTACTGGTATATTTCATGTTAAAAAGAATATGAGAAAACGAAAAACTTGATGGAACCATTTTTAATATAAACAAAAAGTTTATTTTAGGGACTATGAGTTTTGAGAAACTTGATAGGTGGCAATTGTTTTCGTAATGTTTTTATTGGGAGAATTTTGACAGGTGACAATGGTCCCAATTGTTAGATTGCGGGGGGGCCCCGGTTGAAATAATGTATGTTATGAAAATGTGTTTACCTTTATCCTACCGTCGTTAATGTACCGGGTTAACGGTAATCTTATGCCCCTGTGTATTTTTAAAACGATTCACCTAGATTAGCCCAGTTTCGTACGGAAAGCTTTCAGTCTGTCAAAATGTAGAAAGCACAAATTTTTAAAACAAGATTTCCCCCGTTTTACGTTTCGTGATTTTTTTTTTTTCAAATAAGTTACCTTTAAAGGGTTTGGATGCCCTAAAAGTACTGGCCTAATCTTACCGTGTGTACGGTATATGGCCCGCAATGGGGGTTGCGGGGGCAAAAGGGGTTTGATCAAGTGAAAATGGAATTATGAGGTCCTAATGTAATGTAGCCCCTTTTGATTTGTGAACAAAATTATGAAGTTTGCTGACAGAATTTTTATAGAAAAAGAAGTTATGGTTAAAAAGTCAGGTTTTTACAAAGATTGTGCAATGGGCGGACAACCCCCAAAAGTAATTACCCAACTTTATTTCTTTGAAAAACAGTCAAACTAATATAATGAAATAAAGGTTAATCCCCTTAGTTAAGCTAAGAAAATATGTTACTTATAAATATTATTCCTTACATGATGTGCGCAGCTGGGTTTATCGTACAAACAACAATCGTCTCTGGGTTTGCAGGTCAACCCCAATTCCCCAACATTTTTTAAAAGCTTCCAATCTTTCCTTTAAACACACATACAATTTAATGTTAAAATTTGTCAAATTGTCTTCCAACATGCTTCTGTTTCTCTTTCATTAAATGTTAAGTCAGAGCTCAAATTGAATTCAAGTCATTTTAATCTTTAATCCTTTCAAAAATAAAGGCCCTAATCTGTTATGTCTATTTGGTGGGTGCATTAAAAATTAACTTGTACTACAATACAACTTTGCAAAAACAATCTATAGTATTACAGGATCCGATAAAAAGGCTTTGTCGTATTGCAAGCAAACAGGAGTCCCCATCTGGTGATCCCCTCCCCCCCCCCATTTCCCCAAGATAGAAACAATTCTATAGAAATGGGTTTGATTTGGAAACAGCACTTTGCAGGGAAAAAAACCAAACTTAATTAATGAATTCCCTGGTAATGGCCCTTGTGCACTGCACTTCTCTTCCAAAAGGTTTTTTTATCTATGAAGCTCATACTTTTGGTTTTATTCTATTAGTAATGTTTTGGACAAAAATTTGGGATGAAATTAAAAGTCCACTCATTATGTTTAACTGGATAAGGAGGGGGAAAATCATTTTATGATCTTATCAGATTGACTAATTTTCATACCATTACAAAAAGTTTTAAAATAATGACCGACATCTTAAAATTCCTTCAATTGTGATTTGAAAAATTGAGATATACTTTATTGAATAAAATGACTTGCATTTTTGTTTTATATTTTTTCTTTGGCTTATTTTAAGCCTATGTTGTTTTTCACCCCGAATACTTCAATGAAGTATGTTACCTTTTTAATTTGAGGTTTTCCTGCCTCCATAAGAATGAAGAACATTTTCAGGGAGTAGACTTGAACCCTATTTGTATTCAGTACTCATATGGCTCCTTTCAAGTTTGCTATGTGTGGCTCTTTTGACAGTCAATGATGTGGAAATTTCTTGATAAACCCTAAAATTGTTTAGTTATTTGGGGACTTTTTCAGATATTTTGAAGAGTTCTATTTATTAAACCATCAAAAAATATGAAAAGTTATAAAGCGAAAAAGATAAAACCAATAAATACCAAAGACAACTTCTAAAAACTCCTTTAAAGGGTTACATATGACTCTGCAAGTGACACACCATTTGTGTTATGGGAAAAAATCTGTTAAGTTTGTTGAAATGCATCCATAGATGTCTCACTAAATGGAGCAGACATGAAGCCGTGGCCTTGATCACAAAAAAGACAACTAACAAACGTGTGACCCGTCTTTCAGGAAGCTTTTGGTTGATGTGGGCAACAATCCTTGTTAAACATTTCTTTTAAAGTTTTATGAAAAACCCCTATCTTTGATGTCTTGAGTTATTGGGGGCAGTCATTTCATGTGGTGGATGGTTTACGAATGAAGAATGTTTCAAAAACCCATAGAGCCCCAAAAAAAGTTTCCCCTGATGGGTACAAATCATTTTCCCAACAAATGTAATTCTTGGGCCCTTTTTTTTTGGTCCTGCTGGCTAACCTCTTGTTATACATAAAGAATAAGTGTGGCTGCTTTTTCATAAACCCGATAAAAAAATACTAAAACCTATGGTAAATAAGGGACAGTGTTTTGAAAAAAGTGGGGACCGTGTTGTGAGCAAGTGGGGAAATAAACTCTCACAGTACCTCCCGAACTTCAGTAAATTTTTTAAAAAAATTAAAGCATACAAAACCACACACAACACACAATATTTTTTATAAAACATAATATACCTTCTGTTTACCTCCCATTTTCCACCCTGTATTTTTTAACTCAAATGCAGCCAAAGTCCTCTTTTGGGTACATAATCCATATGTTGGAGACTTTTCAAACCCTGTTTGATCCCGAAATTGAACAAGGTAAATGAAAATATTTTTACCCCCCTGTTTAAAACATGGTTACCAAGATAAAATTTGTTACTCAACACGGTTTTGCCTAATATGCCAAACAATAGGGCCAAGATGGTCCTGAAATCACTCACCTAAGACATTTTACTTTTTTGCCTTTATAAAATTGTCGAAATGAATTTTTCTAATCCATGCCCCAATATAGCAAGTTAAACTAAATTCCCACAAAAAACAGTACCTGTGGTCCCAAATTTTAAGGTAATAACTAAAAAAAGTAAAAAGGTGTTGTATGCAACCAATAAAGGCCCTAACCGGCTTTCCCCAGACTCAGTTTGGTAATCAATCCTTTTTGCCATATTTTCCTTTTCCGTTACCATAGCAACCACAATTTTTTGTTTGAAGAACAAAAATAAAATGACGGTCATAATCTACCATTTTCCATCTAGTCTATACCAAATTTTTTTATCAAGTTAGCTTGTTAGTTATCGGGGGGGATTCCTTTTTTGCCATATTTTCACTATTTCGTTTTCCTTTGCAACCACAATTTTTAGTCCGAGAAAAAAATAAAATGACGTGCATAATCTACACATTGCCACTAGTCATATACCAAGTTTCATCAAGTTAGCTTGCTTAGTTATTAAGTTATCGCGGGATCCAGATTTGAGCGGACAGACAGACGGACGGACAGACGTCCTAACGCAGGTTTACTTGTGTGGCTATCCTATTGTTCTTTCTATTGTTCTTTTAGCCACCTAAGAGACAATTTTTAGCCACTTAAGAGAAAAGATCAAAGGCTGCTAACCCTAACCCATTGTTCCCTACCCCCCGTAAGTACCCCTACGTTGTGTACGGGACAGACGGACGGACAGACGGGGGCAAACTATAGTCCCTCGGTTGTGAACACCGGTAGGGGACTAATAAGGCTTTGTCAGTTGTGCAAGCCATTATTATACAGGAGTCCCCAACCAGTGACCCCCCTCCCCCTCCAAGACGGAAACAATAAATCCAATGGAAATGAATTATGTTATTGAAATCCATCCATATATGTCCAAGTTATGGAGCAGACACAAATGTGGAAGGGAAATAGATGGAATGATTGACGAACATACAAATCTATAATTAGCATGCGTATAAACATTAAAATTTCTAAATCCCGACCAAACCCATTCTTTGTTTTTTAAATAAAAAAATAATAATAAATACAGCAATTTTGCATATAACATTATCATCCATATATGAGGTGTAAGTGAGGATTGGCAAACCATTTAAAATCACTCCCAGTTGCAAGGCAGTGCACTTTATGTTACTCTGTTAAGAATAATTATCTGTGGGTATGTCATGACTTTATTTGTGAGATGTGTTTTAAACTAATAAAGATACATGCACAGGTTCAGTAATTTATGGACAGTTTTCCATAAAATGTCTCTGGAAACAAAACCACAAATTCTTAATGACATTGAACATGGTCGCTCTACTGTAGGAATGATCTATGTTACATTTATGAGATGTTTTATTTTCGATGTTAAATTCATATAATATGGCGTAATAAGTTTGAAGATACAGGAAGCAACGGCCTCTGGATGTACAAGTCCAAAATGCAAATGTATGCCATTTTACCATTTGTTTTTCTTAGGCTTATTAAAGCAGATATAAAGAATATTTGTTGTTGTTTTATTAAATTGTCCATGTATGATAGCATAAAGCCCGGTAATTATCACAAAAAATATGCAGTTCCCCCTGAGACACTGGTCAGTTAAGAATCAATGTTCGTGAAAATATTGTTGGCAGTTTAGTTAATTTCACCGGGGTATTGTGTCAATAAAGTAAGTTACCTGGTAATTTTATAATTAAATATAGGGAATAACATGTTCACCCTGTATTTATTAAAATAGTAATGGAATAAAAATTAATGTTATTTCCCCTAACCATACACATCTTCAAATATATGTTGTCCATCTGTGAAAGTTTAGAGTAAATCACAACAAGAGTGTTCCTTGGAACACATGTGTCACCTGCTGAAGCATGTGTTAGAAAAACACTGCCTGTCTGAGCAGGTCAGATGTCAAATATTGTCGTCAACTGAAAGCCATGTTTTTTGACGGATCAAAAATTTGTGCAATCTTGGTAGACAGTTACGCAAGGAATATCTGTACTAAAACATTTTGAAATCTGGCCATTACTTTTGAAGGAGATGATTTTTAAAGTTTTCATTTTTTTTCTTTCCATTGCCATGACAACCAGACTTCTACAGGGATCAAGTTTATTTGAGCAACTTTTGAGAAGTTTCACCCAAGGATCATCCCTGCCAAGTTTAATCATTTTTTTTTTAGGTCTTAGGATGGTTAATCAAGTCCCTGGATGTGAAAGGTGGTGGAAATATGTTATGGAAATAAATGGACTTTTTAACATGTTTTGGATAAACTTTTTTTTCTAAAAAGTGGATTGGGATTATCTTAAACAATCAAGGTAAATCATTTTCAAAAAATAATTGAAAAACAAAAGAGTTCTTGAATTTATAGGCATGTGAAAAAAACTTTCAAAACTACATAGAGGCAATGTAGAACCAAATACAATATTCTATGCCTTGAGGCAAATATCCATATGTACAAAGACTGCTCAGGTAACTCAGGTGGACCTACACACAGGTGTTGCTAAAAAAAAAGAAGTGGAGTATAGTTACATAACAGTCAGGTAGTAAGGTAGGGCTACACTACTAGTAACAACACAAAATGGAGTACAAATAAGCAAGATGAAAAAAGTGATGAAGACACACGAAAAAGAGGAAGAGATGAACTGAGTAGTATCCAGTGAGCTTGAAGTAGTATTACTGAAGATACATCAACCAAAAATGTGAAAAGCAAGAAAAAGAAGAAAAAAACTGATAGCAGTGAAAATGAAAAGTTGAAAAAAAAAAGAAAAAAAGATTTACTAAGTATTGCAGAATGCTTTAAAAAGGCTGGAAGAAAAAATAACAAGTTCAGAAAATAATCTTCAAGGAAAAATTAAAAAAATGATAGTGGAGATGAAAAAAAGAAATATTAACCTCCGTAGAACAGAAAAATGGACATACTGGAAGGAAAAATTATATGACAGAGAAATAGAAATTGACAATATGAAAAAAAAAAAATAACAACACTACAAGAGAACATAAACACAGAAAGAGAGGAAAATAAACGCTTAAGAAAGGAAAAATTTATAAAGAAAAAACAACAAAATAAATTAAAAATTAATGATTTAGAACAGTATGGACGAAAAAACAACTTAAGAATAGATGGGATTAAATACAATGAAAAAGAAAACTCAGATGAAACAACAAAAATCGTCCTTAAAACATTAAATAGTAAAATAAGCAACCTGAAACTGAGTGAAAATGATGTCGATTCCTGCCACAGGATTGGTGAATGCCAAGATGGAAAAAAACAAATCATAATCAAATTTATATCACGCCAGACGAGAAACAAAGTGGTAAGAGCCAGAAAGTGTTTTCGTGAAGACTCTATTTTCATAAACGAAGACCTGACAAAATTAACAGAAAAGTGATATTTCAGATCTCTGTTTAAAAGTCTCTGATAATGCCTACTAATGTCTTATTTTCACATTAAAACTTGGAGAAAGTTGATCCATTCCATTGCATTTTAAAAACTTTTTGTATTAAAGACAGTGTTCTTTGGAACACATGACCGTGTCACGTGCTGAAGTGTGATGGAAAAAGTGTGACGGACAGACAGAGGGACAGACAGATGACGGAAAAATGATCCCTATGCTTAAAGCAGATGACACAAAAGAATCACAGGAAAAAAACTACAGTATTTTATATCTGTGAACCTACACTTCCGAAGGTTTTTTTTTTCATATGAAGTGAACGGAGTGCAGCTGTACAATAATTACTCACCTGATTGATTTGCATTCCTGAAAACATTATATGTTGTGGTCTCTCTGCATCAACAGGTGGATTGCAGGTTTTGTTTCCTAATTTTTCAACATCATCCTCATTTTGAACATCAGAATTGTGTTCCACCTCAGTCCTGTTTTGAACATCAGAAGTGTTGTACCACCTCAGTTCCATTTTGAAGTACCACCTTAGTCCTATTTTGAACATCAGAATTGTGTACCACCTCAGTCCCGTTTTTGAAGTACCACCTTAGTCCTATTTTGAACATCAGAATTGTGTTCCACCTCAGTCCGTTTTGAACATCAGAAGTGTGTACCACCTCAGTCCCGTTTTGAACATCAGAATTGTGTACCACCTCAGT
This sequence comes from Solen grandis, assembly GCA_021229015.1. Classification (NCBI taxonomy): domain Eukaryota; kingdom Metazoa; phylum Mollusca; class Bivalvia; order Adapedonta; family Solenidae; genus Solen; species Solen grandis. The sequence goes on along the minus strand of CM037781.1, from coordinate 72,925,645 downwards.
GCCGTTTTGAACATCAGAATTGTGTAACACCTCAGTCCCGTTTTGAAGTACCACCTTAGTCCTATTTTGAACATCAGAATTGTGTACCACCACAGTCCCGTTTTGAACATCAGAATTGTGTACCACCTCAGTCCCGTTGTGAACATCAGAATTGTGTACCACCACAGTCCCGTTTTGAACATCAGAATTGTGTACCACCTCAATCCCGTTTTGAACATAAGAATTGTGTACCACCACAGTCCCGTTTTGAACATCAGAATTGTGTACCACCACAGTCCCGTTTTGAACATCAGAATTGTGTACCACCTCAGCTCCGTTTTGAAGTACCACCTCAGTCCCGTTTTGAACATCAGGATTGGGTACCACCTCCGCCCTGTTTCTTTGATCTGTAAGGGGGAAATAACCAGTAAAATAACCAGTTTTCTACATGCTTATATAACTTTAAATAGCTAATACTGTTAACACCAATGTATGGCGTACGTTCAGTATGACAAACCGTATGCAACCAGTCGCTTACATTCTCTATGGAGTTGTCTTAGGACCATTTAGCATGATGTTCACGTGCTCCTGTGATGGACAGATACAAAGACAATGTAGAAGTGATCCATATGTGTCATCTCTGCTTACAGCAGGTGACACAAAAAAGAAGCCCTTGACAAAACAACATGGGGTTCTAATATGCATATACTGTCATCCCATTTGCAATCATAATCATACCTTGTAGTTCCATTTCTGAATTAGGTCAGAACACCAAAGAATGCATATTTTGAAAACCAGTCGTAAATTTAAGTCTTTATTGTAATTTTTCTTTCATAACATCAATGGAAATTGGGTCATTGGAAATTCAAGGGGTTATTTTCTTCAGTTTCATTACTATTTGGATATTATATAAATAACATTGTTACTTTATTTTTTGTGTGAAAAATTCTAACTAGTTTTGCTTTTCGTTTGCTATTAACCATGTCTGACATGTTTGTTTGATCATGCATGACTACAACATATGCGACTCAATTCTAAAATTTGATTGGCTGAAATAGCCACTGGTTCCCCATTTAAACCCTAAACCCTTATTTAACACATCAAAAGTGAAACAATCTCCCCTATGCCGAAAGCTTAGGATTTGAGTAAAAACAACATTTGGGAATTTTACATTCAAAATCAAGTTCTATTCAATGACAAGAGTGCTCCTTGAAACACATGTCTCACCTGAAGCATGATTGAAAAAGTGAGACAGACAGACAGATGAACAGACAGATGATTCCAATGTGTCACCTCTATAATACCTCTATTACCCTAAAAATAAAAAATAAAAAAAAAAAATTAAAAGAGAAATCATACAAACCGAAAAGAAAAAAGCACCAAATTGCCATCTATGTTCTTCATTACAGCATTGATCATTGGTCTATCCGCATGATTAACTAAGCGTCCTAGCTGTCCAGTCTCTGCTGTCGCATCTATGCTGCAATTTAAAATGAGATTCATATCTAGATAGTCAGCTGAGAATGCCAACAAATGATCAACACGCAAAACAATAGATTTAACAGACAGATGATCCTCTTGGCTTTTGAAATAAATGTATTGCACATCTACGTGTCATTATTAATGCATATATGCAAAAATTGAGCTGAATCAGTGAAATAATGTAAGGGAAGATCACATCACAAATTATGTCACACACATCTACATGTCATAATTAATGAATATGCAAAATCTTATCTGAGTTAGTGAAATAATGTAGAAGTTAAATCAAATTCATCATGAGTTATCTACCTTGGTTGTCTGATACCCCTGCACATATTCATAAAATTTCAAGTCAATACCGTGAATGGTTATAGAGATATAAGTTTGATGGTAACTTGGATGCAAAACTTTATTCAAAAGCTGCAACGCCAATGCCGACGCAAGGGTGCCTGCAATAGCTCTCATATTTTTCTAATATATATTGTCAAGCTAAAAAGGCAGAGTCAGTCACCTATCAGATTTGTGGCATTTTATACAATCAACAAGCACTCTAATGTTTCCTCATCATACAATGATGCTGAATACATGGATAGTATATGCGATAAACATCAACAAATTGTTTGATGATCACTATATTTTTATAATCAATTTAATTGATTGATTGGTTTGCCTTATGAGTAATGGAACAAAATTTCAACATGTTAAGTACTACATGAAAAATACTGATATAAAATGGGATAATTCAAATGCCTTGATTCTAATTATTGCTAAACAAACAGCTGAAATCAAAGGTTCCTCCGTTTGAAACTACAGGTGTCTTTTCCTTATTTGAATCCTTGGGTATAAAATTAATGTGGATGCTTCAACAGTACATATCATTTGAAGTGATTTCATTGAAAATATAAGTGGCTGAAGACTATTACAAAATAAGGCATGTTATTTATTGATGTTAATAATACCTACCAGTTGACTTAAGCCACATTTTATTGTTTCAAAATTGGGCTAAAATAATTCAATGTAAATTTAACCTATACCACAAATCTACACCACAAATCTACTAAACTTTTTATATCTATGCCAATACCTATTCACAATGTTTACATTTTTTGCCTTATAATAAGTATATATATATGTACTAATAGCTGATATATACTATAGCTCTGGTGACAGTATGTATTGTAAGCAGCCTGGCAATATCCTGACATTCCTAGCAAAAAATTAATTCTTATATATTAAATATATACTATGGTTAAACAGTTTATTTTGAACAGACAAATTTGTCTTGTCATTTAAGTACATGTAACTAACCAGTAGCCCTTTCCTCTCCATCGAAAGAAGAACCGATACCCAGAACTTTCCAGTTCCTCTCGTTGGTCACCCTCCTCCTCACTTAACCTCTCACCATCATAACATAGCAAAAAATAACCATTCTTCCTTTTTAGTGTAGTCTTGACACCCCTTCCTGCAAACAAATGATAAAGAAATTCACATCAAGAGAAGGCACAGACACCAAAAGAAAGGGGTAATTTTATTGAAATGTTTGACTGTTTCTTAAGGCTTCTAAAACATAGATAGATCTATGCCTCCTGAAGAATTTCTTGAAAATATATATTAAGAATCCATTCACAATTTTGGACAAACTTCAAGAGAAAATTATTTAGTCGGATGATAAAATGTATGCATCTGTTGCTTAATATTCTATGAGAAGCAGAGTAATTCTAATTAGTTGATTGAATACTTATGTCTGGACAAAAAAAATATGATTGAATAAGGAAGTCTTTGTTATAATCAGAATTTCAAAACACAAACTCAAACTTGTAAACAGGTCTATCTGTTAATTAAAGCAGGACATGAATCCATATAAGTAATCTGTGAATCTACAAAGGCCACTTCTGGGTGCAGAACTAAGCGAACCACTACCTTAGCGTACAGGCACAAAGGACAAAGCTTACCAACTAGATTAATTTCTTTTTATCAACAAGCAAATATTGAATTATTTTGTCCAATGTAATCAAAAGACATCAGGAAATTTTCAAAAAGTAAGAATCTCGAGGGTTGTCCCAAACTCTGTGACAAATTTTATAACAGCAGCATTTTTAACTTGTGGCCTATTTTCTACTGTCTATCCATCAATTACGTAGTATATTCTAATATTGTGAAAGATTTTTTTGTGATCGGTAACAAAATAAGTGTTGTTTTTGCATTTATCCAAACCAGCATGTAGTTGAGCAACGCATGGCAAAATTCTTATGCTAGATTTTATCGATCATTACATTCTCTGATATTTTCTCGACTTAACATAACCACAACTGTCTGAAACCGTGCAAACGTCATTTCCTTACACTTTAACATTATTAGTGAAAGTTTGAAATTAATGACTTCATGTTAACAAGTTTGACTAACCGTTGAAGATACTCACTGAATTTTAAGTTTTCCAAGATGATGACGTCGGAACATTTGGCTGCGCAAAGAACTATGATACAATTTTGCGCACAAGCCGGAATGACGCCTTTGCAGACTACAAAGCATATGAAGAGCACAGAACGCTATAAAAATGTTTCAAGGTCCCTGGTTTACAAATGGCACGGAATACCAACAAACAAAATTAAAAGAATCGGAGATGACTAGCCACCCACAAACGGTCATGGCAGAGGTTATTGAACGTGTTGAAAACTGTATCTGTGAAGATCATCGCCAAACAGTGCGTGATGCAGCGGAAATAACAGGCATTGGTAAATCATTTGTACACAGGATTCTAAATGATGATTTAAACATGTTGCGCGTATGTGCCCGCTGTGTTCCAAGGATTTTTGAATCCGGAAAAGAAGGAACGCAGATTGATGGCTTAAGTAGAGTTTTTGCGCCCTGTGGAAGAAAATGACACGTGCCTGGACAGTGGACTGGACCATCACATCAGACGAAACATGGCTCCATTACTTTGAGCCAGAGGGTAAGCCCCTGTCAAGTGTCTGGAAGACACCAGCCACACCACCTCCAAAGAAAGCCAGGATGGTGACATCACTTAGCAAGGTGATGTTTATCGTGTTCTTAGACAGCAATAGCGTGATCCTAACGCTGTACCTGAGGGATGTACCTTGAATGCAGCTTATTAGATGAAGGTAATTTAATCTTCCAGAGATTTTTTTGAAAATTATTTTAGGTTTGATGAATTAAGATATACATAGAAGAAATAAATAAAATAATAAACAATTTAAATAAAACATTCCATCAGCAAGTTAACGATTTTGTTTTAAACGTTTCCTAAATCCTTAGGTTATACACCGCGATGTGATAAATGCTCTTCGGAAGAAATGACCTGCCTTTTATGAAGCCATGTCATCAAGACAACGCACCTGCCCACACTGCAAGCATTACACACCTTGAGATCAATCTTCTCGGGTTCAAGCAGGTTCGCCATCCGCTGTACTTGCCAGACCTTGCTCCTCTTGATTTTGAATATTTCCCACAGCTCAAGGAACAGTTTAAATGCGGCCAGAGGTTTGAATCATGAGAGCCAGAGGTTTGAATCATTAGAACCAGAGGTTTGAATCATGAGAGGAACTCATGAATGTCACATTGACATTCATCAAAGGTTTGAACAAAGACTGGTTTTTAAATGTGTTTGATGCTTGGGTAAACCGACACCACAATTGTGTAGAGGCCCAGGGAGTGTATCTTGAAAAGGGCATTTAGAATGGCGTTATGTTGCATAAATAACGTTGACCGTGCACCGGTCGTATGGTATGTAGTGTGTCTGACATGTAATGGCATTGTTGTTTTATGTATTTGTAAAATGATTTTTGCATATCTTATTTGTTATATGTTCATACATATTCAGGGTTCGACATTAAGGCCCAACCGAATGACTTTCACTAGTAGATTGATGGTCCGGTTCAGCTAGGTCCTAGGCTAACAGGACCAACCGGTCATGTTCTGAATTGGTCAAAGGTCGCAGAAATTTTATCTATTGACACATCAAAAGCATAAAAATAACTGTAATGGCCAAACTATTGACCCTTGTTGAAACAATTTCTTGGAAAACATGTGTGTGTTATATATAGTGGCATTTTCAGTAACAAACTTGACATGCGTTCACTCACTGGTTTGTGTTTTCAGAACGAGGCTTTTCCCCCCACGCACTTGCAAAGTTCAATGTCGTAATACTAAGCTAAGAATGCTAATTCCTTCATCTATCTTTTAATTTCATAATGTTTACGAAATCTTCGTATTATAGTGAATAAAATTTGATTTAAAAATGCTAGAGATGCAAGTTAATGCATGCACGCTAAACTTTTTATTATGCTAGGATCCTATGTAAAACTTTTTTATGATTTGTTTTACTGCAATGTGCAGACGATACGAAAAATGTCAAATAGTCTTTTCATCCGACAAAAAAGACAATGTCAGTAATGAATGAAAAATGTAAAGAGGAATCAAAGAAAGTGTATGAATAGATGGCAGGAAACAGATCGTTTTGCTTTAAATGGAATTGCTTGAAAATCATTAAACAATAGACACTATCCGGAACTCGCATAGATGGGGATTTCCATGTAAGTACAATCAAGGTGTTCATGCAATGTGAATGAAAAACATGTAGCACAAGAGTAATTCTAGTATTATTTTTGTAGACCTTTATTAATTCATTAAGGTAAACATGAAAAAAAAACACAACAAAAAACAACAAAAAACACTGTTAGGTATTCCGAAGTAAGTATATTGATCTAAGTATGACATATATGTGTTTTACACTTCGGTCTTGTTCAGTTAAGGTCAGGTCTAGTAGGTTTTCTAAGTTACTGGACCACTGGTCCAGCTCTCAAAAAAGTTAATGCTGAACCCTGATATTTTGCATAAATTTTGCGAATTTATTTTGATTATTATCGTCAATATTTCACTTGTCACGGAGTTTTGGGACAACCCTTGAATTTATTCGCATTTGTTTGTCTGTTGGGTTTAAATGTCCCACCAACAATATATCAGCCATTTGGAGACTATGTCTACTTGAGACAGATATGGTGCTGCCACACTGCAGTATCATGTCATAGACAAGTGGCATGATACCACACTCAGTCACATTATCCCGAGGCATCCAGCCAACCAGTTCTGGAACTACCCTTATATGCTGAGCGCCATGCATTAGGGAACTATACCAGTACCATTTTTTTTATGATACAACTTTGGTATGTCATATGTCAGGGATTGAACCCCCCCCCACACACACACATACACAAATCCTGAGGCAGATGCTCTAACCACTCAGCTTCTGGGGACGGTTTATTCACATTTAAAGAACTGTCACAGTCTACAATTAATGAAAATAATACATTTTCATATATACATTTCAATCAAATGTTCATGCTTAAGATATTTTAGCTTCCTGCTGGGTCCAGCCATACCCAGCGGGGTGCCACATTCCATGCATACCAATTTAAAAGAAACATACCTTTTCCTTCATAATTCTTAACTTCAAAGCCTGGTGGGTCTGCTTGTGTGCGAGCCCACTCCCGAGCTTCTTGTTCAGGGCTTTTTCTCATGTCACTGAAAAGGTCAATATTTGTAGTGTTCAGATATTCTCACATATTGAAAATGCTTTTTAACCTATCAAATTCAACATTAATTCTACACAATTTTACCATCTATGCATCAGCTGATTCCCGTGGATAAAGAATCATATTGAAAAGTAATTTGTAGATCATTTTTATCTATAGTGCAAGAGCAATTGATATTACTTGAATTTCGAGTGTAAATGAATTATTTTCAATCAAAATACTGACTCATAGTTTTTAAAATAGCTATAGTGTTCTTTATCAGATTATGAGTATAACAGGATTAATTTCAAGAATCTGAGCCTGGTTGAATTTTAATTAAAAAACTAGAAAAAGTCCCATGAAATTTAAATAATATATTGTTTCCCAGTGCCCAATCACAGGATAGGGACCATGGGTTTCACATAAACTGGCCTTGGTGGCACTAATGGCCGTGAAGCTAAAGGTTGTGGGTTTGATCCCCACTGGGGTCGCGCATGGTCTCTGAGATGAATGACCTACAATTTCTTTCTGATGGTCATTCATCTTCCATCAAGCCACACTCCTCACAGTGATTATGTCATGTTGAGCTACTTATTAATGTTTAATACTGGTCAGGGAAAGTAACTGCTAATGCAAGCTAAGGTACTGGTAAACCTTTAATACTGTCAAATTGTTAGCTTAACTGGACATCTGTTAGTCTTTGTGTTAAATAATTCAAATAAAATCAAGTTTAAAGAAAACAAAAAATAAAAAAGGACTTATTGCTGTCACATGTTTTTCATTTCAAAGGGGAGGATAATAGATGCAGCATTGGAAAATTTTGCAGAATGAATTTATTTTTTAAATCTTTTCAATTGCTGTGAACAATAAACAGTTTAATTGCAACTTGCAGAGCAGAATTAAACAGCTTTTACAGGAATGACAAACAAATCGGAAAAACAATAACAAATAAATCACAAATCTAAGACTTATTATATTGTACTGTTATCAAAAATGCACACGTCAACTTTGGGCTGTAGTCTGTTATTGGTGTAACAATATTAACAGTGAATTGGGAAAGAATAACATCATGAGTCCAACTTATTAACGCACACAGCTATGAAGTTATCTTAGCCTTGGGTAATATACCATATTGTGCAAGTGTACCTTATGCTGTTACGGTATATGTGAACATTGTGGTCATGCCAGACTACAGCGTCTTCCTTCCATTCGTATAAATGCCACACAGCATAAACTTAAAAGCCAAAAGGTAAATTGGATAACCATCACATAGATTAATATATTAATAGGAGCTATGTAGTTAAAATGGGGGTACATACCTATTCCTTTATTTGTAACAGTGTCATTTAACATGGCTGCAAGGCTAGTTGAGCTTCCCCTTCCCCCATTTTTTTTTATCATTTAAAAAGTTCTGGTTAAAGATAAACTCAGTCATTTAGTAAAAAGAAACCGATTTTGTAGCGATTTCACTATTGCTAATTTTTATCTATTTTTCAACAACCACGTGTTCCCACTCACATTTTTTTCAAGGGTAAATTTATCCCTTTGGGTTGAAAGTCTGAGCATACATTTGAGTTTTTGGGGGTATGAAAACTCAAAGGTCTTCACATCATATTTTGAATCACATACTGCATATTCCCTTTCTCAATGTCAAATTAAGCCATGAAAATCGGACAACCATTTGTTTTGAAAATGTTTGGATATCTTTGACTAGCCATTTTTCTTACTAGATTTTTTTAAAGGATTCTCTTTGGGGGAAATGTCATGACATAAATCATATCATTCTTTTTGCCACTCAATGCAAACTGTGCAAGGATAGATTGTTCCATGTTTAACATATACGGATTCATGTGAGGATGGAAATTATCCGGATGTAGGATGGTTATCTCGCATTTACACTTCAGTTTGATGCTTTCAGTAAATATTGTAAACCAAGTCTATGTACATTCTGCTAGCCAACTAAAGTATGTTTATTCTTTGTTTAATTTCTCCAGATATATTTTTAGCCTATGACAGACAAGTTTTTTGTCATTTACGTAAATCAACATCTTTTTGAAAAAAGAGTGATTATTTGATTATCAATACACTTCTCAACAATCCTATGCACTGAGGTCATTCAGAACTATGGTTGTTATTAACCTGATAGCAAAATTCACACAAGATGATTATAATTAAATAAAATGGACACTGAGTGTGATGTTTCTTGTTCTCATTTGGGTCTTCTCAAGTTTTGCACACCAATCTGAAGAACACAGAACCTCATTAAACTGTTGTCCAAAGATTTTGTCCATTAATATCCACCATGCAAACTTGTGATAAACTCATTTTGAGTTCGCTAACAAAAACTCAAGGCGCCATTTTGGAAATAATACTTATGGCTGTTGTTGGTTTTGGACTTATTTTAATTTGTTTTCAATTAACAATTTATTACAATATAGTCCTGCGTATATTATATATAGAGTATAATGATGCATAAGGGAATATTATTAATATAAAAATGAGGGATTGTTTTGTTACTTTTTTTTTGCAATAAAGTATGCTGTAAATAACTAGATACTCTATACTGCTGATGTATCACGTACAAAGAAACCTCATGGGCTGAATGAGTCAAAACATAACGTATATATAATCCATTATACAATAGGATTTGTCGATTCTTGAAGCTTCGAGCCCTTTGAAAGCAAAGAAATTATTGCAGACGCATTGAAAATATTTTTGATCAGATCGTCAGACGACGGATAGCGAAAGTAAGTGCACATCGCTATTCACTAATCAGTGTCGCCACATGTATGAAAATATGACATAATTAAGAAAAACAACAACATATTTTAACTTTATATGCACTTACTTTAATAAACATAATCTATCGTCAGTATCAAACAAGTTAAACAACATGAATGAAACCACGATGCTGGGCGGGCGATGCGGGACACGAGATTCCTTTCTAAAAAGAAATTCCACTAATTCATACAGAAGATGTTGATGAATACAACTAAAAGTATAAACAAAATAAGAGAAAAAAATCTACTTACATGTCTCATATTTCGCCCAGGTTCTTAAGTTCTGTAACCGGGATTCTGTTCAAAATGGCGGCCATTGAAATGGTGTATGTGATCTACATGACTATTATTCTTTACGAAATATTTGTTGAATGATTTTTTTTTAATATATATAACAAATTAATAAAAGTTTAATTAACAAATTAAAATTATCATCGATATATATATATATATGTTATTGATCTTGTGCATGCGCATCAATATGTATACAGATCTATGCGCGGAAAAGAATAAAATCCAATTAACTTGTTGAATATCATCTGTTGTGTATAGAAATACGTTTTCAAATCGATATTTTGTTTTATTTATGTCTGAATTAATTTCTGACTTTATGTATTTGTTTTCCGCTGTGTGATTTTGATTTTCAACCTAGAACTAGATCTATTGTGTGTTTGTGTTTCGAAAAAAAAAAAAAAAATTTAGGCAACAGCACAAAATTCCGCGCATGTGCTGTTGCATTTGAGTGTGTGGTTTATATGATTCAAAAAGCGGGAGAACAAAAAATCGACACACTGAAGAAATAAAAAATCACGAAATTCACGACGAGTGGGACATGCTTATTTTTTAGATTTATTTTACATTTCAGACAAAAATAAGCACTTTGAAAGCATTTTTTCATTTTAAACACTGAGGCCGTCCTCATTTGTCGATCGAGATCCCACTCGTTGGTGTTATTACTGACGTCAGTCCCCAATTTCCGGTGCATGCAACCTCACACAACACACACACACACACACACACACACAATATAATTAAATTACCTTTCTTAGGACTTCCGGGTCCCATTGAATCTGTAAACATAAAATAAAATACTTTTGAAACGTATATATATATGATGGGTATATTATTTGATAAAAATAGATAAATATTTTTTTTTTTGGGAGTAGTCACAATCAATATCGTTAATGTTTTTTAAACTATAATTGTTATCATTCTCGTAAATCTTGATATAAAGTATTTTATCGCATATACTTTCATTAGTAATAGTAACTTGCATCTTCGGGGCCATCCTCGACCTCGCCGGTGAAGGGTTGTTCACCGGCTCCCGGCGTGAATAGCCGTCGCCGGGCGTCACGGCGGGCAATTGGTCGCGGTGTTGTTTTGATCTGTGGGATAAAACGGATACAGTCATGAATCTTCTATTTAATGAAACGTAGAAAAGAATAAATTATCTGAATTTATCATTCTCGTATATCTTAATATATATTAGTGTATTAATAATTTAACATACTTTCAATAGAAAAAGTAATACTTACATCTTCCGTCACAACACCGGCTCCCGACGCGAACAACCGTCGCCGGGCGTCACGGCGGGCACTAGTTTGTGTTGTTTTGATCTGCGGGATAAAACGGTTTCCATTATTTACAACTTCCTTAAGGTAGGATGGGTCTTAATAGCCTAACACAACGATGATTACAGAGATCATGCTTGGAAATGCCTACTAGTCACTATCCGTAACTTTTTTTTTCGCAGCGAGCGATCATTATTTTTAAGAGAATTGAAAATGTTAATATTTTACGGAAAAGATATAAATGACAATAAATAATCTTAAAACGTTTGATATTAAAACCATCTGACAAGAGTTGGTAAATCCGAAGCGCATGTCTTTAAAACGTTGAATATTAATGATATCACATGCAGGAGACAGTTTGAATCAGAATTGTAATAGATTTCACATGATTTTAGAATTATTTAACATTTCTTAGCTTTGCCACAATGGTTATGAAAAACTTAAATAACAACAATTATAATATTTATTGTTAAGTATTGATAACACATGTATTAATATAACCATTTTGAAAGTTCATCATCATCAAAATATTTTATTATAACAATAATAAATGCTTAAAATAATATATTAATGATACATGACAAATATTAATAGTTCTATATAAATTTATATATTAATCATACATGTAGAACAAGAAATAGGCTTACTAAGTTTCTTGACGACATTGTCGAAGTGTTCTTTCCGGTGAATAGTGAAAGAGTGAACCGTTTCCGTTTCTTTAAGAAAGGGATTTTTCCTATTTTGATAAGATCTAAAATTGATTAAGTAGCTTTAACGAATAAAGTCACTTAGCATCTTCTTGTAGTAATACTGTAGTATGCGAATTGAATTGTTACGTCTTAAAGACGCATTGAAAAAAAAAAATAGCCGGCGACTTCGTGGCATGCAGCTGCATAGAAATAATTGCATTCGATTCCGTATATTGTTTTTATGCTAATAAAATACATTATTCCTTTCTAAACAGTAAAGTACATGCACTCTTACTTTCAGTCATGAGCTTCCCCGATTCCTTTAGCATCGACGAATTAAACCAAATTGATCGATTCGAGCGCCAGTTTTTACAGCAATTTGGCGATGTGTTTTTAGCAGATTGTTCCTGCAGTGAAAACGTCGAATCTCAACCCCTTCGTTCAATAGATCTCTCCACAATCAATTTCGACCAAGATACTCTTTTAACTCCAGCCGGATCCCCTCAATATATATCCACTCCCATTAATCAGAGCGAAAGTCTTCAAGACCAGACATTTCCCAATCTACATGGATATCTTAAAACGTCATCTTTTTTTTCTAATAAATATAATAATAAAATCGGTTATTAATATTAGAAAAAAAAGTCTATATCAAATATGTTTCTCAATTGATACCTGTATGCGAAAATTACTAATGAACATGGTGAAATGAAAGGAATTGATTTTATTATCTTTTTAACAGCAGTAACCCCATAGAAATTTTATATGTAATTGTTAATCATGCATTACGCCTAAAAAATCGCGTAATCGCGGACTTTTATATTTAAATATATATAAAGGCACGAGTTGAACATACAACTTTGAACCATTAGTGATAATATTAATTGTGTTCATTTGTGAAACATTATTAAGTGAAAACAAGTCTTTAAAAAGATATTTGACAAACCTTCTGATCCTCTCTCTCTCCCCCCCCCCGCCATTCATTCCCACGCATAAATTATTGAAAAAATGTTTTTGTCTTATTTCGATATATATCATGTATCCAATACATTATTTAACAATCCATATAATTATTATTATCGTGTTGCTCCATTCAAATGATTATTTTCCAAGATCAACATTGGATATTTGGCATCAACCGATTTATTTATAGTCAGCAATAGCTTGTATAACAAATGAACGATGTATGAAATATCAAATAATATGCTACAAGTTTCAGTTAAATTCATATCTTGAAATCACTATCAACCAGGGGCCGCCTGGTCCGGTATAGAGGTACAGGTCCCGGGATCCGGTATATAGGTACAGTCGAAAAGAAAGGAGGGACAATGATTGGATAAGAAAAACTAAGTTTACGGAAAATTAATTCCTTTTAGGTTTCATTTTTAGTTTATTTACATAATACACCTTTTTCACAACATTCTATAAAATGTCTACACAAGTGATTTTAAAAATGCAGAAACAGCGTAAGCATAAGAATTTTGAATAGTTCTAGCAACACCAGCGTTGGTGTCAGCAACACCAGCGTCGGTACCAGCAACACTAGCGTTGGTGTCAGCAACACCAGCGTCGGTACCAGCAACGTCGCAAGGTCCGTTTCATTCAGAGCAGACCAAACCATTCGATTATTAACGGAGAAGCTGCAGACCCTGGAAAATCTGCAATCTGCAGTAAGTGATGTAGAAAACCATCTACATTCATTACAGAACAACTCTAACAATATGAAGTGGAAACTTAGGAGGAAAACGTTCAATCTGATGAGGACATTTTTCTCCTCAGTGAACCTCCAGCAAAGAAGAAAAGGTATTTATATATACATATTAATGTTTCATGTCTTTGTCAAATTGAGCCATTTAGTTAAATCAAGGAGGGTTGTTCTCTCTAGCACCATGTATTTTTTTAAGCTTCTATTCTCCTGTCAACTCCCTGCTTTACACTCTTAATAGTGTAGTACAAAAACTGGTTTAACAAGAACCACCAGCTCATCGTATAAACAATACAAATCCGCAGTGCATGTGGGATTCGAACCCACAACTGTGTGGAGCTGAGTGGTAAACGACTGCACCAACTCATCCATTTACAATGAAAGTTGTAGTACATTTTTTTAAAATACTTGAATACCATTAAAAAATGAACACAATACTGTGAACTTTTTTTTTATTTATCATGGTTTAGATGATCTACATCATATAAAATGGTAATCATTCTATTATGCAAACAATTATAAATGTGGAAATTGCTTAGACAGTAAATGCAAAGTGTAATAACAACAGAAACTATTAAACACTAATATGATTTAAACAATGATGCATGCTTAAAATGGTAAAATGTAATGTATAGTATCAATGAGAACTAATTTAAACACTAATATGATAAAACAATGATGCAAGTTGGAAATGGTAAAATGTAATATCAACAAGAACTACTTTAGTCTCTAAAATGATTACAAAACAAATGGAAAAAAAATTAATGAATCAATATAACATTTAACCAGTAATATGAAGAAAACAATGAGACATGATGAAAACATTGCAGTTGAAAGATATAAAAGTAACTTTATAAACATCAATGATCAGCAATAGAGTTTTCATTTATAAATGACTAGAGAAGTCAGAAATAAATGGATTTCTTTTTTTCTCTTAGTGAAAATATTTAAAGACACAACCTATTGTAAAACAAGCAATGCTTTGCTGTACTTTGGTATGTAAAACAAGCAATACGTTGATATGTAAAACAAGCAATACGTTGATATGTAAAATTGTTTAGCAGACTAGGGAAGTGAGAAAAAATGGATATCTTTTTTCTCTGAGTGAAAATATTCTAGGGCACAACCTATTTTAAATTTTTGTTTCAACTTAATACTGAAAATGTTTGCACAAATTACTAACACACACAAATTAAAGCCATGAAGTTACTGAAAGAGAATAACAAGATGGTAAATGATTTTCAAATAATATCTGTTGCTATCAAACTGTATCTTATATATCATATAAGGAATAAACAGTTAAAGGAATGTATAATAGCAAGAAATGGACACTTTAAGGTAAATTACAGTTAAAGGAATGTATAATAGCAAGAAATGGACACTTTAAGGTAAATTACAGTTAAAGGAATGTATAATTATCATGAATATCTTTATAGCACTGCCAAAAAAAAAAGGGAACTTATAGCATAAAAAAAAAACATCTGTAGAGTATTTAAAAAAAAAAAAAAAAAAAAACAACTTAAAAATTGCAATGGTAAAAAGATTATACAAAAATATCAACCTCTATGAGAGTGCTTTCCAAAAAGAATCACTTTCTGCAGGACAACCGTGTTGGGTAACGGTGCTGTTTCGGTGTTGACATAATAGGAGGTAATTCTTGGTTGTAGGAGGTATTGGGGAGTGGCAGTGTAAAGGAGGTACTGAGGTTTGGTGCAGTTGAGGAGTTTCTGGAAGTTGGTGTAGACATCACACTAATGGAAGTAGACAATGGTACTGATAGTGCACTGTCAGATAAACACCTTCGAGGAGGTGTCTGGAAAGGCGTATGGAAATCAGCAGTGACACCGAAGGTTTTCCGTCTTTGCAGTGTTATTTTCCTTTGACAGTGACACCATAATAGAAGGATAACAACTATCAAGCTGACCAATGCAACAATGGCTAATGGTATGACTGAAATAAAGGTAGAATTTGCATTTAAAAATAAAGGTAGCGGTAGAATTTGCATTTAAAGATAAAAATAAAGAACAATGTTCACTGTATAAAATCCGTTAACAAAATCAGACATACAAGTAGTTAAGTGGATTAAAGCTTAGTATCTATAGACTCATAAACAGGTTCATGCACTGGAGTATAAAGGTTACTGCAATAATCCCCAGATAATTCTGGTTCAACAGCCTCCGATTTAAACGAGGCTGATATAAAAATTCCATTTACAGATTTGAAATCTTCCGTAAATAAATTGATCTTTTCAAAATGGCAATCTAGTTGGGACAACGCTCAATTTAATAAGTTACATTCTATTCAACCATCCTTAGGTTTTTGGTATCCATCTTCCCGCGCCGTGCGTAGGGAGGAATGTGTTATCAATCGTTGTCGCATAGGACATACTCGTTTGACTCACTCCTATCTTTTAAATCGAGAAGAACAACTTGTATGCATTCCTCCAGGAACCGTATACTATCAAACATATTTTAGTCGACTGTATTGATTTAAATCTTATTAGAACTAATTATTTTAATGTGGCATCTATGTTAGACCTTTTTAATACTGTTTCTGTTGATACTTTGATCGCTTTTATTAAAGACGTTGGTATATATAACAAGCTTTGATTTTACATACGTGTGCGGGATTCACTTATGTATAATTTTGTGACTTATCGTATTTTTAAGCGTTTTTAGACACCATATGACGTCTTTCGACTGTTGGGTGTCTTTAAATCAATATTCTATTCTATTCTGGTTCAAAAGATTGTAAGGTTATCATATAACCATCAGTGACTTGCTGGTTTATCATCCTAAATTTCTTGCCATATAATTTGAGTATATTTGTGTGCTATGTCTATCCCACAAACAGTAAATATGGTTTGTATGAAAATTTTGCATATACTTATTTTTGTGACAATCATACCCACAAAACAGAATAATAAAAATCTCAAGTTATACAGGAGTATATAAAGAGGAAAGGATGAGGATTTTAGATATGATGAAGGAGGTATACTTGTATATAGGGCAGGCTTGGTCATGACATCCGTTTCTCTGTTCGTGCTACTGTTTCCTCCATCAAAAACATTCATCAGAAAATATGCTTTACAAAAATAACAATAAAACATATTAATGAAGGAAACAAAAATA
>CM037781.1:72858680-72908680 GCA_021229015.1 Solen grandis | reverse complement strand
GTTTTCTAGCAGTCAAGAAATTGTTAAATAGGGGATAACTCCAGATTTATGGACCTTGTGCATGACACTTCGAAGTGACTTCCTCTCATCAAGTTCTGAAATTGAAATTTCACTTCAATAGCATAAGTTGAAAAGGAGTTATCTTCCGGACAAAATGTGACAAGAAAACGTGAAAAAGGGGGATAATTCCAAAAATACTGATACAAGAGTTATGAACCTTGTGTTTCACAATATCTCTAATCAAGTTCTATCCATAAATGAAATTTCACTTCATTAGCATGAGTAGATGAGGAGTTATCTTGACATTTCTTGGTACCCAGACACTAAAGCCAAATTGACTACATGGCTCGTCCTATTCTTCGAACAGCTTGGCTTAAAACCAAAAGGGAGTTAATAAGAATTCTGACTCAGTAAACCTATATTTCATTCAAACATAGACAAAGTGACAAATTGCAGTCTACATAAACAAAGAAACTATATTTCTAATTTCCAATAAAAACTTTATTTTACTTAACATTGTAAAAGCATATAATTTACATGAAGTAAAAATCTTTACACTCAAGATACATATAAAATAAGGATGGACAAAAAGGTCATAGGAGAAATCCTACATATATTAAAAATTCTCTAACTCCAGGGGGAAGGGCATGTAAATAGACAAAAATGCATGGAGACAGGACATTACATATACTAGAGAAATACCAATAGTTACTGCCTTGGAAGGGTCAATTGGCAAAAAAAATCAAATGGGGTGCTTAAACCACATCAGAGAATTTTTTGTATTGACCTTTGGCCAAAATATATTTCATTAAGGCTGACTTATTGTCTAAATTTACTTGCTCACAGTACACTAGCATTACATTTTTTCTTTATGTTTTGCATATGCCAAATCAAGACATACTTGTGTCTACATGGATACTCACACATAGAACACTTGTATGGCTTTTTTCCAATATGACTGAGTCTTTTCTCATGTATGTATAAGCAAGTGGTCATTCAGATTTGACTTCCAACAAGATTCACAATCACACAGTGCACTCATATAGCTTTTCTCCTGTATGTTTTCGTCTGTGCTTGATCAAATCAGGCTTGTAGATGCATGTATACTGGCACAGATCACACTTGTATGGCTTTTCCCCTGTGTGTATTCGCATGTGTTGGGTCAAGTTTGACTTCCAGTTAGATACATAATCACACACTGTACATTTGTGTGGCTTTTCTCCAGTATGTTTAAGCATGTGTTCAGTCAAGTGTGACTTCCATCGAGCTACATAGTCACACATAGTGCACTTGTATGGCTTTTCTCCTGAATGTGTTCGCATGTGCGAGTTTAAAGATGAGTTATCACTACATGTATATTCACATATAGAACACTTGTATGGCTTTTCTCCTGTATGTAAACGCATGTGTCGGATTAAGGATGACTTGTAATGGCATGCATACTCACACAAAGAACACTTGTATGGTTTTTCTCCTGTGTGCGTTTGCATGTGTAAAACCAATTCCGACTTATCACAACCTGAATAATCAAACTCAGTAAATTTATCTGACTTTACTCCAGCATGGGAACGCATGTGTCTGTTCAAGTTTGATCGATGACTAAATACATTTTCACACACATTGCATTTGTATGGCTTTTCTCCTGTATGTAAATGCATGTGTTTAGTTAAGGCAGACTTATTGGTGCATGCATACTCACAAACAGAACACTTGTATGGTTTTTCTCCTGCATGCAATCGCATGTGTAACATAAGTTCTGACTTTCTGATAGATGCATAATCACACTCAGTACATCTGTATGGTTTTTCTCCTGTATGAGAACGCATGTGTCGGGTCATGTTTGGCTTATGTCTAAAGACCTTTTCACACACACTACACTTATATGGCTTTTCCCCCGTATGTATTCGCATATGTTCTATCAAGTTTGACTTCCTACTAAATGCAAATGCACAAACAGAACATCTGTATGATTTTTCTCCTGCATGTATTTGTCTGTGCTTGACCAAGTCTGGCTTGTGGCTACATGTATACTGGCACATATCACACTTGTATGGCTTTTCTCCTGTGTGTTCCTGTATTTGGCTGATTGAGGCTGACTCCTGACAAAATATATCTTGGATTGGCATGCTGACTTCTAATTTACATGTATGATGTACACTGGTCTCCTGCAAGTCAGACGGGATCAGCATGAGTCCTTGAAGAATCGCCATATTCGAGGAATAGTTCAGATGTCCTAATTAATTTTCAACTAAATGTCATTTGTTTTTTAAACATTATTTTTATAAATATCGTTTTGCTTTCAATAGTACTTTTTCAACATCAAATATGTTTTACAAATAAAGAAATAACATGAACATTGCTTTTAGGGTAAGAAATAACTAAGAAATGGGGTTTTATTTACTGTTCATTTGCTTGATAACATGTTTATGTTGATGGCGGCGATACATTATTTTTACACACTAGGGAATTTAACAGCGCTTCTGATTTTCATTTATTTTACAAATCATTTTCTCATAATTGCGATATCCTAATTCACAATTAAAGAGAAAAAAATGGTTCCTTTAATCTGGAGGACTTATCAGTTTAAAACTTTATTGATAGGTTCGAAAATACATATTACACAGCTGTGTAGGTGTATAGATTCACCTGCATACACTTTGAGATTTCATGGTTTGTGAATACAAAGACAATACCATATTGAAAAGGTGTGCGTCTCAGTGACAGGTGGTCAATGGGGTGGCATTTGGTTGCCAATGTGATACAGGGAGATTTGATAAAGTCCTTGAGAAATTGCACAGAAATTATATATGATATAACATCAAGGGACCAGGCATGGAGATTGAGTAATCCAAAATCGGATGTTTTATAGAATAAGAAGGACTAAATCAAGGATTCAAGTTTGTTGCTAGAGTCATTGCTCTATTTCAAAAAAGCACAACATGATGATCATGTCACCACTGTAATACACAGTCTGTCTTCGACTTGTCTTTGATTAAGTTCTATTTTTCCTCCTGTATATTTTTCCTATGTTTAGCCAATTGTTGCATATTACATCTGGTTCCTGACACATTAAACACCAGTATGGTTTCCTCTTGTAAGGTTTAGCATGTGTTCATGTGCAATACCAGTTCAGTATCTCAGTGTATCTGTTGGTTTTATTTTGTAACAGTCAAGTGTCCTATGTAGATACTGTCTGCTCAAGTAAATTAACTGTATCATATGTCCCACATGAAGAATTCTGAAATAGAAAATAAATCATTTTAAACATAAAACAGGATACTGTTTTCCGCAGGTACTTATTCATTATATTCATGTAAATCATAAAAACAAACAAGTTTATAAAACAAGTGTGTCCCCTTTTGTTAACTACAGTAAAATAGCTGAGTATTCACTAAATTTTATTACATCTTCTACATATATATAGTATAAACAAAATAAACAAGAGGGCCATCATGGCCCTGAATTGCTCAAGTGAATTGCTGCGGAGAAAATACTTATGTAAGGATAAAATTGCACATTATATCATAGTAGTTTAGAAGCACAGGGTCAATACTCCTAAACAAATCATCTGATTAACATGTGTTGGTATGGACAACTGGATTTTTGATAAAGTTTCATCAAAATCTGCCTAGTGGTTCAGGAGGAGATATATTTAAAAGAATATTCCTATTTTTAACCCTGTTGACCACCTTCTTCAGCAGACTGGAATAGTTTTAGCTACGAGGGGTGTTCAAAAAGTATCTGGAAATAATTTATGGAACTTTTCCGAACACTTTTCAAACAACCCTCATATATTTGTATAGAAAATCAGAATAGAGTTTTGACAGTGTAATGTGCTTTCTGTGAGGTCTGTGCATGTTTCTAAAAATAGCATGCAACTCCTAGAATATTTTGTTTATACATACTATGCATTGTTGAATGTTCATTTTCAAATGTATATTTCATGATGAAATAATGAATCCTTAAAGCTATGTCATGAATTATTTTTTAGAAATTTTCGGACATTTGTGATTTAAATTAGTGAATTTTCGATGGACGATGCCAATCTGAATTACTGGTTAAGAAAGATTTGTCTTATATTTTAGAATAGTTTGACAAATGTCCAGTATTATACTTAACTGAGTCATGGTATTTGAATGTATTCTTAAATTTCTGATAATCTTTTTTCTTATCTCAGTAGATAAAAAAAAAGAAAAAGTAAAACAAGAATAAATGGAACCTGTCTGGGTGTTTTTTGTTTAAAAAAAACAACAGTATACTGTGAGTAAAATAATAGTAAATATTCATCAAATAAATAACAAATATTCATCAAATAATAAAGCCTGCACTGCAAAACAGAACTGCTCAGAATGATTAAAACTGAAGACACTAAAGGATAAAATATATGTAAATTAACAATATTACACAGAAAAATTCATAAAATTGAATAAAAATATTAAAAAAAAAAACATCCACATATGAAATGACTTTCAGTATACAAAGATTTAAAGCAATAGATCTGTATTTGCATTTCCTTATTTTTTGGTTGGGACTTCCAGTGTTTAGCCCATGGAAGTCTGGACTTCCAAGAATTTTGCCTTTTTATATCTCTAATACAATAGAAAGAGTCCACAAGAATGTGAATCGTTGCCGCTGTGATCCTTGGACGATGTGAACCGTTATATAGAATGACCCGAATCATTCATGAGACAATGTGAACCTGTTTAAATGCTTTAAGGTACAATGTCTTGTGCATTAATATAATCACATAGTTAGTTTCAAGATTAAAAGATGTGTGTGATTTTTGTGCCATATGCTAATAGCCTGTCTCATGAATGAGCTCTTGGCTCAACATACTATTTTTTTATTGTCACGCCAAACTTAAAGTAGAACAATATCACAGATTACAGTTATTAAAAATGTGGACTAGCTTGTTGCGAATTAATTTAAGCCAATGAAATCATTATACAAAGATTAAAGACATGTGTTATCAAGGGCTCTGTATATACATAGTATTAAGAGACCCTGATGTAAGTTATGTTTATTTAAAAAGATTACCTATGTGTGTGATTTATGTGTTTAATTTGTTCATATTGACGCATATTTTGTTAGGCTGGTTAACATAACATGCAGTTAAACACATGTTAAAATGAATCAATATATTAATTTAGACCAATCGATTGAAAGAGTACCTAAAGATTAAAGACATGCAGCAGAGTTCATTCTATGAAAAGGGGTCACCTGTATTTGTATTGGGTCATACTATTGCTTATGGCATTTTTCAATGCTTTGTCCTGATCTTAAAAATGCTAGCATTGACAGCTGCACTTATAATTTCATTTATATTAACAAACTCGGTCGGGATTCAGTTTTTGTTTTTTTTCACTTTGGTGGGAAAGGGGTCCGGGCCCATAAGAGGGGGGGGGGGGGGGGGGGGGGAGTGTGCGAACGGGCTAAAAGTTTTTTTTTTTTCTATTATGTATAATGTAGGCGTTTTCTTGTATTTTACTCTTATTTAATGCTGTTGTATTGCATAAAAGAACAATGATATAATATATTTGAACAGATTCATTAAGAATATATCATTTAACAAGAGGGCCATGATGGCCCTGAATCGCTCACCTGAGAAACATTGCCCTTAATGCCAATTATTGTATTACGAGTCATAGTGAATACATAATCTATGTAGAAGTACAGCAAGATCATCTAAATTCAACACAAAACTGTACCTGCCATTCAAATTTTGAAGGTCATAGCTTTAGTAAGTCTATATAAAATCAAGGGACCTGTAGAATAGGTCCAATTTTGACCCCAGGCCATGGTTTGAACAAACTTGGTTGAGGTCTACTTGACCATGTTACACACCAAATATCTAAGCTCTAGGCCTTGTGATTTCTGACAAGAAGATTTTTCTTATATAGACTATGTAAAATCGAGTGACCCCTGGGGCGGGGCCAATTTCGACCCCAGGTTCATGATTTGAATAGACTTGGTAATGGTCCATAAGACAATGCCAAATACAAAATATCTAAACTACAGGCCTTGTGGTTTCTGACAAGAAGATTTTTCTAGTTTTTCTTATTAAAGTCTGTAAAATCAAGTGACCCCTGGGTAGGGGCAAATTTCGACCCCAGGGTCATGATTTGAACAAACTTGGTAATGGTCCATTAGCCGGGATTTTCTTAAGTGGACGCCCACTTGCCCGCGCCGGGTTAAAATCACTGCGGGCAAGTGATTTTTCAAAGAAGATAGCCCGGAGGGCAAGTTTATTTATGTATATGAAATCTTTCGGTTTTTTTTATTGTCTATTGTATATCAGGGGTAAATCCTTAAAAATTGTCTTTGATACATACTAACTAAAATCCATCTTAATACTGCACATATTTAGTTTTAAACATTAACAAACACCAACTAACTTCAAGATCGGGCAACCTGTTTTCACTGGGGGCTAGGAGATATTCAAAGTAACTTGCCCCCTGGACAAGTGAAAGTCAAATCCTTAAGTAAACCCCTGACTAGACAGTGCCACATACCAAATATCTAAGCTCTAGGCATTGTGGTTTCTGACAAGAAGATTTTTCTAGTTTTTCTTATATATGTCTATGTAAAATCGAGTGACCCCTGGGGCGGGGCCAATTTCGAACCCAGGGTCATGATTTGAACTAACTTGGTAATGGTCCATAAGGCAATGCCACACACCAAATATCTAAGCTCTATGCCTTGTGGTTTCTGAGAAGAAGATTTCACTTTAAAAATCTATTTTTAGCTCCTGTGACTCAGATATGCAACGGACCGGAACCATTTGAACAACTTTGGAAGAGCTTCATGCAAGGAACATCCCAGGCAATTTTCATCAAATTTGGCCAAGTGGTTTAGGAGATGATGTTGTTTAAAGAAAACTGTTGAGGCCAGATGCACAGACGATGGACAAAAGGTGATCACGTGCTCATGGTGAGCTAAAAAGACACTGCAACAGTGAGTTCATGCACACAATATGGTACTGTAAGTAAACTGTCATTACCATGAAGGGGGGAAAATGAAAAAAAATTGGGGGGGGGGGGGGGGAGAATATATATTCCAGGCAGGGGAGAATGCTGCCTATATTCTCCAAATATTTTGACCAAAAAAACCCACCGGGATTCACTTGGGCGATCTATATGGGATACATGGAAAGTTACAACCTCAGGGATGCATGGTTCTGGGCTTGGTTGTTCTTTTTTTTTTTCAACATTCTTCATTTTTTTTTTTGGAAAGAAATTTGCTATTCACGTCTGCTTGTGTTATGACGTTTTGCATTAGTCATTTGTGTGACTGAGGCAAATAGCCGATCAATGAAAGCGTACCTAAATATAATGCAGACTGCTTGGATTTACAAAGCTAGTAAATGTGAATAGAAATAACTTCCTGGATGAACATTGCTATGGTATATAAACAAACCATCAGCACACTGAGTATCTTAGAAATTGCCTACAGAAGAAATGATGCACCACAGGCGCGTACATAATTTGAAATTTCTTTAAGGGGCCAGTTGAATATTAAGCAAAAACGCAGCCTAGAATGAACTCTGATGCAGTTTTTGCTTAATTCTTTTCACATATTTTTTTTTTTTTTGGGGGGGGGGGGGGCAGAAATAAGGAAACTAAATGAAATGAAATTCCTGCTTATATGAAAATAATATGCAATCCCTTATATTAGTCTTTCAAAATGGCGGCCAAGAATAGGGACACTAAATATATATGTATATATATTGTGTGTGCATTGACCGTGTTATGTCTGTATGCGCTTGTGACAAGTCAGTTTGAAAGTAGCAAAAATTAGATTTCACACATGTAAACAACTATAACAGAAACACAGCAAGTCGCAGCATTATACACCCGAGGGACGTGAAACTCACAAAAGAAGCTCCAGAGGTCAACATGTTGTGCATAGGATAAATGATTGTCGTAAATCAGACAAAAATGCTGTTGAATTACATAAATTTATAAATTTAGCATTTCTTAGTCGCCATGTTGATTGGTTCCCGTAATGGGCCCAACGTCGTTTCGGTCCTTCCTCTTTCGTACCGGAAAAAAAAGACCGTAGACGGTATAGTCACAAATAAGAAGCTTGGGTAATTTATATCAAATATATTTTATAAGACATGCAGTTTAATTATTTAGTACGCTCTTTAATGGAAATGTTATATTTTTGTTTAATAAGCTCAATTAGATACACTCTTTATTTTCTCCATCGTATTCTATCCATGTCTTCTCTCTTTCTCTGTTTTTCTCTCTATCTCTTTCTTAATAGGCTAGATCTAGCTGTTTCTCGCTATCTGCAGGTCGATTAAAAATATTTATTAATATCATTTTTTAATAACTACACATTTCTTTACCATTACTTAATTATTTTTAATGTTTCTCAATGTAATTTTTACAATTATTCATTAAAGAAAAACGTCCACTCTAGAGCTCCGTTCAATGTGAAGTTGTGACTGACAAATGCCATAGATCTACCTAATCAGTGGAGAAGAACACGTTTTATAATCCCGGCTTATGATATTCAGTAAACATACATTCTATTTTAGTGGTAATTAAGTATCATAAATTAATTAACGCTTTTTAAGATATTAACATTAAGGTAATCCATCCATCAATAAATTATGGTCATCGTCCATCAAGTCTTTGAGTAAAGCCAACCGTTGGTGCTTTCGTCTGCACTTAAGTCTTTTTAGCGCTTGAAGAAGTTAAATTTAATGATGGATGAATTGCCTTAAAAAGAAAAAAAACACACACACATTGATTTTAAAATGTAGTAAAAGGGTTATCATGTAAGTATAATTACGAAGGTACATCTCGCTAATGCAAAACATAGAGAAGCAAAATAGTAAATATAACTTTATTAATTTTATATTAAAGGAACATAATTATATAATTATTAAACATTAAATGTGGTGGTGGTCCGTCAGATCATCATAATCTACGTCACCATCACCATAATCATCATTTACTGCTTAACGTTACATGACATCTTTTTAAAAAAATGAATAAAAAATAGTGGTGACCTTGATCTCCATTTTTTTTACCACGGAGTAATTTTGGCATACGCCATTTAAGTAATCTACGACAGTGTACTCTATATATATTCCTGTAACGAACTTTATACTGTATGTATATAAATGGTTGAATGTCATAACATTTTCAATAAGCATATACAACTATTATATAACAGCCAACACTTCACATCGTGTGGCAAATCGGATCAATATTGGGCATATATATGTTAAGGTGTGTGTGTGGGGTGGGGGTGGGGGTGGGGGTGTAACAATTATAGGAGTTATCTTTTCGTATTATTTTACATTGGATAGTACAAACTTTCTGACTCAACATTCTTTTTCATGGAAAATTAAAATTTTGGTCACATTTAAGTCCATAATACTTACGATAAGTACCGTTGTTTCCGGCGTATTTTAAAGCACATCCGGCCGGTCGCCTGTCGATCGGCTGCCGACTGCCAGGTGACTTTTGACATTGCATGGGCGTCGAACTCATTTTAACTCGCACCAGGACCTTTATTTAATATGTCATGTTCCCGCTAAAAAACATAACGACGCGTGCAATTGAATTGCTCGTTTTCAAATCGACAGTTCGGCCAGCCACCTGGCGCCTAGTGTAATACTCGTAAGTGTACTGGCCGTATGCCAGGCGGGCGCTGGACGGACACTAAGCAGGTACCGGACGGACGCCAGTTCTTGGACGATTTCCCAATGCCCGGACGAAATGGTAAAGACATTGAGCCTTGCCGATAACTAAACGGTTATCTTTCAAGTATAAAGGTGTAAACAGAGCCTCTCCGATTTCGGTATACAACCCACATTTGAACATATTTTGTATAACTTTGAATAAAAACATGCGTTGACATTCGACTTTAGGGTCAGTCGAGATGCCAAACTAAGACATAGGATAAAAAGACTTTCAAATTTGATAAGTATGTTTCTAAAGAAAATATAATCAATTTGATTAGGAAATAATAGAAATATGACGTATATACTCCGGTAGATAATTAATAGAGCAGAAAGTCTCAAACGCTGTAGAGGTTAAAGTGGCACATTGTTCGTTTTTCAAATACACGAGATCAGAAATGCAAAACCCACATTGACTGCCCCGTACGGATTAAGGTAAGATACCTGTAATGGTTCCGCTACATTTCGGACCTCATGGCCTTTTACGGATATAACCAAGGTTTCCTAATGTTTCATTAGGGTACCTTGGTTATCTTGGTAGAGGTTAGTGGTCCGAAATGTAGCGGAACTATTACAGGTACCTTACCTGGCCTTAAGTGCGGCAGGTCTCCTGCGAACCTCCGTATCAGTATCTTAGAAGCATCAACGAGACATATTGCGTTTGCCTTCCATTTACCGGACCTTTTAAAAGCGGGTTGTCAGACGATTTTATCTCGATCTGTACTTGCCGGTCAATGTCCAGATGTATATAACTGTATTATGTACAAAAATTAAACAAATACCGGAGAAACTTGGAGGTAAACAAATTTTGCATGATTTAATTCATATCATATACATATACTGAGGTATATGTTTAGTTATACCGTCCCCCGTGGCAGAGTGGCTAGAGCTTCCGCCTCGGGAGTGGGAGGTCGTGGTTTCGATCCCCGGCCGCGACATACCAAAGTCGTAAAAATGGCACTGGTATAGCTCCCTTGCTTGGTGCTCAGCATATAAAGGTAGTGCAGGACTGGTTGGCCCGGTGTCAGGATAATGTGATTGGGTGTGGTATCATGCCAAATGTCTACGGCGTGATACTGCAGTGTGGAAACACTATATTTATCTCAAGTAGACATTGTCTTCAAATGACTGAAATACTGTCGCTGGGACGTTAAACCCAACAAACAAACGTTTAGTTATTTTATATAATTGAACACCTTGCGCACAAAATGATTTATGACATATGCAGAGTGTGTCTGCAGGAGCGGAACAAAGTCTTTACTGATGTTACGCACTTTCTGTCTAAAGGTGCTCAGAAACTGCTCGAGACCCTAGTCGTTATAGGACAGGACCCTGGTTAGGGATCTTGAAGACCATCAAGGACACTTTTGTGTTTATTTCGGGTATTTTGTGATAGACAGTAGGTTATATATATTTCACACTAAGTATTTAATTAATGCTAGGATTACCTCTTACGACAACGATTTTTAACTTGCTTTTAACGTTGGTAGCCTTCGCACGTACAGTTATGCTTCTTCTCAAACAAGGCATTTCAAACTTGAAAGGAAAGAAAATACTATCACCCAATACATTTTAATAATGACATTATTTGTATATGTATTAATAAAAATCCCATTAAAAATTTAGATCTTGATCTAATGAATTGTAAATGATTACATACATTGAACGTTTTTTTTTCATATTTTTTCTCAATCATTTTTTACTAATAAAGTTTTGTTATAATTTAGGGAGTCTATTTATGACATATAAGTAGCCAGTGAACCTATATTTCATTCAAACGTGCATGATATAAAGATGGAATTGGCAGTCAACAATCAACAAAGAAACTATACTACTTACAAAACTTTTATTTTGTTAATCACTCTAAAAGCATCTTTCTGATTTCGTAAAGTTTACATTATGGTAAATAAACACCAAAGTTGCCGATAACTTGAAATGGTTCTTGTTAAAACAACACGGGATTAGAAGATGAAATCAATTCTAACATATTTGGACACAAAAGAAACGTTTGTATTAGCCTTTTGCCAAAGTCATGACAAATTCACTAACTATGAGCATGCTTTGGCATGGACAATTGGTCACACATGGCTAAGATATGATTCTAAAGCTAGGGTAATGTTCTGTAATGTATACCTTAAGGCAAATAATTTTATTTCTTCAACTTCTGGTTGTTCTGCCTATCATTTTTAGTTGTTTATTTTTTGCTGTTTATATCAGATGTAACGAATTATCAAACATTGTGAAAACTATGAAATAAAATGGTATATAACAGCACTACTGTATTGTTACTTTAATACTTCCCTTTTCTGCGAACTGGATATACTATAATAGGAAAAGGAGGGAGGGAGGGAGGGAGAGAGAGAGAGAGAGAGAGAGAGAGAGAATTAATGTATAATTTAGAGAGAGGAGAAAGAGAGAGAGAATTTATATAAAATTATATTATTTCAAACAAAATGAAAACGCACACATACACACATTATTAAAAAACAAAAACAAATAAACAAAAATAAAACAAAAGCAATAATACACTTGAACACAAATTATATCATTAGCAGCTTTGTACTGTAATCATATGAGGTTATGATGCCAGGAATCAAGAGCAAAAATCATGTGAACTTCTGAACACCCTCTCAAGTTACACGCAATCTTTCAGACAAGAAAAGTAAATAACATGAATATATAATTTCACGAGTTTCTTAATTTGTAGGCCAGTCAATATATTCTTACAATACCTGTGATATTGTCCATGCAGTCATACAGAGATGAAAAAAATATAAAGTATTTCTACACGACAAAACCTTTTGTAGGAATTGCGTACAATAATTTCAGTGTAAAACCATCATAACGATGTTTGAGGTTGTAAACACGTATAATGCATCTCACATAGAAATGTTAAAAACAAACGAATACAACGTCGATATTTGTAATCTCCTGAAACATAATGAAATAAAAAGTGAGCATTTAAACATATCGCATCTTCCAGTCGCACACATATAACAATCAAAAAAGATAACTGAAACTTACATAATGTAATTATATACAAAAATCGCCTGGATAAGTATGGATTATTAATGTAGACATAGTTATTAATATTAGTATAAGATCAGCTTATTTCGACTAATTCACACAGTAATCAATGATAAAATGAATTTTACACTGAAATATATAATTTATTAGTAATTGTTACTTATAAATTACAATAATCACACGCTATTTGATACACTGTCTTTGCTCATATGAGTCTTAACATTTTTTTCGCAGTAGATGCCTTTTTAACTGCTTATGTTTACGTCTTAGATACATTTTTGACAGAATATAAATATTTATTATGCATGCTACAATCATTTACTAATGTCGCTAAAACCTCATAAATGTAGGAATAAAATAGTATAAAATTTTCATTCACCCATGTAATTATACTGAAATTGATCGATCATCTTTCGAATGTCAGTGCAATTAATAGATGAAATGATACCTAAATTATAGAGAAATAAGTTTTGACGAAAAGGACAAATAGATGTGATTGAAGGTTTAGTATTTCACTAAAAAAGAATGGGTAAACACTGATGGTGATGACAGAAACGAATTTAATATTTTAAAATGGTACGAATGTATCCAGACATAACGTATTTAATGTAAGTTTGCCTTGCTTGCACATTTCGTATGTTTATTGTGGGTTGTTTCCCTTGCCCTTTACTTAGTATCGGATAATATTTCAACCGTATCGACTTATGATTTTGCGGTGCGTCAATGAATGTATTTGCGCATTGAATGAGTCATCAGGATATATTGGATTTCTAAAGATTGACATATTTTTTTATCTTTCTAGACAAAGAGATCTATTTGCCTTTGTATCAATATTTAATGCTATATGATTGTTATTCGCCTATGCCATAAATAACTTGCTTTAGGATTTTGCTTTTTTAAACTGCGTTGAAAATTGGAATGTATGAATTAAGAAAACTTAGCATTTTATGTGTTATCAAATTTTTTAAGTACTGGAACTCATAAACATTATGAGAAGACTAAAAATATTTATAGTGATCAGTGTGAGCAACATTTTAATGAAATCCATGTTAATATATGCCTCATCTTGACCCCTTGTAACTTTTTCTGCATTTATTTATAACAACTGCAATTGCTAACAAACTGGAGGCATATCAGGCATTTATACGACGTTAGCTGTATTCAATCGTGATCTGCAACAATATACACTTTAATACTGACTTACTGGATATGTGTTTGTAGGAAAATCTATATAATGTAACGGGTTATTTGCTGCTATGAGGGGATTTTATATGTTAAGTTGCGTTTAAGAATAATACATCAAGACCATAACTCATTATTTTTAAATGAAAAAAAAAAAAAATGAAAATGGGGCAAAGGATAAACAATCAATTTTCCGAGAAACATAACGTTTGAAAAACGTGATATATGCAAAAAATGATAACTGTGCTCAATGAACAAAATATAACCAGAGTAAATAATAGAAAATAAAGAAACTCAAAAACTCACACATCCGTACAGTAAATAACTAACAAAAATATACAAAAACAAAGCCACAATCCTGACGAATGATAAATTTGATTCACCGTATAGGTACACAATCTCCTGTCCATCAGTTGAAGGCTGTATTTATTTCAGAATATGGATTCTCGTTTTTGTCATCAGTGTTTAATGTGGTATACACCGCAGACGACACGGCTTCTTCATCTGGAGAAAATACACATACCGTATATGTAATTCAAAATAAATATTACACATTGAGATATCACTGCGATCAAGATGTTAGCAAAATATATGTAAAATATGTGGTGATGAATACATATACTCACCACACGAATGGCAATCAAACCATTGTCTAAGCACTGTTGTTTTACATCCGAAATTATTCAATATGCATTTACATGTATAAACAAATACATGTATACATGTATTGGGAAATGTGTAAAGTGTTAATAAGTTGTTATTAACCAGATATAATAGCAGAGTTTATCTGATAGTTTTGCCGTCGCAACGCTACATTTACCGGTCTTAAATCCTACATTTAACTTCTCCCAGCATTATGTTTTGTAGGCCGGGAATTTCTATTATCTTGCATTTATAAATTTGTCTATATTACATATGGACAAAATGTGGGAAATGTTAACAGCAGTTATGTTATCAGTTCTGTCTTAAAGGCATTTAATATAATGGTACCCATATTTGAAGCAGCATTCATCTGATTAATTTGCCGTCGCAATTCCGCAATTTCCTTTCTTAAATTTTGCACTTCTTGCACGATTTCAACCCCTCCTTCTGTTTCCTCCTCAGCGTTTTTCACTAAAATTAAAACAAGACTAGTTTAGAAAAGTTTAAAATCTACATGTAATATAAGTTAGTAATTAGAATATTTCTAAATGATAAAACTAAACCAAATAGCTGGAATCATGAATAAAGTGAAAATATCAAGAAATAAAATGTTGATATGGCCATATTTTCAGTAGAGGCACAGAACCCCCCCCCCCCACCCACCCAACCACAGAATGTAAAAGATGTTCGTGGATTTATGTCAATAATATCCGTTTGAGAAGAATTATGTCATTTATAAAATCTAACTTACAATTTGGTCGGTTATAGTAGACGTGATCCTCTTTGGTCTGCCTTTTTCTTGCCGCCCTGAAAAAAGAGATTTACATGTCTCTATAACGATAGCCATGCTGCAAGCTTTAGGGAAAGTACGTTTCGAATAATCTAAAATACTTCATAGTATAGTGAGTCTTAGATTTAGCAAATCTACACATGGTAAATAACACATATCCTTAAATTGAATTCAGTTAATGTGTGTTGAAAAAACATTACATAAATAGAATTAGAGAAATATACTGGTGGGTATGTCATAGAGCTTGATTTCTGCAAATAAAATAATATTATTTTGGAAGCGTGAAGCTAACACAATTCGATCTCGTATAACAAAAAATAACATCGCTGTTATGAGATAACGTGTTGAAACGGAAAATATTTATAAGATATCTACAGTAAATTTAGGTTCTTAACTTATACAACACAGACAATATAATAAATGCATTTAAAATAAATAAATAAATAAATAAATAAATAAATAAATAAAAAAAAAATAAAAAAAATATACACCCTTTCGACAATGCCAGACCATTAATGCTATTATCAGGAATAAAAACCCGTCATATTGTGTAATGTGCCAGCAATTAGCAGGAACTGCTAAACTTATCTATTCCTGTTTATTAGGTATAGGAATGTAATCCTTGAAACCTTTGTTTGCAATCATTATATGATTCATTTAATAATTGCATGATGTACAATTCATTAAACAGTTGTCCTCACACATTAACAGTTGTTTGAAAACAGATCATGCTAGTCTATGCTATTCCACTAGCAAATATGAAATAACTCTTTAATTATCAGATCGAGTTTAAATTAACCGTCTTTGGCTGCCCTGCATAATTAACATATATTGAAAAACACACAAAACTAATAGAAAGCAACAAAATCACAATATATAAGAGTGACAATATAAAAATATATATTGGAAGTAAGTTTTTCATTTTGATTCAATAAAAAATCTATCCCCTTTTAGATCATCGACGTATTAAGAAATACATTAATAAATGACAATCACAGCACTATACATATTGGTAGTTCCATTGTTTTGTCACAAATACACTGAAAATAATCATGACAGCAGATTGTTTAAAACTGACGTTTGTTTATTAACATTTTAGAATGTAAAGTCTAATTAAGAACATATTTTCTACATACCGTCGCCGGCGATACAAGAAACACTACTACCAGGGTTAAAATCGCTATAACGCTTAATGTGATAGCAATTGGAGCAGCTATATTGATCTCTTCTTATATATTAGATTGAAATATAGCATTGGAACGTTCATGGTATTGTCACATATATATTGAAAAAAATCTGGCATCAGCATTCTTTTTGTAATTGGGGTCAGTTTCTTTTATTAGCAAGCCGGTAACTATTTGGAGGTTGAAGCGGCAACTCCATAAGCATGTTAATACTGTGCGATCAAAAAATTTAACTTCATATAATAAATAAGAATATAAAGTGTAATTAAGCAGATATATTTAACATACCGTCGCCGACGATACAAGATGACAACCACTACTACCATGGATAAAATCGCTATACCGCTTAATGTACCAGCAATTGGAGCAGCTATATTGTTTTCTTCTTTTTTATTAGGATGAAATATAGCATCAACACAAAGTAGTCCTTGGAACCCTTCTTTACAACCATTACATGATCCATTAAATTTGTTGCATGATCTGGGTTGACAATTCACGGGACAGTTGTCTTCACATGTTTGTCCGTGTTTCCCATCTGCACAACTATCACATTCGTCGTATGACAAGCATTTCTCACAGAAAGAGTTATTTAAGCAGCATTTGTCTCCAGAAAAGCCCTCAGCACATCCATTTTTACAACTTCCAGTTTCCTGATCACAGATGTTCTCCCCACAATTAGGTGGGCACGTTTTGTTACATTCAACTCCATACAGGCCATTGATGCATTCTTTACATGTATCTCCAGTAAAACTTGAAATACAGTGTACACAGTTTCCTGAAGTAAACATACACGTGTTATCCAAACACCTTGTGGGACAATCGCTGACACATCCACTTCCGAACTTACCGATTATACATTCGTTACACGTGTCACCTGAGGAATTAACAAGGCAACCCATGGAACATTTTCCGGTATTCTTTTCACAAATTGAGCCATTACAGCTCGTGGGACAGTTTATGTTGCAGTTCTCCCCATATAATCCAGTGGTGCATTTCTCACATTTAGGCATCAGATAGTTAATACCTACACAAGCAACACAATCGCCATTCGATTTATTGCAAATGCGATCTTTACAATTCAATGAGCAGTTATTTTCACAATATGCCCCATATTTTCCAGTTTCACATTCACCACATATGTCGCCAAAGTAACCAGGTTCACAACCACTGTCACAGTGGCCGTCATCTTGAGTACATGTTCCATTCAGACATTTTGGCGGACAGGTTGTGTTGCATTTTTGTCCATATGTTTGATTCAAAGCACAAGAAAAACAATCACCACTGTTTCGTTCACATGAAAATTCAGTGCAATTTTTTGGACAGCTTAATGAGCATTCATCGCTGTACTTACCATTCACACATTGATCACAGAAGTCGCGTTCAAAATGTTGCTTACATGAAACACACACTCCCGTTTCTTTAATGCACAGAGAGCCATTGCAATTTTCTGGGCAATTATGCTGACATGTCAATCCATATTTCCCAGTTAAACATTCATCACACTTGTCACCTTCAAAATTTCCCTTGCAGCCAGCACTGCACTCACCATTTGTCTGTTTGCATGTATTGTTTAGACAGTTGGTTGAGCAGTTCATATCACAACCTGCTCCATAGTAACCATTTTTGCAAGTGTCACACTTTGGCATCATGTGATTACCTTCGCAAGCAAGGCAATTCCCAGACACTTTTTCACATTCGCTGTTTTGACAACTGTTGGAACATATTTCCGTACAGTCATTTCCGTATCTTCCTGTGATACAAGAGTCACACTGCTGACCAGTAAATCCGTCTTTGCATTGACAGAAACCATGGTCCTTATTGCAAGCTGTTTCGCAACCAACGGAACAGCTATTCTCACAAATTGTGCCATACCATCCCTTAACACACGTTGTACACAAGCTTTCTGATTCACAAGACAAACACCTATCTGGACACCTATCACAATAATCGGACTCGTTTACCGATGCGATAAAATATCCTTCTTTACATGAACTACAACCATTCGACTGACAGGACGAGCATACCAATGCACATGAAATGCAGCTTCCCGGATTTTGTAAATCCGGTATAAGGTTAGTATTACAGACTGAACATTGAGATCCTGATGTGCAAGTTTTACATCCGGGTGAGCAAGTAGACTGACACTGGTACAACTCATTAGTAAAGTAGTGACCTTCCTTACATTGTGTACAGTATCCAATTCCGTAAAGATCCGGTCTGTTCTGGCCCACGTCTGGATGTTCTGTACATGTGATGCACTTCTCTGGACATTTGTTTCTACACCGACGACCGTAATACCCAGGTTTACAAGCGTCACTACAGAATCCATCGGACGAACAGCTGCTGGGTTCACAACATTTACAGTCGGACAACCCGCATTCATTGACCACCTCGCTTACCCTTACGCATTCTGTTCAAAGATTTTATTTCGATCACCGCAATATAGAATGCATAGTTTCTTATCTGATATAAACCTAAATTGAATAATTATCACTTTGACTTACGATTATCTTTTTATGTGCATTCGTTTTTTTTTGCTTTTTTCAAACTTTTATTCTGTCTTTTTTCCCCTTTACTTTAAATATCTAAATCTCAAACCCGATACATCATGTTTAACATAACATAAACAAAACATGAACGAAATTTGATTATCAGGAATAATGTATATGTATTACGTGTACATAATTTTAAACATTAAATGATCCATTATAAACATAATATTAGATGTATAATAACATTTAAACATGTTCATATATGTTTTTATTAAAATATGATTACAAAAAGTATGATTTCAAATAGTTGAATTGATATGTTGAATGAAATATATATAATACCAGGATATTCTGGTTTACATCCCCAGTAACAGTATCCAGCGTCTGTACATATGTCGCCTGTACAACATTTACAGTCATCTCTTTCACATTGGTTCTGGCATTCTGGGAAAGTATGAGAAATGATCTTTGAACGAATATGAAAAGCGGATACGTTTTTGATTCATAGCCTGAACAGAAATTGAAACAACATATTTTATTGAAACTCTCATGAATATTACATAATGATATTTATCTCACAATTGTTTTATATTCAGAATCATGTTTTCGAGTGTCTTTTGTACATTACCCATATATTTGTTACCGTCTGTCTTTTTGACGTTATTTCCTTCAAGCAATTATTATTTTATCAGGATGAAACATTTTTGAATTTAATATTAAATTATCATTATTTTATTAAGATAACAATACCTGAAACCGGAGTAGATATCAGTAGAAAAAGTATCAATCGTATTGGGATCTGAAATGCATTAAAACTTAATACTTAATATCGAAATGAATAGAAATAGAGTATACCAATATAATATTACTATTTTCAAGAACGTTTTAAATATAATATAAAATCGAGAATTTGCAATACTGTGTGCAAAAAATAACAGTCAATCTTCATAAAATCTTTACCATTTTTGATATTATTTTCGTAAATAGTAGCTGCTGATAATCCGTTCTTTGAAGTTTTAACCTCCATATACAACCTCCTCTAGTCCCTGAAATAACTAAACTTCAATCAGGAAGTAACTGTTTATCTTTCATGAGTGTACAGCTAGTAAACTCGCACGTTGTGTTTACATTTAAACTAGTATACCGGTATATGCACTCGCTGTAGTTTTTATTGCCAATTTTACCTCGATATGTAGACACTTTAAACAAAGATGCATACGATATAGTGAGTAAATGCGCACAAGATGCAGTTAGGTTTTCAATATGCATAATTATATTTTCATTCAGTTTGAATGTTATAAGTATATGTGTGGAGTGTGTACCGTATACTGATAACGGGTAAAACCACATTGACATAGGCAGTTACTTCCTGATTAAAGTTAGAAAATATACACAAGGAGAACAGAGGTTTGATTTGTACAGAGTAACACTTCTTTACAAAGGATATGGCTAAATTGGTAAGGTATTCTATTGCAGATAGTTTATTTCATAATTAGATAACATTCTTTATAGGAATTTAGAATATACGAGAGGAGATAATTATTTTCAAGAATTTTCGCCGTAAGTTATGTGTCAGTCCATAAAGATCAGATCTAACAATAATGAGCTATCCTTTTCTAACGATTTAAGCCAAGTTTTATTATTATGACTTTAAAATCTACTTGATGACGTCATTTTCTTTTAAACTTTCCGCCGGTGTGCATATATTCATCAAGGATGGAGTACGATACAACTGAGGAGCAGAGTGCTGTTATAAAATACCATGCAAAACTCGGTAAATCTATGACAGAGACTATATCGGATATACGGAATGTTTATGCTGAGTCTTCCTTCTTTTAATCCGCTGTCCAAATGTGGTTTCCCCGATTTCGTGATGGCAGATACTCTATCGAATATGATTCTCGTCCTGGACGGACAATCCTCATCAACACAGATAATTTCGACACTGTGATAGAGAAATTTGTTAAGGAAGAGGCATGTTGCTGAGGAGTTATTTGTAAGTTATGGCACATCACTAGATGTTTAACCAACAGACTAGCTATGCCGCGAGTTTGTGCTAGATAGGGGCCAAGACTTTCAAGACCGGAGAAAAACAGGCCCGATTAAATTTGTGCCATGATGTTTTGAGTCGTTTTTTCTGAGGAAGGTGAAATGTTTCGTAATATGATAATTACATGTGATGAAACATTGTTCCGCTTCTTTAAGCCGGAAAGTAAGCAACAAAGTTCGGTTTGGAAGCATACTCCGTCTACATCTCCTATAAAAGCGCATCTTTCCATGTCAGCCTAAAAGTTCTTGTCAATCATTTTCTATAACACTGCGGGTATAATTCTTAATCACATGGTACCGGAGGAAACTACAGTCAATGCTAAGTATATTACACCATACCACGAACCGAACTCCGTCGGGCTATTAAAGAGAAGCCTCCGGAATTTGCCAAATTGGACTTCACTTTGCACCATGATAATGCACACCTTGTATCCTAGCCGTGTTGTAAGGGCCAAAATAACAGAATTCAACATCGAACATCTACAACACCCACCGGAGAATAGAGTAACAAATCTAAATATGATTCATATTCCAAATTATTTTTAAAACACCTTTATGAGTCTTAAACAGAGCTATCATGTAGCGGGTTATTTCTACGGGTGTAATGTTCTGCTTTTTTCCCCCATAAAATGGGTTATTTTTTCAACGTGTTATTTTTCTGCGATTTCTTACCCAGGAATTATTTATTTCTGCGCTTGCTTAACTTGCTATTAAAAGAAAACATGTTAGAATCTCTTATTCTAAGAATTTCACGAAAGGGGGATCACTATATATTACACCTGACGTATACTACAGTCAGCGACACCGCACACAACTTAACAACAGCTGCTTTGGTATAAGTTAGTAACAGACATGAGTCAATCCATTACTTGACTTTTTAATTTTATGTTTATAGATTTGCAAAAGCAAATTCTAGACTATATTATCATTGTAATTAAATTTCGAGGGCAATTTAATCAAAGGGCTAGCCATTGGTATACGTACGAAAATTAGCACAGTTTGCATTGTTCGTCATGTAAATAAGACCCTGAGGCTAAGATAATCTGGAAGGTGACACGTTGTATGCCTTTGATAAAGGAAGATTACAAAGAAATGTGGTCAAACTGTCATACTTTTACTCTTTGCCCGTTCCATCCAATCCTGTAATTACAAACCATTCATCAATTAAGTGAAATCTACATTGACTGGTTGTTTTAATGCTAGCGGTTACAGACTCTTGTTGATAATAGAAATACCGTCACAGTGTATTTCATGTAGATCAGTATCTAATGATCTGAAGGGATCTAAAGAGTTTTATCCTGCGAATATTTTCTACTGTATGTGAATTTCCGCGGAGTTTATTTCTACGGATTTGTGTTCATCCGCAGAATGGCAGAAATAACTTACCGGCACAAATAACCCGCTATTCCTTATTTTCAATGGACATATGCAAGTGGTATATAAAATTATCAATAACTCTTTGACTAAAAACATATGGAAATGTCTTAATATCTAACCGTGACGGGTTTGTAAATGCATATCCAAGACAGTTGCTACATTGTATTCATTAGATTTTTAACATTACTACCCCAATTATCATAGACATTCTCACAATCAATAAGACCACGCTCATATACTTTTGTTATTAACATACAATACAGATGCTATTTTTTACGCCAGTATTTGATAATACGTACATACCTAGAAATATATCATGGATACCGCCCAATTTCAACATAAACGGCATTAGAACAAGTGTCTATTTTACTCCCAATGACCTTTTACAAACTTTTAAATGATTCTTTACTATTTTTTTCGACGTTGTAAAACGAAAATTCTATGAACCATAGCCAAAAAACCGACCAACAGAAGACTTGAATAACTTATATATAGTATTTTTGGTTTAAGTTCGATTTTTCTGCAGTTAAATAGTAATGTGTTGTAAGCATTTAACGCTTTTCCTATTATATATTATTGATATTTTATAAAATAACTACAATATTTAAATAATTTTATTCATCAACAATGTCTATTAAACATATCTTGTAAAACCACTTTTCATTTACTTTTAATCTTCCCCTTTTTCTGAATACCATTTTTTTTTTAGTGTTGACTTCTTAATCTTATGTATCACAATAATTTGATAAAAAAATTCAGTCTTTTTTGTAACTCCTTTGTGGTTTTGCTATAAGAGCCAAAATAACCAAGCAATTGAATGTCACTCTTACTACATGTCCATGTTTCATATAAAATATAATGTCATACTTAACAAGGATATTTACAAAATCTGTGTTATCTTTCTTGTCACTTGTGAGTCCATGAACGTTCCACGAGAGAATGTCTAATCGTAATCCTAATCGCTATCAGGATAGAGTGTCATACGATACCCAGGCTGACTTTCCCTCTTGTTTCGCCGCCTTCAGTTTTGGAAAAAAGTTTCTTCCATTTCTCCACAATCTCCTTGGGGAATTGTTCAAACACATGAAACTGAGTTCCCCGATGTGTCTTACCCTGTTTGCGCTCAAACTCTCTTTTCTTGAAGTCCTTAAATTTAGCGTTCATGTTGAGAATTTTCCCTGGATGATAGGGCCTACACGACATACTCTGTTAAAACATATGTTATAAACCAGATTATTGGAAAACTTAATTTTATCTTGGGTGAATGATATTACAATTTGCTCACAATTTTCACTCCCCCCCCCCCCCTAAAAGGGCCTCTGAAATTTTTACAAACACCAAGTTGCTCCCCATTGACTGTGATGTTAAATAGACCACTTCCTGACTCAACCTGTCTTTCTCTTTTTCTAACTGATAAACCTTATCGTTTACAGAAGTCTACACTGTCTGTTTTTTTTTCTTCCATTTTCTTCAAAATTTCACCCGATTTTTTGTCATCATCAAAATTAATTCGCGATCAAAACAATCAGATTTACTTTCTAGACTCTCAGGTGATTTAGTACCTTCTCCATTCCCGCCATTCTAGTGTTAACATTAGAGATCTAACTCTGGGTCTCCTTTAACTAACACATAATGTCAAAGTTAGATGGCTCACCTTAGTGATCGTTGCTTGTTTCATTCTCCTTTGTTATGAGTCCTGTTTTAACTGACTGGGTGGAGTTACATGAAACACTTTTCAGGCATTCTGCCGCTCTACTGATAGTTTCCACACGACAATTCATCCTATAACAATATTCTGTTTGTT
This sequence comes from Solen grandis, assembly GCA_021229015.1. NCBI lineage: Eukaryota > Metazoa > Mollusca > Bivalvia > Adapedonta > Solenidae > Solen > Solen grandis. The sequence goes on along the minus strand of CM037781.1, from coordinate 72,884,433 downwards.
ATACTCAACACATCGCTCACATCCGTCTTTTTCCGGAGATTCGGTGAATCTTCTAACCTTACGGAAGGTCAATAAACACATAAATATACACTTCTGACACAAGCCTGTTTACATCTAAACTTCCGAATCCTCTAGAATGGAGAAAATAGAAATATGTATGTCACTTATTTGAAGAAGGCGCCTCCGATATCACGCTATCACTTCTTTCATAGTAAATGTTCTCGGATATGAATACAAACAGGTGATAATCAATAATGGTTTGATATTAAAATATCAATGTTAATACATTTCAGGTATCACTGCGATTATTATTTTTGCTACTGGTGTCCACTGCGGTAACAGGTTTGACCACTTCTTTACAAAAATACAATATATGAAACAATCATGATTTATAAAATGATAATTTTATATATAAACAAAATATGTTATGTAAAGATATCGACCACAGACAATCAGTAAATAGATAAATGTGAATGTATAACTCATGTGAGTTACATTAGCATATTTTATTAAAAAACTCTGTTCAGGCTATAAATCAAATACGTATCCGCTTATAATTTTCATTCAAAGACATTTTCTCATCCTTTCCCAGAATGCCAGAACCAATGTGAAAGAGATGACTGTAAATGTTGTACAGGCGACTTATGTACAGACGCTGGATACTGTAATTGGGGATGTAAACCAGAATATCCTGGTATTATATATATTTCATTCAACATATCAATTCAACTATTTGAAATCACACTTTTAGAAATCGAATGTTAATAAAAACATATCTGAACCTGTTAAAATGTCATTATACATCTAATATTATGTTTATAATGGATCATTTAATGTTTAAAATTATGTACACGTAATACATATACATGACTCATGATAAGTAAATTTTGTCCATGTTTTGTTTATCTTATGTTAAACATGATGTATCGGATTTGAGATTTAGATATTTAAAGTAGCGGCGAAAAAAGACAGGAAAAAAATTGATTGCAAAAAAAAAAAATAATAATAAAGGAATGAAATTTGAGATTTTGATAGCAAAAACCGAATTAACATAATATAATAAGTTTAAGCCTAAGTGATTATTATTCATTTAAAGTTGATAATGGATGAGAAAATATGCATTCTGTATTGCGGTGATCGAAATAAAATCTTTGAACAGAATGCGTAAGGGTAAGCGAGGTGGTCAATGAATGCGGGTTGTCCGACTGTAAATGTTGTGAACCTAGCAGCTGTTCGTCCGATGGATTCTGTAGTGACGCTTGTAAACCTGGGTATTACGGTCGTCGGTGTAGAAACAAATGTCCAGAGAAGTGCATCACATGTACAGAACATCCAGACGTGGGCCAGAACAGACCGGATCTTTACGGAATTGGATACTGTACACAATGTAAGGAAGGTCACTACTTTACTAATGAGTTGTACCAGTGTCAGTCTACTTGCTCACCCGGATGTAAAACTTGCACATCAGGATCTCAATGTTCAGTCTGTAATACTAACCTTATACCGGATTTACAAAATCCGGGAAGCTGCATTTCATGTGCATTGGTATGCTCGTCCTGTCAGTCGAATGGTTGTAGTTCATGTAAAGAAGGATATTTTATCGCATCGGTAAACGAGTCCGATTATTGTGATAGGTGTCCAGATAGGTGTTTGTCTTGTGAATCAGAAAGCTTGTGTACAACGTGTGTTAAGGGATGGTATGGCACAATTTGTGAGAATAGCTGTTCCGTTGGTTGCGAAACAGCTTGCAATAAGGACCATGGTTTCTGTCAATGCAAAGACGGATTTACTGGTCAGCAGTGTGACTCTTGTATCACAGGAAGATACGGAAATGACTGTACGGAAATATGTTCCAACAGTTGTCAAAACAGCGAATGTGAAAAAGTGTCTGGGAATTGCCTTGCTTGCGAAGGTAATCACATGATGCCAAAGTGTGACACTTGCAAAAATGGTTACTATGGAGCAGGTTGTGATATGAACTGCTCAACCAACTGTCTAAACAATACATGCAAACAGACAAATGGTGAGTGCAGTGCTGGCTGCAAGGGAAATTTTGAAGGTGACAAGTGTGATGAATGTTTAACTGGGAAATATGGATTGACATGTCAGCATAATTGCCCAGAAAATTGCAATGGCTCTCTGTGCATTAAAGAAACGGGAGTGTGTGTTTCATGTAAGCAACATTTTGAACGTGACTTCTGCGATCAATGTGTGAATGGTAAGTACAGCGATGAATGCTCATTAAGCTGTCCAAAAAATTGCACCGAATTTTCATGTGAACGAAACAGTGGTGATTGTTTTTCTTGTGCTTTGAATCAAACATATGGACAAAAATGCAATACAACCTGTCCGCCAAAATGTCTGAATGGAACATGTACTCATGATGACGGCCACTGTGACAGTGGTTGTGAACCTGGTTACTTTGGCGACATATGTGGTGAATGTGAAACTGGAAAATATGGGGCATATTGTGAAAATAACTGCTCATTGAATTGTAAAGATCGCATTTGCAATAAATCGAATGGCGATTGTGTTGCTTGTGTAGGTATTAACTATTTGATGCCTAAATGTGAGAAATGCACCACTGGATTATATGGTGAGAACTGCAACATAAACTGTCCCGCGAACTGTAATGACTCAATTTGTGAAAAGAATACCGGAAAATGTTCCACGGGTTGCGTTGGTAATTTCTCAGGTGACACGTGTAACGAATGTATAATCGGTAAGTTCGGAAGTGGATGTGTCAGCGATTGTCCCACAAGGTGTTTGAATAACAGGTGTATGTTTACTTCAGGAAATTGTGTAGACTGTATTTCAAATTTTACTGGAGATACATGTAAAGAATGCATCAATGGCCTGTATGGAGTTGAATGTAACAAAACGTGCCCACCTAATTGTGGGAAGAACATCTGTGATCAGGAAACTGGAAGTTGTAAAAATGGATGTGCTGAGGGCTTTTCTGGAGACAAATGCTGCTTAAATAACTCTTTCTGTGAGAAATGCTTGTCATACGACGAATGTGATAGTTGTGCAGATGGGAAACACGGACAAACATGTGAAGACAACTGTCCCGTGAATTGTCATCCCAGATCATGCAACAAATTTAATGGATCATGTAATGGTTGTAAAGAAGGGTTCCAAGGACTACTTTGTGTTGATGCTATATTTGAACCTAATAAAAAAGAAGAAGAAAACAATATAGCTGCTCCAATTGCTGGTACATTAAGCGGTATAGCGGTTTTATCCATGGTAGTAGTGGTTGTCGTCTTGTATCGTCGGCGACGGTAAGTTATGTTTTTTTGTTTAATAACTCTATATTCTAATTTATTTTATGTCTTTAATCTTAATTTAATATTTTTGTTTGCAGAGTATTAACATTTTTATGGACTTGCCGCTTCAACCTCCAAATAGTTACCGGTTTGCTAATAAAGCAACAAACCCCAATTACAAAAAGAATGCGGATACCAGATTTTTTTTCAATATATTTGTGACAATACCATGAACGTTCCAATATGTATAATGCAGTGCTTGTTATTTATTAGTTTTGATTGAAACCTCTATCATTAAAACGGGGAAATAAATTATATTTTATCAAAATGAAAAACATTCTGACGACAATTATTTTTTATATTCTAATTCTTACATGTCATGATTTTGTCCTTAAAAACACAATCATGTGATTCAAGTTTGGTAAAATATGCAGGACAACTGTTGCTCTTATTTCCGTACTTTAATTCGATCAGGTAATTAAAGCTTTATTCCATTTTATTTTAATGGAATAGCATGAACTAGCTTGATCGTTTTTCAAACAACTGTAAAGCATTTATATTTAGACACGCATTACATTCTTATCTTAATATATTTACTTTTCTGATATCAATTTAAAAAAAAACATGCCATTCACTGTTTCATTTAGATACACACAGAAAAAGGAGAACAGTTGTTCAAGATTTCAAACAGACGAACGAATATACGAAAATGACAATATATCAGGTAAAGGTTTGTAGTTATATTCATGTTATCAAAAGTATATAATAAGCAAATAAGTAAAATACAGTGTTTCAGCATGTTTCAAACCATCTTCTGTTAGATATTGAAACGAATAATTATTTATAATAATTTCTTCGTTTTGTTAGTGTATGAATCATTCAAATTTATAAACTACATTTTACTCAAATCTGTTTTGTTGTTCATGGCGTAATTTTAGCTCTTATGCATTAATATAGTTATAGAGCAGCCCGTGAGGCGAGCGGCGGAGACAAATACAATTCAACAATTGAAGACAGAGCGTACACAATCTGTACACAGAAATGCATCTTTTATCCCTTTGAATGAAATGAAATCTTCGGCGTCAGAGGTTCAAACAGAATCCAATTACTACAATACCCAAGAAATATCGAACAAGAAATTTCACGTCAGCAGATTTGCCGATCATGTTAAGGGTCAAAACAGTGCATTATTTATCAAGGAGTTTCAGGTGCGTAAATAAATGTGTACACAATTTAGGATTGATCTCAGATATTTCATGAACAATCATCACGATAATACTGTCATCCAATCTTCTTTTCCATTTCCTGACTCGATTTCCATTTTTACATCAAATATATAAGCGTGTTTACGGATTCAAAATTAACCTGTGTAATAAAGAGACATTTCCTAATTCTGATAAAGACAATGTGTTATCTTTGTTTTGAAGACATAATGAGTTTCAAAATGTTTTAATAAGAAATGTATATATAAAAGTTTATCAATATTTGAATGTATTGTCATATTTGTTAACTTTGTTCACTTATTGTAAGAAATCTTTATAAACTACATGAACATCATGATTATTTTTCATTTATTGAGTATGCAGACATTACCCAAAGGTCTTTTGAAGCCCTGTACAGATGCACGGAAACCAGAGAACCTCGCTAAAAATCGATACAACTCAATATATCCGTGTAGGTACAAACCGTATCACTTTACCCTAAAATGCGCCGGAAAACTATAATGTTAATTGATTTATAATCTCTTATTGTAGCACGAAGTATACGGGATATTATAAAATATATCTTGAAATTAAGACTTGGACTATAGGTAAATAAATAATAAATGTATACTTCCCAAGTATTGTTTCATTTCAATAGGTGTTTACGGAATGGATATGCTATTTATCTGTCACATCTTTCATATACCATTATCTTAGTGCGTTTTAAGGATTAAGGTGTGCAACTCTTTAATTATGATCATTGAGAATGTCTAGGTATGAAACATTCAATTACAAGTTCACTTTCTCATTGAATATGTGGATTGTTCTACAGCGGATCTGCTAAGTTCAAACGTAATATTAAGACAATCGTCGAAATATGCTTCCAAAGGTCATACGAAAAAAAACACCCGCTAAACAATACTGTTAATTACATTGTAATTATGTGTTAAGCAATCATAACAGAACAAAATAATTATACTTCGTCCTTATCTGTTTAGTTTCATTCAACACATTCTTGAGCATATTTTCACGAATTTGACGTGTTTGTATTTCTCAGCTTTTTAGAAACTAACTGCATTTTGTATTTCTAGATGATGATGATCGAGTCAAGCTCATTCCACCAGGATCCGATTTTATCAACGCTTGTTATATTGATGTAATACATTACGTATACTCATATGTTCGTGTACTGCTGTACTTTTGTAATATTATGGCTTTAGGAATCATTTAATACTAACTAACAATATGTATTTCTTTTTTGTTTTATTAATATCAAATTTTCTGATTTATTTGACTGATTTTATTTTGACTTGTCTTTCTTCAATAAAAAAAGGAAAGGATCAAGTTTAAGTCATTGATTATCGATTATATATTTTTTTCGATTTTTAAAATGCATATAAATGCGGTTTTGGTAATTTCGATAAGCAGTGATTTATGAGGTATAAACAGTTCATCAACACATAACTGTACTTCAATATCTACTTGAACGTATGGTATCTATAAGCATGTCTTCAAGATTGAAAGAAAACCGATTTCTTCTTCAAAATAATATGTATATAATAAATTTTTTATAAAATAACTAACATATACATACGCATAAAAACACTTTTATTATTTTAAGCACTGTTTCAATTTTTTTAATTTTGTGTTCCAGTTGTTGTATCTTCCGGTGTATTATATATTATTTTATGTTTGTTTATATATATATAAATATGGTTAACTATAAAAATTCATCACATCAATTCAGGACAATATCCAGTAGACATAATAATTTGACAACAAAGAAAAAGCAACAGGTTGAAAATGTAATAATTCTAAACTTCAATCTTATTTTGTGTGTTGCTATAGTAGTTATCTATCTAAAATGACTAAATACATTTTGTAGGGATACAAGAAGAAAAAGGAATACATTGCATCTTTAGGTAGCGATATAACTTATATGTTTATCATTTTGCTGTTTAAATCATATCAAAATAAATAACAAACGTAAAAGTTTCTGCAATAAAACATTTCTAAATAAATAAATAAATACATTATATGCACGCAGTCTGATTTTTTCAAGAACTATCTTTACTACAATTACTTTCATATTAAATATATCAACTACTCAATATAAAGTAAAGTAATATTTACTTATATTAATATTTCAAATTTAATTTTAAAAAAATTCATATAATAAGAAATAACATTTAATATTAGAAATAACATATATTTATAATTTCCTAAGGCCCCATATTGAAAGCAACTGAAGACTTCAAGACGTTTTGGCGAATGGTGTGGCAGGAAAAGACTGAGAAAATTGTCATGGTTACAAACCTTATGGAAAAAGGCGTAAGGCTTATTTCCCATATTGCTTCTCTTATTATGAATTTGTCTATTACTAGCATTTTATATTTCCTATATATATACTAAAATGGACTAAGAAATTAGGATACAAACTTCACAATCAAACCTGTTTAATTTAAATAGGAATTAATTGCAAAAAAAATCTGGTTTTTAAGATGTCATGCACAAAATAATAAATAAAAAGAAACAACAACACTATTTCTGGAATATTATTATTTGAGTAGGTGAACAAAGTTTATATATTGCAATTAAATTTTGAAAAATGAAAATATTAGATTTTGTACAAAGATCTATGGTGACGTCATTGTCACGTGTAAAAGTGAAGAAATCTTCGCAGAATACACGCTGAGACAGTTTATCGTGGTCAAGGTATAGTTTCATTTCTATAAATAACATAACTTATGTACATTATGACAAAATTCTTAGGTATTTATGCCGATATTACGGTAAAATGTTAAATAATTTTTTTAAATAATTTATTCATAGGGAGATGAAAATAGGCCATTATATCAAATCCATTACACGGCATGGCCAGACAAAGCTATTCCCGATGACGTCACAAGTCTAATTGACTTCAGACAAAAAGTCAACATGATTAAAACGAACTCTAGTGGTCGAACGATTGTTCATTGCAGGTATTTGTTTCATAAAGAGATTTATTCACCTGTCAAATAATAAAACAAACATTTGTATACATATGTATATGTTATTATTATATATATATATATATATATATATATATATATATATATATATATATATATATATATATATTGTTATAAAGGGTTAAGTACATTTTACTGTCCAAATCATTACAATGATATAGACATTAGATACATCAAATGTAACTATAAAGAAAATGTAAGTGAATCGGTTATTGATCTTATATTCATAATTCAATACAGATTTCTCTGGTTATTTTTGCTACCAAAGTTATCTCATAAATTCCCATTTATTTGTTTTTTCACAATGTTCTTAATTACATGATACTATCTACTCAGCGCGGGCGTGGGGAGGACGGGGACCTACATTGCCCTAGACATCCTGACACAGGAGGGGGAGACAGAGGGCACGGTGGACGTGTTTGGTCGTGTGTCCAATATGAGGTACCAGCGGACCAACATGGTGCAGACATGGGTTTGTGGCTTATTGTTCTACTACTGTCTGTGCACAATGGATCATTTATTTTAGGTTTATTATCGATTCATAGTTTAAATAAAGCTCAGCTGTATCTTACTGCCACATAGTAAATGATATGTCAGTAAAATGCATTTGTATTTTCGTACTGTAACATTCGTATAATATCATAAGCAATTATAAAGAACTTAATAAGTAAAGGAGAGATTAGGAAAGACGTATTACATAGTGATCAATTCAACTACAAATGCTGATTCAAAACAATAAAAAGCAATATAACTTTGTCAATATTTTAGTAAAACTAGTATAGTACTTATTGAATTAAAAATGAATAGAATATTTTTTAATAAGTAAGGCTTTTGTTGCATCTGAATGTTCCAAAAATGATAATATAAGTTAGAAGGTCGGAAGTTCGTTTATACAAAGGAGCGGGAAGAATTTAAATTATTTTTTTTTGTCTTATATTACCGCTGTTTAAAGAAATTAGGCTATGTTTTTACTTGTTTACTCGTCGACGCAAAATACATTTATTTGTTTAAATAATATTCAACAATTATAAACACAACTTTCACTGATAATGTATAAACTTAAATATGAACATTTTTCCGTGTATGTTATTCCTTTTTTATTTCCATTTTATCTTCATTAAAATCTAACAGGAACAATACAAATATCTTCATCACGCCTTGGTCCACACACTGACTTTTGACTATCGACCAATCACAGCTGAAGAATTCGAGGAGTTTGTATCTACTTGTAGCGATGCAGTAATGGCGGCAACATTTAAGGTAAGGACATATGTTTACTATACTGACCACTACAGAAAATTATGCGGGATATTGATAGAAAAAAGAAAGGAAGGAATCCGAAGGTTGCGGGTTCGATTCCCGGTTGGGGAAAGACTCAGTTATAATCTTGATAGACATAAAACACTGATCGGTAGGGATATGTATCAGTTGCAAAACTCATTTCCCAGTCAACTTTGAAAGTAATAGTTTTAAATAAAACTAAGAAAATGGATAACAAAATACGTTTATAAACGTATATTTTAGTTTTATACTCTGATATAAATGTATTTTGACTTTTTGTTTTTACTTTAAGTTTATACCCGATTTTAAGCAAATATATCAGTATAGTATAAATATAATATATATTATTGTATATTGTATAAATCCTTTTTATTCGGCTGTATTATTTCAGCGACTGCAATCCGTAACAGAAAATTTGACAGAATCAGAAGCAAAAGCCAAGCAGAGGAACAACCTTCTTAAACATTTAAACCGCAAGGATGCAGATATACCAGGTACATCATACATTGATATTACAATTAGGCTGTTAATGTTGTATGATATTGGAAGGTAAAAAACATCATCATAACTATTCCAGTGGTTTACTTAATACTGCCACATGTCATGTTTAATATCATGTAACTAAAACAGTTTTTCTCTAAAACCAACGCCAAACTGTTATATCATATTTCTTTGATATACAAATCTCGTCGTGTTTACAGGTGATATCAGACGACCACGATTGTATGAAGACAAGCCAGAGGGCGAGAACGATTACATAAACGCGGTCTACCTGAATGTGAATATCTTTACTTCCTGATTTGTACAAACACTGCATCCTGTGTACAACGTTAGATAACAAATGTCAAGCATATCAACATAAGTATTCAGATCCGTAAAGGAAAAATCAATAGACATTTATACTCGGTCTTATTTCTATACGTGTTTAAATCTCCTGAATACACATGATTGTATAAACATCTGTAAGACCCCGTATTCAATCTACCTGTCCAGCCAATTTTGAAAGACGATCTTTGGTATAAAGAACACAATATTTCTTTGTGATGACACACAATGGATATTTAAGTCATTTGGTTGAATAGCATTGCTTTCAATATTCCATGGTGCTGCATTTTTGCACGTATTTTATAACAAAGCAACGCTGTACTTGATAAATGTCCAGTAAAGAAAAAGTGAGATGAAACAGGAAACAATTAAATATTAAAGAAATATGCCTTCCATACATTTTGTATTAAAGTAAAATCATTTTATTTTGTTGACATTTAATTTCGTGTAATAGAGACAATTTCTTTGGTACATATATTTGTGGAATCGTGTTATTGAAAATATAAGGACTACGAGTTTTCGTGGGGATTAATTTTCATGAAAATAGTCATTCACAAAATCAACAAAAACCAGTCCCCTCCCCCACGAAAATTAATGATTTACAGTATTATGTCATTTTCATATTTATTTTCATCATTATCAATTTAGTCTCTTTAATTGAAATTCATAATCAAGATCTAGCACTGAAGTCCCACTGTAAATAAGCAACAAAATATTTTATTTGAAATGCTTGACGCTTTACCTGAGTGATCTGACACTCAGGAATTTCAGTCTTTGTTAGAATTACTGGTCAACGGACATGTATCAAATAGATATGTTCATTTATACAGAAAATACTTGGTGTCTTGAAGAACGTATCTATCTAATAACTATCTAGTACTAAGATTGATGACACAATACGTATGATTAACTCGTAGGTAAACCACAAACAAAGTTAACCAACTGCTTGCATTAACTATAATACACACATTTATATAACGTATACTGCCGATTGTCAACAATAGTTAATACGTATATATTTCATTTCAAATAGATGTAAATTCTGTAAGAGTGTTAATTATATAAAAAAAAACACTCAAACAAAATTATTTGTTCCTGGCTTTGTTTGATTTTAACTGATTCACTAAGGGTCATGTTGAAGATTCATTTGTATGTGTCAGTATTGATTCAAGGAATGGAATAAGGGACATTTAAATATATTATCACCTTTTTTAAAATTCTATTAAGAAATGTTACATGATGAATATGAACGAGAAGCAAACATTTTTTCTGGATATAGAAAACATTGATTTTGTTAAGCGAGCCTATTGATAGTTTATACCAGCACTATGTTTTATTCGTACATAAAACGTACTCCTGACCTATACAACTACCCAATAACTAAAAAGTCATATTATCTGCTCTAAATGAATTATATTCTGATGTTTATATCTTTTTAAATGATAAGCCAATCTTTAACGATCAATCAACATAGTCAGTAGTAGTGACTTGCTGTCTTGTGTTTTTCAGAGCTACAGACAGAAGGACAGATATATCCTGGCTATGACCCCTCTACCAGACACTGTCACTGACTTCCTGACACTGCTGATACAAGAAAAAGTGACCTGTGTTGTGGCACTTGATGACGAACATTCTCAACTACAGGTAGATCAACTTCCTAGATATTTTGAAATTGATTTTGCAATAAAATGTAATTATATCGGAGTAGAATATCATATATCTGATATAAGCAAATGAATATGCGTCCATTTATATGATTATTATGGCAAATAATTTTATATTCTTATATTCGAAAATCGATTTTGATGTGTGCACCAAACAGGAAGCTTGAAATATATTTGTTTGAAAACATAGCGTAAATAACACCTAAATATCAATGCGATACACTTCGTATGCAGCGAACACCTGAAAGGTAATCCTCAAGATAACGTTTTGTCGTGTAATGTCGCCAGTGAATAAAGATAATCTATATCTGTGGTTTTGAACAGAACATTAGGGACATATGTGTACTGTATAAAGGTATGTCTTGTTACAAGTGCAATATACCAATATTTATATCTTTCTTGTAAGGTTTTATGTGCATTAAATGCATGGTAAGCAAACGTGTAGACAGCGCATATAGGACATCTTTATCTGCTTAAGGACAGGACACACTCTTTACAAATATAACTTAGCCTAGGAACCCTCAGCTAGGTATATTGGCTTTTGATAGGGAACAAAATTCAAATTGATGTTGAGGACTTACCCCTGACATTAAATCAATCATTTAGATGTAGTAGAGGTATAAAATGACACTTGTACTATCTTGCCTTGTGAATAGCCTTTTGGTGATGTAGCAGAGTGTCCGAATTGAATACCAAAGGTCTTGAGTTCGATTCCAGCTTGGAGCAGTAGAATTTTACTTGGTTACATTTGGCGACCAACATAAATAACTCACAGTTAGGGATGGCAACACCAGAAAGTTCTACAAATATTCATACTCCAGGAATCTTAGGACAGATTCCTAAAAGGAGGTGTGTGTATGTAGTAGATGTATAAAATGACACATTTAAAATCTTGCCAAAGATCTAGCTTTTGAGGCGACGTGTAATGTCCGATTCGCATACTCGAGTTCGATTCCAGCTCATATCGACAGGAATTTATTTAGATTACATAGATACTATGTTTACTTCAATTAGATACAGTTTTTCGAGACATGTGGAATGAGACGACAATAAGAACAGAAGTCTTTCAGTCACATTATACATTGTAATGGCATCAAGCAAGTCCCTTAACTACCATAGCTAAACGTCAAGAGGGGACTTATCTTTACCATTTTCGCTATATTGGTATATCGTGTCTAGGGAAATAACCAGCGACATTCTGTTTCAAAACGGACCTTATTATCACTTGGTCTTCGGTATAGGATTTAACCCTTTTAGATTTGATTATATGAACTGGAAGTTCAGACATTAAAAATACATAATCCTCGAGTCATCATATGAATTATTATTATCCGTCAGGATATGGGTACATACATTCCCGCAGAAAACCAGACGCTGAAGATAGGAGCATTTGAGGTCAAAAGCTGCCGAGTAACCAGCAACAGTTGCTACGTGCAGAGGTCACTGGCAGTTATTATGCGTACAAGGGTAAGCTTCTAATAGTTTATTTCGTGTGAATTTTACGATCGACATTCGAAATCTTCTACAGGAGAACACTTTTTATCATTATGATGAATGCAATGTTGTTAATTAGTGTTTGAAACATTTCATATGAACATGCAAGTAGATCAATTATCGAAAGACCTTACAGGCTTATTATGTATATAGTGCATAAAATATCATCTGCAAGTAAAGAGAGGTAACCCAGATGGATTTTCATTGACTTCACCCCTGCCGACAGCAGCAGTTTGGAAAATATAAGAGAATGTATTTGTTAGTCCTGATCAGCTTTGAATATACAGATACTTTTTTAATATCAATTGCATTTTTTAACAACGTAAAAATATTAGTATGTTACAAGTACTAATTATCTGACTTGAATTATTTATAAACTACCATAGACTGGCCCGAAGTGTCAGACCCTTCATCATTTCCAAATCAACAACTGGACAGACGGGGAAATGGTCCCACATGACGAGGCTAAATTTCTGCAGTTTATTAGGGAAGTTGAAATTGCTGCGGATGACACAGGAGAGAAAGGAACCATGGTCGTCCATTGCCTGTAAAGATGGGAGAGCAAATATTTACCAAATGCAACGTTCAGCTATATTTTTGTACATTAAATGTTGATGGAACTGAAAACTGTTTGCAACATGTGTATACTTCTTTAAAAATTAAAATAAATAAGTAATTGGATATTTGTATGCATATCTTCAAGTGTATAAACATATTTGAAAAAATAAAAAGAAGATGGCAACATTAACTTAGTAAACCTGTGGCAAAAAATGTTTTTTTGTTACAAAACACAGCGACTACATGCATTGTTGTAATAAACAATTATCTTTTAGTTTATTATGTTCTGTTTGTTTCAGAAACGCTGCCGAGCGAAGTTGCCTATTCTGTGCTATATCCATCATGTTGCAGAAAATGGATACAGATCACGAGGTCAGTGTGGTCAACACACTAAGACAGGTCAGGGTCAGAAGGTCTCTGGCCATTCCAAATAAGGTAGGAAAAGTTAAACCACTATATCAACTTAAAAGGATTGTGATAATCTCCTTAAGATCTCCCCGTGCCCTTAGAAAACAAGAACACATATCTAATAGTAAAACTCCATAACATCACTATGAAAACCAATGGAAATGTTAAACATTAAAAGACATATCGTAGCTGGCAAGTACCTTTTTAGATTTTAGATTTAAATACAAAAAACATATGTATTTATTTTATATTTCACCGCATATATTTACAGCCTACATTAAGAATGTGTAAGTGTAACAATAAGCAATCGTGTGTTAGCATTTACTATTTGGTGAATCGATGTTGTTCCTACCAAAAACATAAATCAACATATGTAGAAGAAGTATATAAGTGTATGAAATAAGGAGTATTTGAAAATGATTAAAATTGTTCTTTCAATATTAAATGTAATAATGTGTCCTATATTCTTTCTGTATAGGAGCAGTACGTTTTCTGCAATAAATGCATTTGTACACACCTCCAGTCCAGCGATTCGAATCTTTACACCAACGTTGCAATGCGGCAGGAAGGGACGCTCTTGATCACTGGCGGAATTAACTTTGTGTATTCAGAAAACGTTTCATTGTACATGTACAACGTACAAAATTAAATATGTGTTTCATTTCTGATGGACAAATCAAACTAATAAACCAAGTTTTACTTTATCTTCAAAGCCTTCAATTTACTTAAATCAACATTAAGTATATATGTGCATAGATATGATTATTGCATATCTGTGTGGAACTCTATGAAAATTTCCATACACGGATAAGCTACATCGACTTATCTGTGTCACCTATTTGTACATATTAGATCAATTAGCTTGTGAACTGTAACAATATACGTGTACATACATCGTTCACTATTTTATTCAGATCGTCTTTTCACAGATATGTTACGTAGTTAACAGATTTTCTAAAATGTGCAAGTCGTGTTACCTTCCAAACCTGATACATTTTCTGCTAAAAATAATATACATTTCCTGTTACCATAGACGTGTATTGATTATCTATTCAAAGTGTGATATTATACAAGCCACTTCTTATCAGTACTATTTTATAAGTATCATAAGTATCAACACTCTTGTTAAATTTCAGACTAAAAATAGTACAAGGCAATGCAATTTTAATATATATACCTTATTTCATATCGTATGGAACAAATATTGTATCAACATTATAAATACATATTCTGACTATCACATACCATTATCTTTATAATGCTACGATTTGATATTTCTTGTAAGAAGAACTGCATATTAAACGGATGTGTTTACTAATAACACAATGAGAATACCGGCAGATGAAATTCATTTACAACATAAATACAATTTAGATCTTCTTTAAAGTATGTATATTTTGTATATAATATTTTTTATCATATATAAACGTAATTAGATGGAATTGGGTTTTCATGTTATTGACTTTAAAACCATGCATGTATTATGTATTATTTTTCCATTTGCTTTTTTAGAATCATGTTTTGATTATGCATATATAAACATATGTAATTGCGAAAAAGATGACATACAAAAATCAATATAAAATATTTATATAGAAATGCTTATCATGATAATAAGAAAAAAACGTCATATGAATTAGTAATAGAGTGACTTCATAAAATGATTTATTTGTATGTATAGGAAAAAGGTTTCATAGTCTTCAAAAGTGTTAACAAGCGTGTTTCTTTTTTAGTTTGTTTTTCTTTTCATTGTGATCAGTTTCATAGTTATATTTTAGTATTGATGGACAATTGATTTTGTAAAGCTTATCCACAATATGTTGTTTCCTTCAAATATGGAAAAACATATCAGGCAATATTTTATTTTGAAGCCCATATTGTTTATACATTCAACAGTTTTAAAGAATGGTATTCAAAATACGTTTAACTATGTCAATTTTGATATCTACATGAGTGAGAAAATTTGCATGTTTGAGTTAGAAGCAACACGAAAAGAACAGTGTAATCGATGTATTTTTATTGCACTCTTACAGCTTATTTTACTCTTACATGTCATTGAAATATGTAACTGCACATTGATAACGATTCATATTATATGTGCCTTCGAATATTATCTTATTTTGTCACTTTATCAAGTACTATGGATATCTTTGATCCTTTATTAGCAACAACAGTGTAGCCATTATCCTATGAATTTTAATGTAACACACTTTCTTCGGATTTTCATAATAATCACCGCTAGTTGCAGCTAGCAAACGTTTTCCAAATTTCAATGAATTTTATCGGCTATACCACGAATCTAATTTCGTACATGAGGGTTTGTTGACTGTCACTTTTTCTACGGATTTGACAGGCTTTTTGCTCTAGGACAACAATCGAAATTTGAAAATACATTTAATGCATACGTAGAGACAACAATATTATGAAGGTTGAAATGAAAAAAGAAATGATGGTTTTGTAACTCACATTACATATAATATTATTTTAACTATGCAGATATGTAACTTCCTTGTTTTAGCTAAGTTTGTCTTTTTATCAGAGAGGTAAGATTCGCTTTACAAATTAAAACTTAGAAGTCATGATTAGATGCGATTCAGTAACGATACATGTCAAAAGGATTCATTTCTATGTTCATTCAATACGCTGAAGGTACAATGTAGAAGGGTTAATAACCATATTTTGAAGTAATCTCGTTGCTTATGTACAGGAAAGCAATTGATAAACAATTCGGTTATTATTGTGTATTATGGGCCTTCTTCCATCTGGAAATTGAAATAATCCCAAGGACAAATAGCGTGAACAGGACGAGTCAGACGGAAGTCAATTACTGTGATTTATATGCTGAACAGTCGTGTTAAATACCTGCCATATAACGTACAAATACGTTTGGTAACTGATTTTACGATATGGTGAATCAATGTATGTATCGTTCTTAGCAATTAATGATGTGCATATTTACTGATATCCTTTTTGTTGGATTTAATTATCCTTAAATCAGACAGGTTGTGTATGTTTGTGTGTGTTAGATCGTGCACTGAGTAAAAATGTCTTTTATTGTGAACTAATTAATTATATTTGTATTTTATTATATTATCATTATATTAGTATGTTTTTCTTATTCTAAATTTCTCCTGGATTTCTTTTCTTTTGCATGTGTACATAAATATATCAATGTGCAAAAATGTATAGAAAAACTGAACTAGAAATAAATAGTAAAGTACCGAAAGCTCTGGATATCATTTCAAACTACTTGGTATGTAATCCATAACACAACAAATGGTGTATATATATTATATTGGATCATATCATAAATGTGGCATTTGTATGAACATATGTCCGTGCAGTCTATGAAATGCACACACCAAATAGATAAAGGTTTTCGTCGAAACAGGTATCGAGTTTATACTTATTATAGGAGTTTTATTGTTTGCAAGAGTTTACCGTTCCGCCAAAAGTCTTAAGGTTATTTAGGGAATTATATCTGCATACATATATCACTGCGATAACTTTTCGTAGAAAATAGTGATAGGATGTTCACAGTCAAATCATTCTGGCACCTTGCCAACCATTCATAGAACTGACCAATGTGTTGTGCGCCAACCATATGGGAGATATACCTGTATATTGTAGAATTTATGTATGGATACATGTAATATATGGACAAAAAGAAAGAAAATAAACATACTGACAAAAACACAGTGACGTTACATTAAGCACGGTGTAATTGTATACATAAAATTTGTATTCTCCTCATCTAATAGGTTTGGATTGAATTGCTAATCAACGTGTCAAATACAATGTATCAACACTGAATAACTTGTGTGAAAGCGCTCAAACGATTGTGGGTAGATCATAGCTACTAATGAAATTATAACTGATAGCATCAATGAGTTATACCGGTGAAGTGTGTTTTGACATTGTATATTGCATTTTGTTAGAAAAATGATTATCTGCAAATTACACATACACGGCTGATGTTTTTTTATTATTTTTTTTTCTCAAAATTCCACGTAAAAGGGAATGTAGGGTATGTATCTCCTTTTTTTCATGGTATATCTACACTGTTAAAAGTATAATGTCACTGTAGTAGCATTGATAAAATATATTTAGCAATATATATGCATGCTTTTGTTACTAAACTTTGCATATATTTATGAATTGCATATACTACACGCCTTTAATAGCTCGGATGCACATATCGCAGATTCGTTTCCGAACGAATCATAAGATCTAGTATTGATACTAATACTGCGAGCTAGTGTGATCACAATCTCTATTTATAGACCGATGACAAATATAATCTTTATAAACACTCAAGATTGATAAGTATAACCAATATTTGACAACCTTATAAAATCTCTATAAACAGTCACATTTGATAGAAACATATATTTAAGGAGTCAAATGTCATGGCCACATTACACTTTAGACAAAATGTCCTTATATAAAGTCAATATATATGTAGGAGACTGCATTGGGGGATGAACAATAGTGTCATTAAAACAGGGAGTCGCTATAGACATTATGATCAAAAATCTCAACCGTACAAAATGATTGCTTTTTAGTCGAAATCTTTGGCGAAATAGGGTCACTGTTACGTTACAATTTGAAAAAAAAATACAAAAGTTCGTTACTTTTTCATTAAGATTTATTGTAAAATGAGAAGTATTAAGACAATAAAAAGATGCATTAAAAGTTTGTCAACTGATAATCAATGCATGGTTGCCAAATCAAGAACCTTGAATCATTCTTATATACTTTATTTAAAACAATACCAGTAATGGAAACAATAATTTAACATCTTTGTGGTTTGGGCAAATGCTCGTTCCCCAGTTTCAATTTGCCCATTGTCTGTACCTTTGTTATGATGTCAAACAACTATTGTAAGTCACGTTTGGTTCCATACTCTTACAAACAAACTGATGAAGGGTTTTGGTCTTAGGAATATTGAAACAAATTTTCAATCAGATCGCAACCATTCGAAGCTCTGCTCTCTTCAGTAAGAAGAACAGTTGGTTATATCATAAAATGAATCACCTAAAGTTGAAAAATAAGATAATTCAAGATAACCAATTACAGACCATTAAAGATGGATTCGTATTTCGAACATGACAATGCATTTCTAGTGTTTAAATGTGATGAATGAATTATGTACTTAACTGTGTATTCACACATGTTTATTATAAATTTATTAATTTTCATATGAATCAAATGACAATGCTTATACTAATTTAGACACAATGTATTCAATACTTGAATTAGCTTTTCTGCAGAGACCTTTTAACGGGTTGTTATAACGTTGGTGACCTTCGCATTTAATGAGAAGAATATAAGTATGTTTCATTTCAAGCAACACGTATAAAAATTCCCATAACGATTTTATGTAATGGATTGTCAATGATAACATTAATTAAATGTTGTTTGTTTTTGGTCATTTTTACTCATTTATTTTGAACGATTATAATTTAGGAAATCTATTTATGACAAAAAAATACTTACATTTAATTCAAACATATACAAAGCGGAAAGAAACTTTACTTCTTACTGAACTTGATTTTGTTTAATTTGTAGGCAGGGCTAAAAGGTAAATTTCCAAACACGTACCATTGTCATTTCTACACGACAACCCCCTTATACGAATGTATAATTATTTCAGGGTAAAACCACCATAGCGTTATAAGAGGTTGTACACAAATATAATGCGTATCACATAGAAGAGGTGTTCCACTGTATCTAAATGTAAATTAATACGGCGCCGGTATTGCTTTTTGTCACCTCCTAAACATAACCGAATAAAAAGTAAGCATTTAATGTATTCATCTTCCCATAAATAAAGTCGCACAATTATAACAGAAACTGATATGGTATGTCTATGTATGAAAATCGCCATGAAGTATATGGATTATAAATGAAGATATATGTAAGTATAAATTCTGCTTATTTTAACTCTCCCACTAAATGCTATGATAAATATATAATAATATCTAAATATGTAATTTTCTTTGTAACTGATATCTATCATTACAATAAAAATTCAATAGAAAGTTCACCCATATGCTAGCCGATACACTTAAACTAACGCAAGTTGCACATATGATTATCAATATGTTTTTCAGTAGGCGCCTTTTAAAGTGCTTATTTGCATGCATATGAATGTTTATTATGTTTGCTATAATTACAGTAAATATCATCGTTTTAATCATCAAAAAAATATGAATAAAACAGTATAAATTTTATATCCAACCATTTTATTCATATTAAAATCGAACGGATCAACTTTCTAATTTCAACGCAATTAATATATGATCATATAAAATTTCATCATGACGTAAAGGGCAAATGAATGGGAATCTGGGTTCAGTGTTTCAATAAACATGAATGGAATTATATTTAAAAATATCCATGCCACTGTTCAACAAATAAACCGATGTTGATGAAAATGATGAAAATGACAAAAAGGAATGTATGATTTTATCAGGGTTATAATGAGTCCAGATATAACGATCTTTATATGAATAAACTTGCTTTGATCGCGCATTTAATTCGTTTTTGTGTGGGTTGTTTCCGTTGACTTTATTGAGTATCGTATGGTCGTTTGTTTTTTAAATACCTATTGACCTATTATTTTGCTCCAAGTTAGTGAATATATTTGCGCATTCCAAAGTAGTCATTAGCGTATAATGGTTTTATAAAGGCTGACATATTTTTTTATTTATTTTTTTTGCTTTCCAGACAAAGGATTTACTTCGTATCTATATTTTATACAGTAAGATTGTTACTCGCCTATGCCACAAGTAACTTGTGTTAAGATTTAGCTTTTTAAATTCTGTTTTGAAAATGAGAGTATATATTAAGGAATAGTATTTAGCATTTCATGTTTAACTAAGTACTGGAACTCATAAACAGTATGAGAAGACCAAAACAATTTATAGTTTTCAGTATTAGTACCATTTAAATAATGTCCTTATAAATATAAGCCAATGTTTACCCCTAGTTACTTCATATTTGTGTATTATGTTAGCAGATAATCTGTGAGATATATTTTAACAGAATATAAGGTAGTATATTTTATATGTATGAAAAGTTTAAATATATACACCTTCTATAATGATGTTAAATATACATCCCTAAAAAGTAACTTTTTTGCCAGATGTCATAGCGTCATATGGCCTTCCTGGGCGTATCCTGTGTAAATCATGTAATGCGTTTCCTGTGTGGTGCGTGTCCAGTGTTTTCCGTATGTGCGTTACCCGTATCCTGCGTATTCTACGTTTCCTAGTGGAGCGTGTCCTGAGTTCGCTCTATGATGTGTTGCCTGTGTGTGGGCGTTTCCTGTGTTTCCTGCGTGGAGCGGGTCCTGTGTGGAGCGCATCGGGGGATTCCTTTGTGGAGCCTCTAACTATGTGGAGAGTCTAGTGAGATGTATTTGTGAGACGTGTAATCCTGTGTAGAGAAACTATTTGAGGTTGTGTTCTTTGTGGAATTGGCCAGGACTCTATTAATATTTGGTTTTATATGCTCATAAAGGGGGGAGGGAATATAAATATAGCTTGTGACAGCTGTAGTAAATAATTTATATACATTTTATTATTGTTATTGATATATCATATTAATACTGGAAGAATCCTGCAGCACAAAACATTACTGTGAATTATTGCCTATTTACGACACTTTTGACTTTTTATGGCATGAAAATGTTATTAAAAAACAAATGCGATCATCGGTCTAATGAATATAAAATACAATGGAACGAAATATGCGATAGAACGGGAGATGTGATTGAACGAAATAATTGCATAGTCCGGTGCTACTTCATTCCATCGCCAATGGACTGCAACATACAATTTCAATAGAAATCACACTTAAGTTTTACGATACACTTACACTAATACCGATTGCACATATGGTTATCAATATTTTTTCTTAGAATATGCCATTTTAAATGCTTATTTTTATGAATATGAATATTTATTATGCATTCTATAATTACAGTAAATAACGTCGCTAAAATTATACAAAACAGTTTTAAATTTTAAACCAACTATTATATTCATAGTAAAATCGAACGAATAAATCGAACGAATAAACTTTCTTATTTCAACGCATTAAGTGAAATGATATCTAAATCAAAGAAAATAACATTTTTTTTTTAATGAAAAATGCAAAGGAATAGCAAGGGGGTTCGGTGTTTCAATGAAATTAATGAAAACATATTTAAATAAATATATATTTATGCCACTTTAGCTTAAAAAAACTGATTATAATGGCAGGAACGATTAGGATTCATCCAAATATAACGTATTCAATATAAATAATTTTGCTTTGCTTGCGCATTTAGTACGTTTTATTTGGGGATTGTTTCCCTTGTTCTTTATTAGGTATCTAATAATTAGGGATGGCAACGGATATTCGAATATTCGAATATTCGGTAACGTTTAGAATATTCGAATCCTAAATTAGGATTCGAATATTCTAATAAAAAAAATAAAAGTTAGATAAATTTAAAAAAAATATAAAATTAACGTTTTTAATTTCGCCTCTCATATTATGTTTCGTATGCCAGCGTTAACCGTGAAAGTGTCAACCAATTAACACTGTCGGGGCCCTGTGGATATTATCATGGTGACAGTTTGCAGCGATTACGCAATTTTTAATCGGGATGGCTAATTGGACGATTGTTTGCATTGGTTAGGTATATTGTATATTCCTACTAGTACTAATTAAAATCGCCGGGACAATTAAGTGGCAGGCCAGAGCCAGGGCATGATAAGGGTTGTCAAGGTAAATCGTTACTTTTCGGTCGCTCATTGGTCAATTGATTAAACTGGGTGTGTCAAAGTGGCATTTGGCCGCGAATATGGAAGGGGTCGAAAAGATGACAGTTTGCAGCGAGTATGCAAACCTTGAATCGGGATTGCTAATTGGACGATTGTTTATTTAGGTGTATATACCAGATGTCTACTAGCACTAATCTAAAACGGCGGGACAATTAAGTGGCAGGGCCAGGGCCTGGCAAGGGTTGTCGATTATGCAATTTTTATTGTGATCGTCAATACCGCATCATTTGATTGGTTTGTTTTTTTTCGTCCCAATTCTGCTGTGATAAATAATGTATATATTTAGCTAAACACTAGAACAATCTTATGTAGTCTTAGGACAACAGCCATACGTTCACGTATCATAATCAGCAGCTTCAAAAATGCCACCTACTGTAACATCCGATGTATGGAAGTTTTTCCAACGGTCAGAAGATCGAAAGACTACTAGGTGTACGCTGTGTGAAGGGACGTTCACCTACTCAGGGACGACAACCAACTTGAGAAAAATAGTAATAATCTTATTTTCAAAATAAAAATCGACTTATGATTTTGCACCACATTAGTGAATGTGTATTTGCATTCCATTGTAGTCATTAGCGTATTGTGGATTCCTAATGATTGATATGTTGTTGGTGTTTTTATTTGCCTCTGTATCTTTACTTATTACAATAAGATTGTTACTCGCCTATGCCACGAGTACCGTGTGTTAGGAATTAGCTTTTTAAATTCTTGTTTGAAAATGAGAGTGTATATATTAAGAAATAAAATTAAACATTTCATGTTTTAACTAATTTTTAAGTACTAGAATTCATTGTACATATAAATCCCACCTTTACCCATTATTACTATTTATTTGTTTTCATTCATGACGTCTTCAGTTGCTCACAAACATTACTTTATCGGCATTTATTCGACCTAAGCTATATTTAATAAATAATCTCTATCTGTGTTTAGTTGTGAATTTAACCACAGTTTCGAGTTCTATTGTTTTATCACGAGGGCGATGTCCGAGTGATATAAATATTTGCACTTGAATGAGGAACCTGTGGTCAAATATATAATAAAATACAGACAGGCATAGATTATTTCGATTCTCCGCAACTCCGTAATTTCCTGTCTTAAATTTGCCACTTCTTGAACGCTCAAGCTCCCCTGGTTCATCCTCAATGTATTTCACTAGAATCAAAACAAGGTTAAATAAGGAAAAGATTCATAATATGACATAGATATTGTAAATATGTGTAGTTGATAATACTAATCTTTATATCCCTACAAATTAAAGGCTTAGTCGAAATGTATATGTCGCTTTTTTATATCTGACATATGAGTAAGTGCACATGATAGTGAATATGCACCCTTTCAAGAAGAAGGTAAATATAAGCAGCTTACAGTATTCAAAAGTAATCAATGAAACCAACCTTTGCAATCATTACATGATCCATTAAATTTATTGCATGATTAGCATTTCATTGAACAGTTGTTTTCACATGTTTGCCTGTGTTTCCCATTTATACAGCTTCCACATTTGTCGTATGACAAACATTTCTCAAAGAAAGAGTTATTTAAGCAGCATTTGTCGTCAGAAAATCACCCAGCACAGCCACGTTTACAACTACCAGTTTGCTGATCACATATTTTTTCTTCACATTTAGATGGACACCTTTGATTGCATTCCACTCCAAACAGTCCATCGATGCATTCTTCACATGTATCTCCAGTAAAAGTTGAAATGCAGTATACACAATGTCTCGACGTAAAGGTTCACATGTTTTCTAAAATAATTTGTAGGGCAATCGTTGACACATCCACGTCCAAATTTACCGATTATACATTTCTCATACGTTTCACCTGTGAAATTACCAACGCAACCCATGTGACATTATGTGAACATGCGTCGTTTGTACAACATTTACAGGCATTTCCTCCACATCGGTTATGGCAATTTTAGAAAAATTGTGATACGATCTGTGTACAAACACTATAAACTTATACTTGTTCCAGTTATATTTTGAACTACTTTATATTTCATACGACAACACATTTAACAATACCTACTATTACTGCAGCAGATATTAGCAGACCGATTATAAGTCGTATTGGTATCTGAAATGCATCAAAATTTAAAATCAACATGAATAGAATATATCCAATATCATATTGGTATAATCATAATCTTGTATTCTAACTCCATTGAAATGTTGTTTTAAATAGAAGAAAAAAATATTTTGTGTTGCAATATTAAGCGCAAAAGGAAAAAGGATAGTAAATCTCCATAAAGCTTTACCATATTTAAAATAATTTTCGTAATTTTAGCTGCAATTAGTCCAATCTGTGAATTTTAAACCTCAATAAACAACCTCCTTAGGTGCCCTCAAATAATTTCAATCAAGAAGTAACTGTTTATCATTCATATGTGTACAGTTAGTAAACTCACATGTTGTATTAGCACTTCATTTTGTATATATCCACTCGCTCTATTGCTTATTACAAATTTAGCTCGATATGTAAAACACTATGTACATAATTTACGTGCTCTTTTTAATAGGCTGACGATCTTTTTTCTCAAACCATAGTTACACGAACCAACTGATTGTTTGATTAAACTCAAATATAGATAGATTACAACTTTTATTTGTATGATTTTCTCTTACAATTTTAGGTCCCACCCGCAACACTTCCGTCATTTTGGAAACGTAAGACAAGTATAATGTGTAACTTTGAAAATGCATGCCGTAGACAAGTGAATGCAAGCTGATAAACCATCATTAAATATAAGTCATGTGTTATCAAACATTGATATACCGCGACTGAAAATTACATTTGCCAACTCCCACATGAGAGATGACCGCTACCCACGACATTCAATATTTAATAAGTTACATAATATGTCCTCAGAAATCCCCTTTGATTAACAAAATACTTTAACACATTTTCAGTACTTTCACATTTAATTTGAGAAAATAATATAACGGGGCTATATTCATCCCAGGTATATGTAGGTAGATGTAGATGTTGCTTTCAGTATGTAAGATTATATTTTATTTCAGCTGGTGTGTTAAGGCTATATGTTGGCGTTTTAACCGTCCACTGATAACGGGTAAAACTACTTGACATATGCTGTTACATCCTGATAAAAGTTAATATATATATATAAACACAAGAGGAATGGAGGTTTAACTTATACACGATACATTTAGTATAATTTGTTTACAATGGATAAGG
>CM037781.1:72811791-72858580 GCA_021229015.1 Solen grandis | reverse complement strand
TGGGATGGCAGGATGTGACATGTAATGTGATTGTAGGACGGTGGGGATTCAGAATGTGACATGTAATGTGAGTGAAGGACAGTGGGGTGGCAGGATGTGACATGTAATGAGAGTGTAGGACAGTGGGGTGGCAGGATTTGACATGTAATGTGAGTGTAGGACCATGGGATGACAGGATGTGACATGTTATGTCAGTGTAGGACAGTGGGGTGTCAGGATATGACATGTAATGTGGGTGTAACATAGTGGGTTTGCAAGATGTGACATGTAATGTGAGTTTAGGACAGTGGGGTGGCAGATTGTGACATGTAATGTGAGTGTAGGACAGTGGGGTGGCAAGATGTGACATGTAATGTGAGTGTAGGACTGTGGGGTGGCAGGATGTGACATGTAATGTGAGTGTAGGACAGTGGGGTGGCAGGATGTGACATGTAATGTGAGTATAGGACAGTTGAGAGGCAGGATGTGACATGTTATGTGAGTGTAGGAAAGAGGGGTGGCAGCATGTGACAAGTGTAAACCAGCGGGATGATTCTACCTGATTCTAGGGAAGATCCTCTAACCCCAGGGTCATCAGGACATGTAGAAAATGTTGTTTGATTCTAACATATATTGATTAAGTCAAGGACTTAAGCACTCCTAAACAAGGGCGTTCCAAAGTGTGGTAATATACGCCCAAAGGTATTGCAAAGTGAAGAACCCTTACATGTTCTATAGTACAATATTATAGTCAATTAACAAACAGGAGGCATTACCATCATAAATATTTTGCAAAAATAATCAAAGCTTTCGTTCAGAGTTTAGGAATATACATAATTATATCATAATGAACAAGTATATACATTTAGTATATCTCTACTTTGAAATTCACAACATTTATTTAATCCTGCAGCAGACTTCTTTTGGTGAACATGATTCTGACTTTAATGTACATACCTCATTCAGAAATCCTTGAGAAACAAAGCCTTCATCACAGACGTGCTGCAATTGCTGAGATCTCTGAACATTACATCAGTACCCAATGCTCTGTGGCCATGACAGTTGACCTTATATATACTTTGAAAACAAAGAACCTGCTGCAGCTCAGTGGCAAACTTTGACTGATATGGTAGCTGTGTTTGATTCTCATTAAAGACAGGGTCAGCTTTTCTTTTGTACTTTGATTTAATAACCTTGACCTTCAGCCCAGGCAAAAAAAAAATGAAAAAAGAAAATCACAAACTGTACAAAATAACTAGAAATGTGTCCATAGGACACATATACCCTCACAACTGCTTTTTTTGTTAAATGATATCATGTCAAGAACCTCATCCAGTCTTACATACTTAAGGTTACAGTGACCATGACCTTTGATATAGTGACCTCAAAATCAATAGGGTTCATC
Source organism: Solen grandis (assembly GCA_021229015.1). Lineage (NCBI taxonomy): Eukaryota > Metazoa > Mollusca > Bivalvia > Adapedonta > Solenidae > Solen > Solen grandis. The sequence continues at coordinate 72,857,196 of CM037781.1, read as the reverse complement.
TACTGTTCATGGCTAATTTCCCTACCAGGTTCACAAACCCAGGCCCTGCAGTTCTCCAGTTAATGATTAGACAAGAATTCCATACTAGGGATGAGCATCGTTAGAATTTAACCTATACCTACTCGATACTTTTTAACCGATTCCGATTCCTAACGATTCCGATTCCAATTACCAGTACCATGTGTTAAGACCTAAGATTAATCAATAGTGTGGGGTTTAATAAAAAATTAAAAAACTCCATTACAAGTTATATTCTTCCATTTAATGGCATCACAATTTTCAGAAATCATAATCTATGAAGAATACTAAACATATAATTCTTGAGGTAAAAAGGAAGTAATGCATGAATCGAAATGTGAGTCTAAGTTTATAGTTACAAATGTTTTCATAATGTTGATATTTGTTTCATAATGCTGATATATGTTCATAGTAAATAACGTATATACACAAGGCATAAAACCATTTGTATGGGGCAATAAACTATCAAACTATGTGTCAAAATAATTTTCATGTAACAAGCATGGATTGCACTAAAGCCAAAGGAAATTGGAGAATACATAAAGCTAAACATTGCAAATGGAAGTCGTTTTCTCTAGATCTAAGTGTGAGTGTTTTGAAAACATAATTAAGAAATGTCAAACAACCTTTTCCAGATCGTCTAAATAAACATATGAAATTACTCACCATTGGGTGCACTAGAATAATACTTTACTACTCGAATTTAGTAATGTTTATACGAAAATATGTTTATCCGAATAAAACACAGTGTTCTCCTTTTTGAAGAGTATTCAAAGTCAAAACAACCGTTTGACCTTCAGACTGTGACCCGGATATTCAAATAAATTACATTATTCACATCTGATTGGCTTTCCAAATAGAAGCCCGTCTAAAAATAGCATTTTTAGACATTTTGGAAAATTCATTGAACCGGTTTGGATAAAATTCACACTTTACTCAGCTTGGACGGATTCACGTCGTTAGTTTAATAATATTTTATTTCATATATATGTGAAATGGGGTTGGGCCACAAGTTCTTACAACTTAGAATCGGTCCTTCCCCTACATACAATTGTAGACAATGGCATATAAATGGTCATGAAAATACATAATGGAAAATATAATCATAGAAAAAAAGAGAAAAACAAATAGAGAGAGAGAGAGACTCGTTGAGGTGGATCCTTATAATCTAATAAAAAAAAAAAAAAAAATTGGGGTTAAAATTACATTATTTAGTTACAACATATCAGGCATTTAACCCCTTATCCTGATATAGGCGTTCACACACATATATGTAATTAAATATACATTCATGTACATATATACACACAGGATTTTTTTCAGATCAATGTTATATTACTGTAACATTTCTGTAAGTATATGTATAAAACTACTAGCTTTTTTAAACAATAACATTTTATCTCAGTAACATTAATAACATATCTAAAAAATATTAAAGGAATGTTAATATTCAAATCTTTTAGATCTTTTAATAAACGTTTGAACTGCTTCAAATAGCAACTTATTTTGTTCAGAGTTAAGATTTGAACTACCATTCAATAGCATGTCTACATGTAGGGGGTGGAATGACCTTGTTACCTGAAAGAGAGAAATTCTGATATCAGAAAAACGTGTACATTTAAAAAAGAAATGTTCAGCATTTTCTATTCCGTTTTGACAGTTACATAGGGGATCTTGTCTAAGATGATTCATAAATAGGTCTTCATTTAGATTGCTACAATTATTCCTTAGCCTAGCATGAAGAACTGACAAATATCTATTACCGAAATTGTAACAATCCGAAACCTTCTCTGGTTTTGACTGTGAAATAATTTTCCGTTTAAATGAATTAAATGTAGGACTTCTCCTTAGTTCTATATCAAGATTATTCCATAGTGAAATAGAAGAAGGTATACAGGACTTTTTATAAAATGAGGTTCTAAAATGTAAGTTGTCAAAGTTTTGAAAACTTCTTTGTTGATAGTTAGATATTTCAGAAACTAAAGGGGGCATTAAATCAGAAATGTATTGGGGAACAAGACTATTTGAGACTTTATACATAAAACAAAGTTTGCTATTGGTACGTCTAGATGAAAGTGTTTCCCAGCCACATTCTTTATAGAGATTTTCAAGGGATACTGATCTTGTTAGTCCAGTGACTATTCTAGCTGCTTCATTTTGTAATTTTTCCAAAGAGTCTGAATAATGAGAAGTACATCCGTCCCAAACAATAGATGAATACTCAAGAATAGGTCTTACATAAGACAGATAAATTTGGTTCAGAGCATTTCGGATAAGTGTATATTGAAGTTTGCGCATTATATTAATTACTTTTGAAGCTGCTTCTAAATTAGCATTAATATGGTCGTTCCATTGACCTGAGGAACTAAGCGTTACCCCTAGATGTTTATGTTTTTCAACAACATTAATTTTGGTTCCATTAAACATGAGACATGGATCTTGAAAAGCTTTACTTGGAGAAAAAACTACTGCTTCAGTTTCGTTTGGATTAAAATTAATCAACCACTGTTTAGACCAGGTTGAAATAATATTTAGATCATGATTAATAATACCTTCTATATCCTGAACTGAAGTAGCAGAGTAATACAAGGAGCTATCATCAGCATATAACCTGGTAAGACTCAGTAATGATTCAGTAATATCGTTAACATAAATCAGAAATAGTAGAGGACCTAAAACTGAGCCTTGAGGCACTCCAGAATTAATAGATAAGAAACTTGATTCCGAAGACTGAATTACCACTTTCTGCTTTGTGTTGTGAAGATAACTTGTTAACCATTCTAAAAGATTACCACTTATACCATTTTCAGTTAGTTTAAAAATGAGACCTTTATGCCAAAATCGGTCAAATGCTTTTGAAATATCACAGAAAACCATACAAGAAAACTGACCGTTGTCAAAAGCTTGACAAATATGATGATAAATATCTATAAGTTGGTAGGTTGTGGAGTGATTAGGAAGGAAACCGGACTGATATTTATAGAGCAAGTTATTGACCAATAAAAGATTGTACATGTGTTTAAAAACTATTCTTTCAAGGATTTTGCTGCAACAACTTAATAAAGATACAGGTCTGTAATTGGAAGGTCGAGATTTGTCACCTTTTTTGAAGATCGGGGTTACCACAGCATTTTTCCAAGAGTTTGGGAAAGACCCTTCAGATATAGACCGGTTAAACGCAATATATAAAGGTTTAGAAACTGACTTGACACATCCTTTTAACATTCTATGACTAACACCGTCAAGACCACTTGCTTTATTGATATCAAGATTAAGAATGATGTCTTCTTTTTCAGAGATACTAATATCACTAATAGTTAATCTATTCATAGTTTTGAAATAAAGGATGGGGAGTGAACTATTTGTGTCATCAATATTAGATATTGAAACAAAATATTTGTTCAAGCATTCAGCTTTTTCATAAGTAGAAGTACACCAAATAGTTTCGCCATTGGGGAGTGTTTCACTTAGTGGTGGAAAACAAGCCAGGGAAGATTTATTTCTAATAAAATATCTAATATTTTTCCAGAAACCCCTCTTATCATTGCAATAAAGGTCAGTTAAATTATTTTCTAAATTTTTAAAAAAAGATTCTTTTGCATGTTTTTTTCATGTTATTCACTTTATTTCTAAGATTCTTATACTTAAACCAATCATTATATTTACCTGACGATTTAGCTATGTTTTTCAATCTATCTCTCTTACGAGAAGCTTTCCTTATTTCACCATCATACCATGGCTGATCATCAGGACGAATAAGTACTATTTTACATGGAATACATTGTTTGATTAAATCAATGAATGAACTGGTAAATGTATCACAAGCTTCATGAACAGAACCATTAAATAAAATATCCCAATTAAATTCTTGATTTTTTTTATTTAACATATCAAAGTTTGCTTTTTTATAAAGCCAAATTGCTCTTCCATAGCAAGGTTGGATTTGGTATGAAAAAGATAATGATATATAAGTGGCACTGTGGTCACTTATGTCTGAAGGTAATGATAAAATACCAGAATCACAAAATTCCATATCAGTAGGTATTAGAATTGGATCAAGAATAGCGTGTTTTCTGGTGGGTAGATTAATAACATTTTGAATAGAGTTCATAATCATGACATCTTTTAAATTATGAAATGAGGTATTTAATAAATCTTCATTAAAATCTCCTAATATAACAATGTTATTAGATATTTGTAAGGCTGCTTCAAGATTTAGGTTAAAATTTCTAAAGAAGGATTCATCTGCTGTTTTGGGACTATAAAATACACCAATAAGAAATACCTCAGATTTGACTAAAAGTTTTACCCATATAGATTCATCACAGTGGACCTCAAGATCAGCAACCCTTGAATGAACTAGGTCTCTGTTCAGGTACACAAGAATTCCACCTCCATGGTTGGTTCTATCTTTTCTGTATGGTTCATCAAAAGAACTGGATAAATACAAGTTTTCATTTGAGAATGATTGATTTAAATGTGTCTCAGTAAAACAAAGTATATTAAAATCAAGAAAATTGTCTTTAATGTAATTAATCTTGGACCTTATACTTCTAAAATTACAATGGAGTATTGATAATAGAAAGGACTTGTTTTCCACTTTTGGGCCTGGGTTCAATTCAACATCACCAGCTTCCAGGATCAAAATAATTAATATAATAATAAAAAAAGGTGTGTCAATATTTTCCTTCATTTGACATTCAATGAAATGTAGATAATTCTTAATATATTTAGTACAATAGTTAATACTGAGAAAATTATTTCAGAGACAAGGATATGTTGCATATAGGTATGACAACCTGTATATACTCTGCCATGATACAGTCCTATGGACATTCTCCATGCAGTAAGATCATTACCTATGTGGGAACAGTACTAGTATTACCAAGTGCTGGAAAATATCCACCAGGACTGAATCATGACAGGGATCCACCACTGAGTCACAACCTAACAAAGAAAGGAACAGAACAGTATAAATGCAAAGTGAGAGTAACAGAAAAAATAGAAAACAGCTTTGAACATCTTACAAATTACAAAAAGAAAAGTAAACATGTTTTCAGATAAATTGTGTTTAGGTATGTGATACCTATGTTTACTTGAAATCATTATCACACATTGACAGTGTTTGAACATTAATTACATAAAAGTATTTATATAATTAAAAAAAAAATATATATATGATAATTTAGAAAGCTAGGCATCTCTTAATGGACTACTGCAATTTATGGATTTTTTTCTCCCTCCCCCCCTTTTTTTTTCTTTTTCCCTCCTTCCCCCTTTTTTTATTATATTCAGATATTTATGTTGCAACAGTTTATGAAATAGATTTAGATTCTCAAAGTAGTACAAGATTTTTTTTCCCTCTCTTTTCTAATTATTACAATGATTATATTGCAACATTTTAAACACATGGTTATCTTTGAGGGGTATCACCGGATGATCCCATGTGACATACACACACTTGAGACCAACCTCTAACCAGACAAACCTCTATTAGAATCAAAGAATGGATTAATTTCATGTATTTGCTGAAACAAAAATTAAAATAAATTAAGCTTAAGTTCAATGCATATATAACTGAAAAAGAATTGTCATATGTATAAAGAATGACACTTTTAAAACTATTTTTTTTTTGCATTATACACCTTTACATAATATCCTAGTGTAAGGGCAATATAAAAGCAACTAGAAAGGGAGATAATGCATGCACTAAGCCTCTAAATATAAACACTTTATATTGGACTGGTTAGACAGAAACGCACAAGTCTGATATGCGTAACGTTGACCTAAATATAATGTGAGGTCTGTACATAGTATACATAAAGACAATACCAATGAAACAGATAATATATATATATATATATATATATATATATATATATATATATATATATATATTATCTGTTTATTTTATTATATATATATATATATATATATATATATATATATATAATACAACAACAACGAGAGTTTCTGAATGTGATGCAACGCTCTCATGTAGATAAATCTAGCGAGTCAAACATTTTTCATAGATTTTCAAAACTTACATAATTATCATTGAAACGAAGTATGCTTATAACCTCGAATCTGTGAATTAAATGAAGTGGCAAACGCTCCAGCAAGAGTAGAAATGATTTTTAAAAAACACAAACAAACAAAAAAACAAACAAAAAACTGTCGTTCGTGTCTAACTGAAGTAAACACCGTTCTAACCGGAAGAGTAAAACAGCTGGTACTTGGCTTGGCTGTATATTGGAACTGGACCAATCAGAATTGGCGATAAGAATATAGTTTGATTTGATTGGCTAAGGGCTTTGTACAATCTGGGAAATCCTTTCTATTTATAGAAAAGCACATGTTCTGTGAGTAAACAAACTCGTAATGTTCGGGGAAACAAGTTTAATTTGAGTCAACATCTTCAAGTTTAGTAATCTTGATTGGACTTGAATTGAAAGACTTCTTGACGAAGATGAACCCGTTTCTCGTCCAGAAACTTGCGATTGACTTTGATTTCTTTAGGGCCAAGACAGATTTTACGATGTTCTAATTATATCTAGTCAGGTCTTCAGTAATGAATATTTTCCCTGGGTTTCCCTTTAGGTTCTTTTTGGCAAAAAAAACACTCTGTTTTTATCATGATACTTGTGAAATTTCACCAGTATTTGTGGCACATGTTTTTTCCCTACCGGGTGACATCTGTCTATGTCTTGTTCATTGAGATGGGCACCATCAGTTATGACACTCTCGTTTATGAACTGGGCATTTTTTTCTTAAGCAGCGACTCGTTTTCTGCCTCATCCTTTCGAACGGGGAGATTGGAGATACGAACTGAATTTCTTCGACCATATTGCTCGAGGTCATTTGTTGCTAGACGTAGAGATGAGACTTCATCGGATAGGGAGCTAACTTTATCTTCTAGTTCAGTGATTGACTCTTGATTTTTCTGTAGTTCTTTGTTTTGAGCATCTATTGTATCTTGTTGTTACGTATCATTCTTTGAGTTCATTGTTGGAAGCAACCAGTTTTTGCAGAATGTTGGTATTAAGTTCATTTACGACAGTCTCAACAGCTTGATTTATGGCTACTTGAATAACTGGTTGCATCATTTTGGAGATAGCTGGGGTTGCATTTGTTATATATCCCTGGTCACCAAACGATGATATCAGCATATCAGAGAAGGACAGTGCTTTCTTTCCTCGAACGGGATTAGCAGCATAAGTGACCCTTTTGGAAACAGGTTTATCAAGGGGGGAGGCTCTACGTTTCGTTACTCTAGCCCCAACAGAACTTTTTCCGGAGAAACTTGCGTCAGATTCACAGTCCACAAAATCACTTTCACTATCTTTTGCAACTTCATTGTCTGAGTCCGCAATGATTTTCCTTTGTGTGGGGTGGGGTAAACAATATAGAGTAAACTATTACTATTCACGTCGTTTAACTTGACCTGATCCCTATGAACTGTGATCAAATGTTTAATCAAATTGGACGTGGTCCCTCCCTTGGCCTTAATTAACTTTTTGCAGATGTTGCAGCGGCCTTCCCCGCCCAGATCTTCAAAATAACGCCAAGCCTTGGTTTATTCTGTTGCCCGGTATGTTTGAATAATCCCGCGCGACCGGTTTTCGGGTGACGTCATTGACCCTCGAGAGGAATGAACGCATTCGCTCAATGCTCAATGCCCCGAGAAAGCTAGGAAAACGAAAGTAGCGGTACAAACCGTACAACTGTAGCGGCGTTTGAATAATTTTGCAGTTTCATTGAAACTGTTATATGGAATTCAAATGCGTAAGAAAAGGCTTAGGAATCGTTTGGAGGAACAAGTTCCAACAAAATGAAACGATACCGAGTATCCGGGACATCGTGGAACCGGGAGTAACCGGTTCCCAAGTACCGGTGCTCATCCCTATTCCATACTAATGTACACAGTGACCTTGACCGTTGACCTAGTGACCTCAAAATCAACAAGGTTTATCTACTGGTCATGTCCAATGTTCCTACCAGGTTTTACAAACCAAGGCCCTGCTGTTCTCCAGTTAATGACCAGACATGGATTTCATATGAATGAACAGTGACCTTGACCTTTGACCTAGTAACTAGTAACCTGAAAACCAATAGGGTTAATCTACTGGTCATGGCCAATGTTCCTACCAGGTTTCACAAACCCAGGCCCTGTAGTTCTCCAGTTAATGATCAGACAAGGATTTATACTAATGTACACAGCGACTTTGACCTTTGACCTGAAAATCATTAGGGTTCATCTGCTGGTCATGGCCAATGTCCCTACCAGGTTTCACAAACCTAGGCCCTGCAGTTCTCCAGTTAATGATCTGACGGATGGACTTTTCAAGTGGGGACATAAAAATCATTTGGGATATAAAATGCCAAAAATATAAAGCTGCTGAAGAAAATGATGCTTATCTGATTAAAATGAATGATGACACACATCATGTACATTTGGAGTATTGCATCAGGGATCCCAAAACATGAGGAGGAGAGTTTCAATGAATGATTACATAGGATTTCTTATCATTTTGGCCTTCCAGCTGGCTTGCAGTAGGTCGGTGGTTCTACCCGGATGTCTCCGTGCATTTGGGGTCTTCCTCCACCTGTTATTAGCTGGACGTCGCTATATGACTGAAATACTGTCGAAGCGATGGTAAACTCAAATAGTCAGTCAGTCAGTCAGTCAGTCTTATGATTTTGCTTATATATTTGGTATGAAATACTCTCCCTCACTGTGAAAGGAATTCAAAGATTTCCTCCTGGATTCAGCATCACAACACAAATAAATTGGATGAAAGGTTTAGATATATGTTAAATCTTTCCAGGGGAACCTAGATTAAATGAACCTCATTAATCTGCTCATGTATCAATGAAAACAATATTCCGTAAATGTTGTGACCGTGTATCATACAGATTGACCAAAATTAAAGAGCAAACATCTAAAGTGGAAATTCTCTCCCATCTGCAGCAGGTGAATTCATGGCATATAAGTACCAAGGTCTTATGTTTCAAGTTCAAATGTTTGACCAGTCAAATTTACAACCTAAGCAGCCATACATTATACTTAAAATTAAGCTACACAATTAACCATGACCTAGATTTAATAAGAAAAGTTTCCCAGGACTGACTTGAATATGCTTTCCATATCTACCAATTACCTCATTGACTTGTGACTTCATCAGAAGGAACACCTGCCCAGAGCTGGTTGATGCAATCTTCTCATAGGCTTTGTAACCCTCGTGTTCAGAGTCATCACATTCTCCTGTCAGGACAAACACCACCTGTAAAATATACATGTCATCATTCTAAGGGAATGGATAGGAGTATATACTGCTGTAAGGGGCACCTGTAAGAAAGTAAACATTTCTATATATTTAGTTACTAACCCTTTGTTGCTGTGGTATACTATTATATTACAAGTCAATGTTACAGAAGACTGTTGAAGGGAAATTTTAACAGGGAATACTTTCGTGTAAGAGAAATGAATCTGAATTTTGACATGCAGCCAACCAAAAACATCACAAAGACCATAATGTAAACATCATCGCATACATAATGATAATTATGCCATCAAATGAATTATCCTACATTATATCATATATAATTATAGACCATTGTAAACTTCATAACATATATGAACAAGAATCACATTTTTTTATATTTTTTTTTTGTAATACTGACCCAAAGAGCCCAAAATAAATCCTAAGCCAGTAAGCCACATTCAACCACGGACATAGCTAGTTGACTTTTGATGTTACGTACAAATGCTTAAATGGATTGTTTCATATTCTCTTGTCTCTTCTAATCAGAATTTCTCTTAATAATGTCAAAATTTCTTCCGTTACAAGCATGCATATTCACATACTGCCAACCATGCCAATGGCCATTCACGAGACCTTTGAAATGCTAGTCACCCAAACTGACAGAACAGTGCCACACTGAGGAAATCACCGAGGAAGCTTTATACTATAGAGTATATATTGCAAGTGCTTAACAAAACCAAAATCTGTTATTCTAAAGCATTCTTGAGATCAGAGATTCCAAAAATTTTCCAGGAACCAAATGTTGAAAACGCAAGGGAAAACCCCTGGTGAGACACTAAGTGTCACATGCACTTAAGGATAGGATACAATGAGATGTTCAAGAAATGTACAGTTCCTGTTTCATGGATATGGCCCAAGTAGGATGGCTAATTCAGAACATTTTGTTCTTTCATATTGGAAACAAAATCTTAAAGTTTGATATTGGCACTGGTTAAAACAAAACAATGATACTTATATTCTCAGTTACACTTAAAGGATTTTTCCTTCTGTTGTGCGCGCCAACTGCTTCACTTCATTCTTTTCGTGAAATATCCTAAACAGCCACTGTACACATAACCTAACCTGAACCTAAACAGCCACTGTACACATAAAATTAAATGAACCTAAACAGCCACTGTACACATTACCTAAAATAAACATAAACAGCCACTGTACACATAACCTTACCTGAACCTAAACAGCCATTGTATACATGACCTTACCTGAACCTAAACAGCCACTGTACACATAACCTTACCTGAACCTAAACAGCCACTGTACACATGACCTTACCTGAACCTAAACAGCCACTGTATACATGACCTCTCATGAACCTAAACAGCCACTGTTCACATAACCTAACATGAACCTAAACAGCCACTGTACACATAACCTTACCTGAACCTAAACAGCCACTGCACACATAACCTTACCTGAACCTAAACAGCCACTGTACACATGACCTTACCTGAACCTAAACAGCCACTGTACACATAACCTTACCTGAACCTAAACAGCCACTGTACACATGACCTTACCTGAACCTAAACAGCCACTGTGCACATAACCTTACCTGAACCTAAATAGCCACTGTATACATAACCTTACCTGAACCTAAACAGCAACTGTATACATGACCTCTCATGAACCTAAACAGCCACTGTACACATAACCTTACCTGAACCTAAATAGCCACTGTACACATGACCTTACCTGAACCTAAACAGCCACTGTACACATGACCTTACCTGAACCTAAACAGCCACTGTACACATGACCTTACCTGAACCTAAACAGCCACTGTACACATGACCTTACCTGAACCTAAACAGCCACTGTACACATAACCTTACCTGAAACTAAACAGCCACTGTATACATGACCTTACCTGAACCTAAACAGCCACTGTACACATTACCTTACCTGAACCTAAACAGCCACTGTACACATAACCTTACCTGAACCTAAACAGCCACTCTACACATAACCTTACCTGAACCTAAACAGCCACTGTATACATGACCTTACCTGAACCTAAACAGCCACATTACACATTACCTTACCTGAACCTAAACAGCCACTGTATACATAACCTAACCTTAACCTAAACAGCCACTGTATACATTACCTTACCTGAACCTAAACAGCCACTGTACACATGACCTTACCTGAACCTAAACAGCCACTATATACATGACCTTACCTGAACCTAAACAGCCACTATATACATGACCTTACCTGAACCTAAACAGCCACTATATACATGACCTTACCTGAACCTAAACAGCCACTATATACATGACCTTACCTGAACCTAAACAGCCACAATATACATGACCTACCTAACCTAAACACCACTGTACAAATAACCTTACATGAACCTAAACAGCCACAGTATACATGACCTTACCTGAACCTAAACAGTCACAGTACACATAACCTTACCTGAACCTAAACAGCCACTGTACACATAACCTTACCTGAACCTAAACAGCCACTGTATACATGACCTTACCTGAACCTAAACAGCCACATACACATACCTTACTGAACCTAAACAGCACTGTATACATGACCTTACCTGAACCTAAACAGCACATTACACATACCTTACTGAACCTAAACAGCCACTGTATACATAACCTAACCTTAACCTAAACAGCCATTGTACACATAACACTACCTGAACCTAAACAGCCACTGTATACATGACCTAACCTTAACCTAAACATCCACTGTACAAATAACCTTACCTGAACATAAACAGCCACTGTATATATGACCTTACCTTAAACTAAATAGCAACTGTATACATGACCTTACCTGAACCTAAACAGCCACTGTACACATTACCTTACCTGAACTAACAGCCACTGTACAAAACCTTACCTGAACTAACAGACTCTACACATAACCTTACCTGAACTAAACAGCCACTGTATACATGACCTTACCTGAACCTAAACAGCCACATTACACATTAACTTACCTGAACCTAAACAGCCACTGTATACATAACCTAACCTTAACCTAATCAGCCATTGTACACATAACACTACCTGAACCTAAACAGCCACTGTATACATGACCTAACCTTAACCTAAACATCCACTGTACAAATAACCTTACCTGAACATAAACAGCCACTGTATATATGACCTTACCTTAAACTAAATAGCCAATGTATACATGACCTTACCTGAACTAAACAGCCACTGTACACATGACCTTACCTGAACCTAAACAAACACTGTATACGTGACCTAACCTGAACCTAAACAAACACTGTACACATGACCTTACCTGAAACTAAACAGCCACTGTACATGTGACCTTACCTGAACCTAAACAGCCACAATACACATGACCTTACCTGAACCCAAATAGCCACTGTACACATGACCTTACCTGAAACTAAACAGCCACTGTACATGTGACCTTACCTGAACCTAAACAGCCACAATACACATGACCTTACCTGAACCCAAATAGCCACTGTACACATGACCTTACCTGAAACTAAACAGCCACTGTACATATGACCTTATCTGAACCTAAACAGCCACTGTACACATGACCTTACCTGAACCTAAACAGCCACAATACACATGACCTTACCTGAAACTAAACAGCCACTGTACATATGACCTTACCTGAACCTAAACAGCCACTGTATATATGACCTTACCTGACTCTGTTTCTTCTGCACTAGTGCCAGTACATCATCTGTCAGGTAGAAGTCCTTTGACCGAGCGTCGGTGAACACGTAGATGAACGAGTTGGGTAGGGAATGTTCTAGTGCCTTCTTGATGGCAGTGATTGACATTTCTGGACAATCCTCCCCACCTTGCACATACAGGTTACGCAATTCATGGCGGAAATCATCCGGGTTCCTCGTTACCACGACTGGCCCCACATCTATGGGAGAAAAATTGATTTGATGATTTCCTTTAGTATCCAGTTATCACCAGCATAAGGAGCTATTGCAAGAAAAAATTACAAAACAATCCCTCACTTTTATATTAAATATATTCCCGAATGCATCAATATATTTCCTTCAAATGTAATAAATTGCCAATGGTTATTGAAAACAATAATTAAAAATTAACTGTCTAAAACCAACAGTCAAAAACATTATTTCAAAAGTGACGTCGTGACTCTTTAGTTTTCGTAAGTGAATTCAAATTGAGTCTGTCACGAGTATGGTGGACATAAAGAATTATCAATTGGTCTTTTTTTATTTTACCATCGCTGTAACAGTATTTCAGTCATATGACAATGTCCAGCTAAGTACAGGTGGAGGAAGACCTCCAATACACTGAGGCATCCGGGTAGAACCAGAGACCTACAGCAAGCCATTTGGAAGGCTTCCTCAAATGAAAATCTAAATGACCCTACTGGGAGTCGAACCCATGCGGTGAGGGACTGAGTGAGTGCTAAAAGTCAGTGACTTTACCCTCCCAGCCATGGAGGCCTCATGGACATAAAGAGACAAAACCAATTAACAACTGTTTCCATGAAATTTTGTGTTCTTCCTAACAGCACAGTACGGCGTGCAAAACTCAAGATGATCCACATATAAACAAGAAACATCACACTTACAGTGTCCATTTAATTACAGGGTGCCTGCCACTGAGTTTTGTAACTGAGGGCACAATTGCTGTTTTTTTTACTTTGTACCCCTTCATATATAGTCCTTACAATTTGGGGGTACACGGCTAATTTTGTTGGCAAAAAGACTCTACAGGCAGTAAATGTGCATGATGCAGTGTGATTAATAACAACTATGGTTCTTCTTCCATACACAGGATTGTTAAGAAGTGCATTAATAATCAAACATGCACAATTTCTTGAACAGGAGTTGGTTAAGGCCTACATAAATTAGCTGAGTTATCGGTAGATTTGACGGGTGGTTTAAAAAAAAACAACTAAAAAATAATCATTAGCGAAAATGGTGTAAAAATGATATTTCTTCATTAAATGAATGATTTTATCTTCTTCCCAATCATTTTCAACAAAAAAAAAAAGAAAAAAAAGAAACAAGGATAAACCTTTTTACGAATTATAAGTGGTTTCCCTGTCATTAGCTTTCGTCACGTTTGAAGAACTAACGTATACATAGCTTAAGAAAACAAATATGGCGAAAACAAAGACATATTAAACAAAGATTGGTAACTAGTCTAACTCTCACTGCACATTAAAAATTGTCCAATTCTCCCAAAGTTACGTTTTCAAAAATCTCCTTTTCTATTGAATGTATGTGAAAGTAAAGTTTATCTTTCAAAAGAACAATACATTAGATCAGGGCCTTTATATTAGAATATTTATAGAATATCTCCTGCTTAGATCTACCATCAAAATGATATCATTTATTAAAATAAGTCAAGTTATATAGAAAAATACCTGCTGAAAAGAACTATGTATTGTTCGTTATTTTCCTTCGTGATTGATCAATATTTTTTTGAAAGTTTGCAAGATTAATTTACCAACATAATATTTTCCACTGGCTTTTACAGGAGCTTCCTACCTCTGTTTAATAAGTCTTTGGGCAAGAACTGACTACGTAAGGATATATCTTCTTCGTTCGAAATGGTTAAACAGCAATGTTATTACTTGCATGTCAAACACGGCGCTTGCGCTCAGTCAGGACAGCCATTAGCTAACGACACTTTACAGCGATGCAAAACTCTAGCGCACGAGCTGACGAAATTGAATCAAAGCGCTGAAGGCACTGGAGCTGTGAACTGCAAATATCTTCTATGTGTCTTAGATTTTGTACACAGTCCGAGGATGAAGTTTTATCTAACCTGTAATTTGCCGACTTCAAAGCCATACACTTGACAGTTAGTAAAATATCGACACTGACTCTCCACATAGATTTGAATATACAGTACAGATTTTCCCCGTTTTGGGTCATGTTATGGTGTACGTACAGGCCCGACCATACAATTTTCTAGGTGACTGAAATTGCCATGATGGGTAAATGTCTGTTATAAGTACTGGAAATCCCCATTGTGAGCCCCTTACTGAAATGACCAGTCACCCAGACCAACCCCTGTTGAGAGAGCACCCACTGTCACCCTGGTCAATCAAACGCTTTTAGTTATACTGAATACACATATCACAGACGTTAATTAATGCACCGATAGCGATTAGAATGAAGTTATGTCGCAGTCATTGTGCATTTCATAGTATAAAATTAATGAAAGAGTATCAAATTAAACCCGATGTTATAAACACGCTTTGAACTGCGTAAACACGATCGTAACAAGAAAATTCCTTACATTTCTTATGGACAGCTTAAGTAATTTCTCTCTCTCTCTCTCTCTCTCTCTCTCTCTCTCTCTTACAGATTATAAGATTAACACGAATATATGTGTTTATATCAAAAGGAATCATATTCAAAACAACAAATAGACAATAGGTACGTTACCGTAAATAGAATTAAACAGAATATAACCCAATGGTGCTATTTCTAATGGAGCACATATACACGTAATACTCCATTACTGTATTGTGACAAGAAAAGAATAACATAATCAATACTTTCATTTTAATAGTCATACATTTTTTCAATTTAATTATTGTTATTATTATTATTATTAATTTGATGAGATTTGATATAACATGACAGTCTCCCGGCTGGATCAGAACTCACAACATAGCCTTGCTGCCAATGCCATGAAATTCTTATTGATGGCACTATTTATCATATAGACAAAATATTTTCACGAATATATATAAAATGTTTTACGGATCTATATGTTGGTTCAGAGGGCTGTTGGTTCGAGCCCCGGCTACCGACTGCTGTTTGAATGCGAGAAATTCTTAAGGAATATGGGAGTCTAGTCACCAATCACTATGATTGATTGTCTCAAATAATCAACGTTTAATCAATTTGAGAATCAAAGATAAGAAATAAACTGAATTTTACTCCCTTACTTAATACTGAACACAAAATTATCCCAATAGCCTAAAGAAATTCAACAAATCAGCCCTATCTTTTTTGTATATTTTCAACTCTGCGCTTCAAAAATTCTTACCCTTCCAAGTTACACCACATCAGATAGCGCAATGTTTTCTGGGTGCAGTAGTAACTTTACCTAAAATACTTCAAAACGTATTTTTCCAACTGCTAACCGGAATAATATTTAAGCAAAAATTACATTGTGCTTGGTAATAATGACATTATGCTTTGTGAGAATGACATTGTGCTTGATGATCATGCCATTATGCTAAGTGGCAATGTCATTGTGCTTTGTGACAACGGCATTGTCTTTGATGACAGTTTTATTGTGTTTCGTGACCATTCCAATGTGCCTTTTAAAATCTTTAATCATTTGTAATTACTGTCTTGTGTATGATTGCTGAACTTGAAGTACCAACATATTCGATAACAATGTTCTAACAACCTATCCAACGCCAACCCGCACGCACCATGCCATAAAAAGATATCACCAAGCATCAAGCAGAAGCCAAATTGTGTTGCGCCTCATTTTGTCAACAGATGCAGGCCCGGGTTCAGCGGGGCGAGGGGGCCTTGCGCACTCAAACAATTAAAATCGGCTCCTTTAATGACAAATAATTAATCATGCAGACCAATCACAGTTTGTTACATGATCAGTATGTGCGAAAATAATTTCTACAGGGCTGTGTTGATATAATGGTTCACTGATGTACTCTAAGGAGGTTTGACAATGTGTGAAAACAAAAAGAAAACCATCTCGACCAAGGTGTTAATTACAGGTGGTCATAGGGCCGGAGTATGGTTGTCAGGGAGATATAGGTAGGTTTTGATATCGACTTCGAGGAATCGCATACAAATAATATAGGATATACTATCTAGGGACCAAGGACGGAGCTCGAGAAATCCAAAATCGCATGTTTGAAGAATCGCCCATAAATTTATAGAGAATAAGAAGGGCTAAATCAAGGGACCGGGCTTGTAGCTCGAGCCATCGCCTGTATTCAATGAATCGCCACATTGAGGAATCGCGTGACCACTGTATTTTATTTATTTATTTATTTATTTTGATCGAGGCCTGTAAATACAATTGTAATCAAATACGACTGCACAGCAGTTATTCAATAACATGGCTTTGCGTAAAAGATACAATTATATCGCTCAATGCTAAAGGCTCGGTCCCACTTGGCTTTTGTTTTTGCATCGGGGATGGGATGGGGTAGAAATAGCGTCGCGAGCCATGTGGAGTCATCGGGAGGCCTCGGGAGAACTGCAAAAAGAATTCATTGCTTGCATTTAAATTTTCCCCGATTTGTTCCAGGCCGGGGAAACATCCTTAGAGAAGCTCCGGGAAGCATTCACTGAGCTTCCGCGAAATATTTTTTCCTCCGAGGAATGCCCGATGCTTCTGTGATGTCTCGCCGAAATATCAGGGGACATTCGGCGACCTTTCTGTGACACACTCCCGATCTTGTGGTTGAATCTAAGAATATTTGCAAAACATTCGGCAAGGGTTGAAAAGCGCTCTCAGAAATGTGTTTCTCTTTTGGTCATTCTTAGAGTGAGATGGTCCAAAAGGCATTTGGACATTGCTAAGGGCATCCCCTTAAACCCCCAAAAGACTTCTCTTGACTTTGTCGCTAAATTCCACCATCAAATTCTCATAATCTCCATTATCATCCCCGTGACACATAGGATGGTTTGCAAGATTCCCTTAATCTACGAGGATATTCCCCGATGATATTTCAAACTCGGTGAAACTCCGGGGCACCTTCGCCGAGTCAGAGAAGGTCCCCAGGTGCTTTTCCGAACATCGGGATTCAAGGCCATTGTACCATAGCCGAAACATCACTAAACGTTCAACGGACCAATCCCGAAGCCTAATCATTCTCAATTCTCATGGGACTGCTCAGTCCTTTTGGCTCAAGCATCGGGAGCCATCGGTTGAAATAATATTGTGTATTTCCACATCGCCGATGATTTTCCCCACTTGCACTTGCAACCAATGAAACGAGTGCTTTTCCGAACTCGTCGGTTGTTAACTAAGCTTTTATTGGTTCAAGAAATAGGTCAAAATCCGTTTTATACAGCTTACGCCGAAAAAAAATATATTAACACCACTCCTCGATACCCCTTTAAATGCATCTCCGTCATCCTTTTGAATATTTTTTTCTAGGGGAGCACTGGCATGACAATCATAATTTGAGCAGCCGGAGTTGAAAAATTCTGGATCCGGGCCTGAAAAACAACCCGGAAGCTATGTTAGGTCGAAAGCTTGATGTGATAATTAATAGGATAAACACGTTTATATCGGACTTCATATAATATACATATATAAAAAATAATTAATTTGTATATGGACAATCTGGTTCATTAACTCGTTTTTTATAATAGTGCTTTGCATCAAAACTTAATCATATGCCGTAGTCTAAAGTGTTTACTCATTCCAAATACAAGTTATTTTTTTTATAATTTAAAGATACATGGCTGGTCATGTTTCAAACAATTCATTCTCTTTTGTCATATATTTTCTTAAACAAATTATACAATATATATTTCCTTTCATTGGTTGATTATTGGCAATCCAGTTGATTGGATGAGATAGTAGACACTGAATCAATTCAAAATATGTGCAACTTGAATGAGATCTTCACCAACAAATATTCGTGACCATATATCGTGATGTGTGTTGATCTTCACCAACATACATTCGTGATTCTATATCGTGATGTGTTTTGATCTTCACCAACAAATATTCGTGACCCTATAGTAGTATAGGTTAAGCAAAATCCTACTTTTCCCGGCTCCCGGCTCTGCACAAACGGCACAGCACAACAGGAAGTAATTGCATCATAATCTCCGTAATCTGTCAATCAATCGAGGTCATCGGCATAATAATCTTCATTATGCGCGTATATACTGTCAGTCAATCGTATGGAGATAGGTATAAACTGTCAATCGAACCCGTTTAACACGGAAAATAGGGGGGTCATCTGTCAATCAAAGCATACACAGAAAACCCAGACTCAAACGGCTTGCAATGATAGTAAGGCAATTATGTCCTGAACCCAGGGTAGATATATTGGTATTCTATAACCCGTCAGTTAATCAAGGTTAATTTCATCATAACCCGGCCATACTGTTAATCATACTTTACCCGATATAGGAAGTAACTTCATAATAATCCTCGTAACCCGTCAAACAATCTATTAATTTATACAGCATGGGGTCATCTGTCAATCAAAACTTAACGTAAATAGAATTCTACCACAAACGTTGTAAGGAAATTGTTGAAATCGGGTCGTACTTACAAGATCGATTACATCGAGTTAGATATTTAACTGAATACTTCCTGTTTCGCTTACGAAATTATTTAAACCATATCTACTACATGCTTAGCATCATTTTCGAGTCAAACGTCTCAGATATGACTTCTCGTGCTAAATTAAACATATTTGGTGACGTTTTCGTTTCAATCACGGACTACAGAAACGAGATTTATGTCCACTTGAGATATTTTAAGGGATCTATGTCTACAAAGAAAGGGGTAGGAATTCCCCTTTAACGATGGAAATCTTTCTTGGAGACGATTCCACGCATCCAAGAAAAGAGGACCGAGAATGCTGATTTCAACTTTCACTTGGGAGGAAACCTCTACATCAAGTCATCACTTTCGGGTATTGATGTTCGTGACTACTGGCTACCAGAGAGCGAATTGGAAGTGAAGGCGACCAAACGAGGAGTGTTCTTCAGGCAAAATGACTTTGATAAACTTGTGGAAATGTTATTGGCGATAAACAGTTATGTTTCAGAAATAGACTCAACTTTATTATGCATAGAGAGCAATGATCGCCAAAACCAGTTGGGAATGCTCCGTTGTAGGGAGTGTTCTCCTAACGAATATCACATGTTTTAGAACACTTTTATATGAAATTGTATTAACTATATTGTTTTAAATTATATTTAGTTATAACAACAATAAAATATGATGCATTATTACGTGTTTTGTCTTTGATTTTACAGAACAATCCAGATTTTTTTTACTGATACAAAGCATTAATTTAATAAAGAGTTATTTATCATATAATATGTATAATGTTTTTCAATATTCAAGTCCCGTTTCATGAATTCGCAAAACACACACACATACACTGATCAACACATTTACACACACAGGTATCACAGTCCGTCATTGCAGGGTTTCCTCAATCTTTTTTTTTTGTTGTTGTTTTTGTCCAGTGTATGATTATGACTCCCTGAAAAATAAACAATACAACAATATTTTAATATTGCTGCATAATGATTATATTTAAAGAAAAATTCACACACACACACACACACACACACACACACACAACCTTATTTCTTTCGTTAATGCAGATACAATTCAAACTAAATAACATATGATTACTAGTATATAATTCTCTTAAGATAAAGGAAGAGTTATACTTACTAACACAATTTTGACAATCCATAAAGGGCTTCTGAGTTTTACGTCTTCGAAATTATTTCAGTCACCCCTAAATAATAATGATAATAATAATAATAATAATAATAATGATATTTAATGTAGCATAATTTCCATTTCACTGAAATATAATAACCATAATACAGCACTATTAAGATTTTACTTCAATATATTCATATATCAAAATAATTATAAAATCAATATTTCTGGATGAATAAAACTTAAAAGTTACATTAATTTGTAGAATATAAGAAAAGAAAATAATTCAAAAGAAATAAATATCTTACCGTTAAATCCACTTCAGCAAACGAATGTTAAACTCGTCCAGGAGATAATATAATTGATTGTTTATTATTTTTTTTTTTTGTCTCAATGTTGATATACACGTATGATAAGGAATTTATGATAATTCTCCCAACTAAACAGTCGATAAGAAAAAAAGTTCTGCGTTTCAAGAATATAGTTTATAATTGTAAATACTGTGAATAAAAATAATAACTACAGAATTTTAAATAAAAAACGGGTTGCTTCAATTTTGATAGTACAAAATAACAATTCTTCTCTGAATAGGAACCCGTTTGAAATAAAGTGTAAAGTGATGTTACAGTCTTCAAATATTTCTTAAATTAAAAGGAATATATATATATATATTTATATAACTATATATATATATATATATATATATATATATATATATATATAGTTATTGGTTAGGTAAAAGAGGCGATCCAGTTTCACAAACGCACAAGTTGTATTTTGGTCTATAATTCAAATAAGAATATAATCCGGCTATGTGGTAACTTACTATCGTGATTAGACATATACATATATACTGAAAAGCGAACCATGTTTTTTACTCTTCCTCCTACTACAACGGTGAAGAAAATGGCTAAACTCATGCGTAAATGTTGAAATGAACTCTTCCAACCGTTGTATATGATATAAATTTAAATGGATCTCGCAGTTTCTAAAGTTTACAGCTCTAAAGAAACCATAACGTTCTTCCTCGACATTATCGTAATAGTAAACTTTGGTGCAGTATGTTAAAATGTTAGCGTTGTTTTCATAAAAAACTAACACCGAATCATCAAGTCTCTTAAATTTAAGAAATGTAACAACACCACCTTCTGATAAAAAAAGGTGACATATGTTTAATTCATTTAATATATTATTTTCCTTACCGAGCGATGTTAATTCCTCTTTTGCATTCCATAGATAGATGCAGAATGATTGCAAACAATTTAAAGAGAGATCAGTATCTTCCATGTCTCTTTAATATATATGTAGAAATGCATGTTTTCTTTTCTTTTATAGAATAATGCAATTTATTTCTTAGTAAAGAAACAATAGATACACGGAAGCTTTATTCGATAGCCCCGAATTGACGGAAGTATCAACGTAGTGTTTATAACTTCCGTTTCCTTGACGTTACCGCATACGTGCGCTATTTAAGCTGTTACAGTAATGTTTCGCGTCGAAAATGGAAGTCGGAGGATAATTGGTAAGTTCAAAACTTATTTATTAATACCTTTCTTTAGTATAATTTCACAGCAGAAATACCTATGTAGATCCAACGATCTACCGACAACCAATTAAAACGTTTCCTCACATGAACATTTGATTAAATTTACCTGGATTCGAACCCAAAGCGCTAATGGATTAAGTGTTAAATTTAGCGTAAAAATCAATGAAAACTTGCGTTGTATCTTCTGTAAACAAATGAGGGTTAACATGTCCGAGTTATAATGTAGTATACCTATATTTACCGGTGTTTTTAAAACTTTCTTCACTTGTCGGAATTTTTACATTTATAAAGGCAAATATTCAATTACATTCTAATTAAATGAGAACTTGTTATTATTTCAATCCTTTCCATACATTTAATTTTGTTTCAGTCCTACACACTTTCAGTCAAGATGGAAGAATATGTAAATGCACTATTAAAGCAAGGCATCTCATTGGATTCATTTTAAATTTTTTGAGAATGCCTTCATACGAAATGTCATTGATGAAATACCGAGACACCTGGTGTAAGAAGCTTACATACACAGTGGCTAGTTAACCACGATGATGAAGTCCTGGATATGTTGAATAACTCATTGGACTTTTCATCTTCATCGTAAGTCATTTACTTATGTTAAATGTGTGTGTGGGGGGGGGGGACGCATGTGTGATTATATAAATTATTAAATTATATATTTCTTCGTTTATTCTATATCAAATATAACTTTGTTTATTGTCTTTTATAGTTATTAATTTAATTGTTTCAGTGGAAACAAACAAACTCATGAGAGAAACATGGGGGAGACTAAACACAACTTTCCTTGCGAAATATGTGGGAAGGTTTTCGCGCATAAGGGATCTATGAAACGTCATGTGAAGTCGGTCCACGAAAAAGAAAACCATACATGTGACAGAAATCCCTCTGCGTCGTAAGTTACTCTTATGTTACCTATGTATTTAACGCTACGCGCTCATGGTATTGTGTGTGTGTGTGTGTGTGTGTGTGTCCTTTGTTATGAAGACAACATTTTAATAAACACAAACGTTTTGAGGAAGTTTGTCAAAAGAGAGGGTTTTCAAACGAGTACTCAGTATGTGTTTGATAGGTTTAATATCCTACTTATAGTCATTCGGAGACGATGTCTACTTGAGACAGATATAGTGATGTTACACTGTAGTATCACGCCGCAGATGTATGTCATGATACCACACACAGGTATATTATTCTGACAGGCTAACCAATCAAAGGACGAGCCTTGTATGCTGAGCTAAAGTGAGGGAGTTATCTCACTAGCATTAACATTTTACGACTTTAGTATTTCGCGACCGGGTATCGAACTCGCGACCTCCCGCATGTCTTGTGTATGTATATCTGTTTATACATGAATTATATGAATTATTGTGTTTCTCTCTCTCTCTCTCTCTCTCTCTCAAATAGAACTTTATTTATTGTCAAATATAGTTAATTAATTATTAATTAGTTAATATATTAATTTATTGTTTTAGTGACGGCAAACAAACTCATGACAGAAACATGAAGGAGAACAAGCCGAACTATCCTTGCGGAACATGTGGAAAGATTTTCATACACAAGACGTCTCTGAGAAGACATGTGAAGTCGGTCCACAAAAAAGTAAGCCATACCTGTGCCAAATGCTTAAAATCATTTACAAGACCTGGTACTTTAAAGGATCATAAATGCAGAGAGAAAATTTCGTGTCAAAAATGTCCCGAAGAATTCAGCAATGTCCGCAAGTTACGTCTACATGAAAAAATTAGGCACATATCATCGAAATCCTCTTCTAAATCCACCAACTGTCCACAACCGGGACCAAGTAACTCTCGTCACTGCCCTGCAGAGTTCAAACACCATAATCAACAACAACGGCATAACGTCAAAGAACACACTCCCAAAAAATCACCCAAAAAATCATATAAGTGTCGACAATGTCATGCTCACTTTCCTGATAGAAAAATGTTACATGCACACAAGGCTGAAAACCATTACCATACAGGGTCTGGACTGCACAAGTTACCATATGCGGAAGGAGAGGAACCCTGGATAAATGACGATGGGACCATTGATGAAAATCTTCGAGCCTGTTATAATACAGAAACAGCTCTGATTCTAGAAAGAAACAGAGAAGGTTCCGTAGAATCCATCTATAATATTCCAATGTCTCTTAGAATGTCATTAAGCGATATTGATAGGGAGCTTCAGGAAATTTACAATCAACAGAATCAAGCCTTTAAAATAAATATAAGCTTTGGATTTATAATGAGGCACTTAGAAAATAGAAGATTCCGATATTTTAGACCGTTTGATAATGCGAACATTTTTGACAACCCTATCCTCATTTCAAGTCGATCAGATCTTAGGAAGGTTTTATAAAAAATGAGAACATTAGACATCCTTAGGGAACTTACAAAGAACCGACCAAATACAAAATGGCGTTTGGTACTGTTGACTAACATTCGCGTGAAAGTATACAATACCAATTTCCCTCTCGGAGCTGTGGAAAATGCGCAGAATCCATTACCCAAATATATAAAATTGCATAAACATATAATTCCACTAGACAGGAATCCATTTACACCACAAAGCTACGAAGATAACCTTTGTCTCTTCCGTTGCTTGGATCTACATTTATCAACATCGGTAGACGAGGAACGAATTAAACTGTTACTCGAGAAGTGGGAGAGTTCACGCGGCACCAAAACTTCACCATCTACGTTCAGGGGAGTACAATTGACAGATTTACCAGAGTTCGAGAGAATCTTCAAAATTAAATTGCACGTCTACAGTCTCCAAGAGGATGGTTCAGTGTTATCAGTATTCAGATCAACGGAGCGTGTCACACGGCATGTATGTAAACCAGTTTGAAAAACATTGTTCTTTTATAACGGACTTTTCACAATATGCTAAAAAATTTAAATGTGAATTGTGCGATCATTTATTTAATCGTTGTAGTAACTTCAAGCAGCACATTAAAATTTGCGAGAATAAGACAATTTTTACCTACCCTGGGGGATTTCACAGGAACCAACAAACCATTTTTGAACAATTATCTGAAATTGGTATTGAGGTTCCTGTGACTTTAGAGGGTGATGCTACCGAACAAATCGAATGGACACATCATCATGAACCGATAAGCGTTAGCATTTCTTCCAGTGTTCCTGGACATACACAACCACAATGTTTTATAAACACGGAACAAGACGAATTACTGGAAAGAATGATCAGCGTTTCGAATGAAATCCAAGAGGATGCAAGCGATCAGGCTCGAGAAAAATGGGGTATATGGCTAGAAGAATTAACGGAATTGATATCAAACATACAAGTTGATGAAGAGCGACAGTCACAAGAATTGACTAAACTCAAATCCGTCTACAACAAATTCGAGACCTACATGCCAACGCTTCCTGTACTCGGATTTAACAGGTAAAAACTACGCAAAATATATGTATATATAATATAAAATCATTTTTGATAAATGAAAAGCTTTATATAAATCTGGATTAAGTTATAGCATTTGTTTCAATTATCTTTTTATTATTTTTTTTAACCTTATATTTTTGTATGTATTTACAGCGCCAAGTACGACATCAATCTCGTGAAAGGAAAACTAACGAAGCATTTACAAATGCATGAGCAAGAAAACGGATTCGTGGTCAAGCAGTCTAATGCATATACTTGCTTGACTACTGATAGGTTCCGGTTTCTTGATGTCAGTCATTTCTTAGCACCGGGTATGTCGTATGCTGGATTTCTAAAGGCCGACTATAAAGTCAAAGAAGCGAAGGGGTACTTCCCATTTGAATGGTTCGACCATCCCACTAAGTTGGATTACCCAGGATTACCTCCGCATGTGGCGTTTTATAGCAAGCTCAAAGAATCCAACATTTCAAATGAAGATTATGATTATTGTTTACAAATATGGCGAGAAAAAACATGATGAGTTTCCGGGATTTCCTTGAAAGGTACAACAACCTGGATGTGTATCCTTTTGTCACAGCAGTCGAACGTTTGCAGCAATTTTATTTTGCTAAAAACATTGATGTACTGAAGACAGCAATGAGCGTTCCAGGTATCGCTCGACAGTTGCTCTTCAAGTCTGCCAGTGAACAGAACGCAGAATTCTCTCTTGTAGACAAGAATAATGCTGATCTGTATACTGTCATCAAACAGAATATCGTTAGAGATAAGTAAAAATTGAATCTGTTTACAATTCATTCAATTTACTGGATTTCCATGAACTTTAACTTTATATAAATGTGTTTGTGTGTTCTTATGGCTATTTTTTTATTTTTCCAGGTCCTTCCATTATATTTACACGTCATCACGAGGCTGGTAGAACACGCATTAGAGGAGGTAAAAGATGCCGGCAAATTGTTGGATACGACGCTAACGCCTTATACTTGTGGGCCATTGGTCAACCCATGCCCGAAGGTATGTTTGTTCGGAGACGTCTAGAAAACAACTTTCGACCAGAAATAAGAGACAAATATATGAAAGCCTTCAACTGGTTCAACTATTTAAATGAGTATGAGGGAACCCATATCATGCATCAACGCAACCGAGGTCAAGAGGTTCGAATTGCTAAATATCTTGTAGACAGATTTGATGCAAACACCAACACAATATATGAATTTCAGATTTGTATTTTTTTTTAAATGTGCAACATCTTCTTCCTTTTTCTATTTTCATACGTATTTAACAGCATATTTACATTACATCCTACACTATTTTTACACTACAGTGTTGCTATCACCACGGGCACCAGTGTGAAGTTACAAAAAATATCAACGATGAAAAATGGCATCGGGGTAAAGAAAACCTTCGAAAAGCAACAGAAAGGAAAGTATCAACCCTTCGCCAGAGTGGATATGTAGTAGTAGAAATGTGGGACTGTGAATTTCGAGAATTTTGTAAATCACACCCCAAAATCTATGACATACGAAATCTTTGTCGACCAACTTTTGCTGCAAAACCCAAAGGTCAAGTTGATGATATCCAGATTTTACAAGGAGTTCGGAATGAATCGTTATTCGGGATGGTAGAGTGTGATATTGAAGTACCCGAAGAGTGGGAACCCGAATTATCTGAAATGTCTTTACCACCCAAACAGTATTTTGCAGAAATGTGCCCAATATTTTGTAATTCGGAAGTGGATTTTGATGACATAGGGGAACACATGCAGGAACACTTGAGAGAACATAACCTTTCAGACAAACCAAGGCGACTTCTAGTTGGTGGCATGAAAGCTAGACAAATCCTCCTTGCCACACCTCTTCTAAAATGGTATTTGGAACACGGTTTAAAGGTCACAAAATTTATCAAGTCATCGAGTATCGAAAAATGGCCTGCTTTGACTCCTTCGTTAGGGAAGTGAGTGATCTATAAGAGGGGACTGGGGATACTTGTCCCAATAAAGTGATAATAAGAGATACAATGAAACGTATTGTTAATAGTGGGTAAGTTGTTTATTTATTTACTTATTTCACTTACTACCTTATATCAAGTACAATTACGCAAAATACTAGATGAAATTAACCTTAGACCATTTCGTTTTTTCTACTTACGGAGTATATCTTAAAAGAATATATGAAAGTAACTTTGCAAATTGCATTTATTTTAGTTACGGATCCTTGATCATGGACAAGACTAAGCATCGGGAGGTTTATTACATCCAGGGAGAGGATAAAGCGTGTTTTGAAGTCAATAAACCTCTGCTCCGGCAAACAACCTGTCTCGACGAAAATGGTCAATATTATGAGATTGAAGCCGCTAAAGCCAACATCGAATTTGACCTTCCCATTCAGCTGGGTTTCTTCATTCTGCAATATGCCAAGTTACGAATGTTGCAGTTTTATTATGACTTTCTAGATGAGTACGTCGACTGCTCTGACTTTGAATACATCGAGATGGATACGGTACGACTTTTACTTTTACATTTATTTTACTAATTTTATCCAAAAAATATATATACTAGGTTTAACAACAAAACTTCCTATTATTGTAAGTATTGTGTCTTCCATGTTAGCATTTTTGATAAACAATATGAAATATATCAAATAAATTTAGTTTTAAAGAAACATTTTGTATATTTTAGGATTCCGCCTACATGGCACTATCAGCGTCGTGTCTACAGGATGTTATCAAACCCGAAAAATTGCTGGACTACCAGCATGAACTCACGGGTCTATGTAACGACGAGTATAATCCTGTCGGACAGCGTTGGCTTCCTAGAGAATGTTGCGCTAAGCATGCTAAGTGTGATAAGAGAGTACCTGGTCTCTTTAAAACCGAATATGAAGGCACCGAGATGATTGGTTTATGCTCTAAAACATACGTTGTAAGCAAGAAGGTCACCGTTACATCTATCTCAGCCATTTACACTGCTAACAGATTACTTAGAAAGGCTCGAGGTCAGCGTTCAAAGAAGTTATATTCACAAACACGTATAAAGACTGAATGTAAATTCAGTTCTAAAGGTATCTCTAAACGTCTGATCAGAGATCCCTTAAAAATATTCAAAAGAGTGTTACGCACGAAAAAAAGCATCCTCAGTGCACAATAAGGGGTTCCGTGTTCGCAATAATGGAATCTATAGCTACGAACAAACCAGATGTGGTTTTTCATATTTTTATTGTAAAAGAAGAGTCTTGAATGATGGGATTCAAACTGAGCCTTTGGACATAACATTGTATCCATGGCAAAAGAAAAAAAATCCAGAAACTATTTCACTAGACGATCACGACAGGGAACTTGCACATATGCTGGAACAGGGTTTCGAGTAATTTGAGATAGTATTGATATACGTTACTTATTGATGTTGTATATTCATTTCTAAAACATAACGTAAGAAGGGATTTTCTTGTCTTGTCTTCATAAGAAAATGAATGAAAGAGACCATGCATGAGGGAGATGTTTTACTAAATCTCCAAAAACAGGACATAGAAAACATATCCAATAGCGAAAAGTGGAACTTGCTAGGAGCAAGAGTACCCAAGGCTGAAATAGTGTATTTTTCACAGATGATCATTGTCTACCTAATAATTATTACATCTATTATAAATCTTTCTATACAAAACGGATCTACAGAACTGTGGATAAGTTTATTAAGTTCTTGCATTGGTTACGCACTTCCTAATCCTAAGCTGAAAAAGTAATGCTTCCTTTCGAACCCTGTTCTAGTATATGTATTAGCGCCCAGACAGGGGCTGATAAAACCCAACGGGTTTATAAGTTTCTGAAAAATTAAAAATATATGTAAACCCGGGACCCACCAGAGACTATTCTGTATTGTTTTGGTATTTACCAGACTCTCTTTGATAAACTGGAAAAAAGATACCTCAATTTAACAGTAAACATGGACTACCAACGCCTGATGAGCTTGAAGATTTTACAAAAGATTGTCGACACAAACTCATTATAATTGACGATTTGATGCATGAAATTGTACATAACAAAGAAATGGAATTGTTATTTACACAGGGAACCCATCACCGTCACGTCAGCGTCATTGTATTATCCCAAAACCTATACCCGAGAGGAAAGCATGCGCCGACAATTGCCTTAAATACGTGGTATCTGGTTCTAATGAAGAATTTGCGAAACGTATCTCAGGTAAATGTACTGGCTAGACAGCTCTATCCAGCAAAGGTTAAGGGATTCATTAAGGCTTATGAAGATGCTTTGAATGAAAAATATGGTTATATGGCTGTCGATATGAGTCTTCATGGAGAAGACAAGTACAGGTTGCGTAGCAAAGTCTTTCCAGGAGAGAACACCATCGTGTACAGATTAACATAAGGACGATATGATATGACACTGAAGAAGATCAGAAATATGCAGCTTATAAAAGAACAGCAGTGTTTTTTGCGACTCATCGTTCAGCCCACTACAGCTCACAGAAAATCGATAGTTTTGACGATTACAAAATCTCAGTTACAAGCATTAGCTCAAATCGCTTATAACATCATTAAATTTACGATACGTTTGTCTTCTGAACAAATAAAAAGACTGAAAAGACATAAAAAATTCATTCATATTTTAGCAAGTAAATCTGTTGGATAGGAAAAGAAGAAACGGTTAATCGCCGGAAAGCAACGTTTCATTTTATCATTGGTGGAAATTGCTTTAAACTATCTGGAGCCCGTACTACGATAATGGAGAAGATGATATTACTTCCGTACGACAAGTATCAACGTCTACGAAAAAATAGTGGAGATGAAACAGCGACTACTCAGAAACATTATCCTCAACCTCCAGGCATCCGAGATACGTCCATTAAAACAGAACGGAAAGCTGCGTCAAATAGAAAACAATCGGGTTCCAAAAGCATGAAAGGACAAAAGATGACGCTAGCAAGGCTGATGATTTGAGGAATTTTACATGATTTAATTTGTATATACAATTGTGTCATTAAATATTTATTGATATTGATAAAGTTCAGTGTTGTTTACAGAGAGGGGTGGGCGAGAGAAAAAAAAATATATTTAAGGTAACGAAAAACAGAGAGAGAGAGAGAGAGAGAGAGAGAGAGAGAGAGAGAGAGTATTTGCATGATATTTACAGTACATTAGTTGTATACCAGGGGGTAAAAGAAATAAAACAAAAGTTTTGTTATTAACAATGTTAATTTATACAAATTATCATGTAATAAATCTTGCAACATAAATTGTGACAACAAAATACAAAATAATATATAAAAAATAACTACACCGCATTCAACAATATCCATGTAAACATCTTACACCATTTGAAAATATCGAAAGTATCTGAAATTATGTAATAAAAACTAATTATTTTACAAAGACATCTCTTGAATGGTCTATATGTAGCACTTCTTGGAATGTAATACATGACAGTACACTTGTAGGTAGTTGGAGTAAGTTTAGTCGACATGCCTTTCGTTAGTGTTAACGGTAAGGATCGATATAGAAATTCAAGCTATAACATCTTAATCACGCTTAATGTTGCTTGATTACTTCAACATTGATCTCACGCATTCCGGTTGACGTCCTGAGTTTAATAAACGAAGAAATGTTACTCTTCCCGCATGACTTAATGTTCGCATCTATTGGAACATCGATTACAAGTATGATTGATTTGTAACTGATCAAGAGCCATCGTTCCATGATTTAATGCGTTTCTGTGTTTTCTAATGATACCCTTATGAACAGTGTAAGCTTCTTGTTTTATTAACCATTTTTTTAATTTTTGCTTTGTTTAGAAAAAAACTTCCCTTCTTTTCTAACAAATTTGTATATTTTATCTAGACCAGAATATGATGCAGGATGGGATGGGTTGTAATAAATATCATGCAGATATTCTTCATATTTCATGATTTTCGAAAATATGAAGTCCTTATCAATACTAGAATTTTGATTCTTACTAGTTTCTTGTATACAATTCCAACTTGTATACAATTCCAAAATAGGATAAAGAACGTTATCAAGATCAGATGATTTCTTTATACCGGTAATGATAATGTTACCGGTGTGAAAACAACTAAATGTCACACCTTTATGTTTAAATATAGCAGTTGGTAATAGTTCTGGTTCAAACACACACTTCTGTCCTTTAACATTGAACGTATGTCAAGACTGCTGGATAATCTGTGACAGGCAGATACCGTTATTATTTTGACGTTTGTCAATTTTACAGAATAACCTAACTTTTGTAAACAACGGGTATATTGTCTTAATCGTTTCTTTCCCCTTTTTAAACTGTTCGCTTTACCATTACAGTTCAGAACACCGTTAGAAAAAACTATACAGTTTCCACCATTTTTCTTGTGACGCCATGTGAGTCCTAGGAATCTAGCAGGATCATATATAACATTGCTTAGTTGTCGGCATAATTGTCTTAATTCCAGTGAACAATTAACTCGAGCGCTGCATACAACATTCGTAAAAATCATGATGCTACTTCCTTAAAAGTTCACTTTTAAATGAAATTTAAGGAATGCATGTTACAAAATAAATAAGTAGTTTAGACTCAAAACGGCTGAAAAACTATTAATGGGACTATCAAACAAAAAAAACAACAAACAAACAAACTCAAAACTCGGTCTTATTCTATTATTTATATAGATTCGAAACATAAATAACAAATATCTTAACCATATAGAATAATAATAATAAAATAAGACATAATATATGAAACACATACGGAATTTTTCAAAACAGTTGATATTGTCATGATAATAGTATGTTATTCCTTTTGTAGTGACGAATCTGTATTAATTCTGTAAGACTATATAACACTATCTCTAAAACAGTGACTCCTATAACTATGTAGCTCTCGTGATTGAATGGGGTGGTATTTCGTCTGAAAAACTTGTTTCAACATCTTCCGCCTTGTTACTACCGATCATTTTTATAAACATACAGCTAGGAGCTAAAAGTTTGTGTTCTTTAAATGGATTGTCCGTCCGTTCCCATGCATACAATGAAATTTTACAACAGAAACACGTAACTTTATCGTGGTTACCCGAATAATAAAAACCGTTTGCCGCTAGCTGGTACTTGTCCGGCTTTAATTGTTTTGGCCAGAATTGAAAACTTTTCAACCGGTTTTCAAAGAACTTAATATCTCCACGATGCCACTGACAGGCGTCTATTTCAGTCATAATCCAAATAGGAAAGTATTTATCTTTATGCTATGTTTCTTACACGCGTAGCGTTGAACGTCGTTATTTGGTGAATCTATGTTTGTAACTCGCTTATTTCTGAATATGGTGATTGCTGTGCTAGTTCATATGTATACGAATTGATTAATTATATCATTTTCGAACGTCAGATTTCTATTTCTTTTTCCGGTGTGACCTGTGCTAGGGCAGAGCCGTTGTGCATGGTAACCTTTGATTGACAGATGACCCCCCTATTTTCCGTGTTAAACGGGTTCGATTGATAGTTTATACCTATCTCCATACGATTGTTTGACAGTATATACGCGCATGTCGAAGATTATTATGCCGATGACCTCGATTGATTGACAGATTACGAAGATTATGATGCAATTACTTCCTTTTGTGCTGTGCCGTTTGTGCAGAGCCGGGAGCCGGGAAAAGGAGGACTTTGCTTAACCTATACTACTCCCTAATCGTGATTTAACATGTGTATCTTCACCAACAAATATACGTGACCCTTTAACGTGATGTTTGTTGATCTTCACCAACAAACATTCGTGACCCTATAACGTGATGTGTGTTGATCTTCACCAACAAACATTCGTGACCCTATAACGTGATGTGTGTTGATCTTCACCAACAAACATTCGTGACCCTATAACGTGATGTGTGTTGATCTTAACCAACAAACATTCGTGACCCTATCACGTGATCTGTGTCGATCTTCACCAACAAACATTCGTGACGCTTTAACGTGATGTGTGTTGATCTTCACCAACAAACATTCGTGATTTTATATCGTGATAAGTGTTGATCTTCACCAACAAATATTCGTGACTTTTTACCGTGATGTGTGTTGATTTTCACCAAAAACATTCGTGACTTTATATCGTGATGTGTGTTGATCTTCACAAACATTCGTGACCCTATATCCTGATGAGTTGATCTTCACTAACAAATATTCGTGACTTTATATCGTGATGTGTGTTGATCTTCACCAACAAATATTCGTGACTTTATATCGTGATGAGTGTTGATCTTCACTAACAAATATTCGTGACTTTATATTGTGATGTGTGTTGATCTTCACCAACAAATATTCGTGACTTTATATCGTGATGAGTGTTGATCTTCACCAACAAATATTCGTAACTTTATATCGTGATGAGTGTTGATCTTCACCAACAAATATTCGTGACTTTATATCGTGATGAGTGTTGATCTTCACCAACAAATATTCGTAACTTTATATAGTGATGAGTGTTGATCTTCACTAACAAATATTCGTGACTTTATATAGTGATGAGTGTTGATCTTCACCAACAAATATTCGTAACTTTATATCGTGATGAGTGTTGATCTTCACCAACAAATATTCGTAACTTTATATCGTGATGAGTGTTGATCTTCACCAACAAATATTCGTGACTTTATATCGTGATGTGTGTTGATCTTCACCAACAAATATTCGTAACTTTATATCGTGATGAGTGTTGATCTTCACCAACAAATGTTCGTGACCCTATATAGTGATGAGTGTTGATCTTCACTAACAAATATTCGTGACTTTATATCGTGATGAGTGTTGATCTTCACCAACAAATATTCGTGACCCTATAACGTGATGTTTGTTAATCTTCACCAACAAATATTCGTAACTTTATATCGTGATGAGTGTTGATCTTCACCAACAAACATTCGTGACCCTATTACGTGATGAGTGTTGATCTTCACCAACAAACATTCGTAAATTTATATCGTGATGAGTGTTGATCTTCACCAACAAACATTCGTGACCTTATATCGTGATGTGTGTTAATCTTCACCAACAAACATTCGTAACTTTATATCGTGATAAGTGTTGATCTTCACCACAAAATTCGTGACTTTATATCGTGATTGATCTCACACAACATTCGATTTATGTGATTGTTGATCTTCACCAACAAACATTCGTGACTCTATAACGTGATGTGTGTTGATCTTCACCAACAAACATTCGTGACCCTATAACGTGATGAGTGTTGATCTTCACCAACAAACATTCGTAACCCTATAACGTGATGTGTGTTGATCTTCACCAACAAACATTCGTGACCTATATCGTGATGAGTGTTAATCTTCACGAAAAAAACACTCGTGACCTTATAACGTGATGTGTGTTGATCTTCACCAACAAACATTCGTGACCTTATAACGTGATGAGTGTTGATTTTCACCAACAAACATTCGTGATTTTACATCTTGATGTGTGTTGATCTTCATAAATAAATATTCGAAAGCCTATTACGTGATGAGTGTTGATCTTTAACAACAAACATTCGTGACCCTATAATGTGATGTGTGTTGATCTTCACCAACAAACATTCGTGACCCTATAAGGTGATGAGTGTTGATCTTTACCAACAAACATTTGTGGCTTTATATCGTGATGCGTGTTGATCTTCATCAACAAACATTTGTGATTCTATATCGTGATGAGTGTTAATCTTCTCCAACAAATATTCGTGACGCTATAACGTGATATGTGTTGATCTTAACCAACAAACATTCCTGACCCTATTAAGTGATGTGTGTTGATCTCAACCAACAAACATTCGTGACCCTATATCGAGATGAGTGTTAATCTTCACCAAAAAACATTCGTGACGCTATAACGTGATGTGTGTTGATCTTCACCAACAAACAATCGTGACCCTATAACGTGATGAGTGTTGATCTTTACCAACAAACATTCGTGATTCTTTATCGTGATGTTTGTTGATCTTCATCAATAAATATTCGAAAGCCTATAACGTGATGAGTGTTGATTTTCACCAACATACATTCGTGACCCTATAACGTGATGTGTGTTGATCTTCACCAACATATTCGTGACCGTATATCGTGATGTGTTTTCATATTCTCTACCTTGTGTATTCGTTACAGCTCTGAAAGTGGATAGTGTTGTTGTGAGTGACTAATGTCACAAACTGTCATACTGTTAAAAATCAAGCTACAACGTCAAGACCCAACTCTACTAGTAACACGAGCAGCATGACGCCAGCTTCATAGACACCCGGAATATCAGATAGACGACTTAGTAATATGAAGGGAACGAAATGAAAGTCTTTCTTATAAATCAAGACTCGGAAACTTTACAGGGTTACGTTTTTCTTTAAGTATTGTCCGTTTGATCGAAAATGAAAATCAAGACACATCGAGCATCCCGCCTGCCACCAAAGGCTGCAAAAAAAGGTAATTATAATTAAAGCATTTCAAAACACAATGGAAAGGCCATTTTATATAAATATCTGATTTTATCCAGTTTTTTTAACGATGCGCGACTTAGCAATACTATTCAATATGTTGAATACGGGCAGCACTGGATCTGTATTTGAATATAATTAGGTAATAGGTGTGACATTTTAATTAATACTTATGTTTGTTTGCTTTCGTATTATTCTTGTAAACACAGAACAATACAAAACCACATGGTAAACAAATATAAATAAAATATCAGATCCGTATCATGGTATCAGTGAATTGTTTTGAACAAAAAAAAATCTATAATTTGAAATTACTGGCAACTAACAGTAAGTGAAATATGCATGTAAAATAAAGATTAAAAACATGTTTTCATAATATTTTTGGCATTAACTATGATGATTCATGATAGAAATAATTCATACTTACAGTCAGTAACGATGAGGCTAAATAGTTAAATATAGTTTGTTTTTTCATCTGACCCATAGATCAGAAACCCCATTCAGATCAAAACACGCCCGCGCGTGCACACGGAAGTTGGAAGACTATCAAACAGACACCCATCTTTCATCTGTCGTGCTAAGGTTCATTACCGTCTGCTTTTGAGTCCAGACCCTCTAATAAAAGAGCTCTAAATATACACAGGATT
The DNA here is from genome assembly GCA_021229015.1 of Solen grandis. Taxonomy (NCBI): domain Eukaryota; kingdom Metazoa; phylum Mollusca; class Bivalvia; order Adapedonta; family Solenidae; genus Solen; species Solen grandis. The sequence continues at coordinate 72,820,403 of CM037781.1, read as the reverse complement.
GGTGTTATAGTCATCATCGGTATGGGCAACAATGATTAAGTCATCATCGGTGTAAATAATAAATAATAGCTATACATGCAATATAATCAATATAGGCACAGTTAGTATAATAGTCATCATTACAGTCAGTAAAGGCACATTCTGTTTCACATAGTCACATATCAGTAAAGGCGCCATCGGTGTAATAGACATCATCGGTAAAGGGACACCACATAGACAATGGTATAATAGCCTAAAGGGTTATGAAATAATAGCCATCAACGGTGTAGGCGCCATCGGTATAATAATCAAGTATAGCACACTCGATAAATACACCATCGGTGTAAAAGTCGTCATCGGTAACATATATGTATATATATATATATATATATATATATATAGGGCAAATTCTTTATAAATGTAAAAAGTAGTGTTTCATAATAATACATACAACTTGGTTGAAATATTATAAAATGTGCACAAGTATTGTGAGATTTTACATGTATGTATTCTTAATGCATTATGAAATTAATTCATTCATTCAATATGCACAATTCTGCACCGATAAACAGTATTAAACCTGTATGTATAAGAAGGAGTCCTTACTGCACTTCCTAAGTAGACATGCATTTTATTCTATTTTTGTTCACTGAACTTAAGAAGTGACCGCAGCCTATTTACAAAAGCAAACTTACCCACCACATTTTCATTATAAAGACGCACTTGATATATCTCTGTTAACCTCGAGTTCAGATTGTTATGAAAAGTATGTACCACAGACAAGCAGCTCGTGCATACATACTTATAAGCCACTTGTCTTCGAAATAACAGCTTACTTTGGACGTGTAATGGACCAAGCACGGACCCTGCTGTCCATCTAATGTCCTCAGGTTAATCTTAGTTTGCAGATTGTTCAGGCTGAACAGTTTTCATGGTGGCTAATATCTTCGCGACGTAATGAATTAATGTTTATTGTCACATCCTACATTGCATGCATGGTAAAGTCAATGTTAAAACATCAGAAAAGATGCTATTTTAACTAAATGAATTGGAAAGGCCTCCAACTGGTTCAAAATGAATGAAAGAGAAACGTGAAATGAATATCAAAATGCAATATTACCAGAACATGAGCAATGTCAGTTAGCTTACGAAAACATAAAAAAATGAATCACTTCTTCTTAATAACCAGAAAGGCATTGCCATTCATAAATGCGCTCCTCGGACATCATGCCGCTACGAAGCATGTGATTCCTTAAAACTAAGGAGAGATAAATGATGCCCATGGACTGTTAGAACATTAAATATTATGAACATTTCCTGTAACAGGCTACAGGTATTCAAACTACGAGACCAATGTGAGGTACCGAGTGTTAAAGAGGCTTCCCCGCTCGGTTGCCCATCAATATTTTGGGGGTATAGGCCATTCAACTTGGTGCTACTTGGTTGCAATTTCAACGATGGATGCGAGTTGCTTTTAATTCCAAGTATATCTAATTGCTTAGAAATCTTTATTAGAAAGAATATTCGTCACCATACAAAAAAAGACTGTATATTTGTGTGTCCAGTGGTCCACTATATTAAATATTTAAAAAAACAAAAACGTTTAATGAAATGAGTGGGTCTGAAATTATACAAAACGAGACTGGTTGGCCCGGTGTAATGATATAGTGATACCTATGGTAACATGCCAATTTATACGGTGTGATATTGCATATACATACCTAGATCTGTCTCATGTAGTAAAATGAATAAAATAATGTTGTTGGGATGTTAATCCAAAGCTATCAAAGTAAGCCACACACACTTCATTTACAATTCTAAACATGGACAAAATCTATTTGAAAGTATTCACATCTAGAACGATGCTGTAAAAATAGTTACATATAGAAACACTTATTGAGTGGTACATTGTCCGGTATAAAAATAGTTACATATAGAAACAATTATTGAGTGGTACATTGTCCGGTATAAAAATAGTTACATATAGAAACACTTATTGAGTGGTACATTGTCCGGTATAAAAAGGTCACATATAGAAACACTTAGTGAGAGGTACATTGTCCGGTATAAAAAGGTCACATATAGAAACACTTAGTGAGTGGTACATTGTCCGGTATAAAAATAGTTACATATAGAAACACTTAGTGAGTGGTACATTGTCCGGTATAAAAAATAGTTACATATAGAAACACCTAGTGTGTGGTACATTGTCCGGTATAAAAATAGTTACATATAGAAACACTTAGTGAGTGGTACATTGTCCGGTATAAATGAATAAAAGCATAGATCTTTCGGATAAGATATAGTGACCCACTAACCGCGTTTAAAATATACAGGCGATATCGCGTTTCATTGCATACTCACATACATATATTTTAGGTTGAAAAAGGACCATAGCTGTGAAATGAAACAATGGATTTAATTCGGCTCTCATTTTAATTGACATTAACATGTGAACCTAAATTATCTAAATCCGATGAGCCTATCATGAGTTATCAATTGCAAAGGATCTAAGTCGTAAAGGGGCTATAACGGTAAAAATATTGTTTTTCCCAAAGTTGCTTAAAAATAGGTTCCACACAAAATGTCGAATCTAGGGTTCACGTAAATTCTAAGTCGAAAATCTTTCTTGATCTGATTGATCTGCTAGCCCTGCTCTACATTCTTATTAAATTTATTAAGTATCATCAGCAAATCTGCAGTGGTAGCGGAGAAGATGAAAAATGTCGACGCTATGATTAACGTAAATTGTAGGCAGACGGAGACATGACATTGCACAAAATAGAGAAATATCAACAGTTACCGCCATGACTTGTAGATCTAGACCTAATTCATTTTCTTTTCTGAAATGTATTTGTCCTGTTTTTTTTTTTTGTTTTTTTTTTTGTTGTTGTTTTTTGGCATTTTTAGAAGGGGTATGAGTGAAATATCATAGTTTGTCAAGGATTTAACACGCTGTACTATGTCTAACAAAGAAAAATACGAGTTTCGTTTATACATGCACGTGTATGCACGACACGTGGTATTTTAACGTGTTCAGTCTCACTTGGCAACACTGATTAATGCGACTTTTGCAGACAGATTTTATATGCAATAAATTATAATGGCTGTTATAATCCGGAACATACATACTTTTTCTCTTTCGTTCCCACGTGCATATGATACAATAAGTGTTGTTTTTAATTATATCTCAAACACAGGAAGCGGAGTAAATAACTGCTATATTCGCATTTCTTGTGGTGACAAAGCAACGGCAACCGTTGATATTCAAAATAGATTAAACAGAATGTTTGCTAAAAAAAAGGCCGAAGCAAGTTTGGTCACCGCTCAGATACAATACGATGTAAGCTTAGTCTTGTACAATTGGGGAACTTTGATTTTTATGCCCGCTGTATTTCATTCACAAGCCGCTCGAAAGACTAAGTAGTGTTTGACTTTCCTCACAATTATCATGATAATCTAAGTAGTGCATAACTTTCCTCACAATTATTATGATATACTAAGTAGTGCATAACTTTCCTCACAATTATTAAGATAGACTAAGTAGTGCATAACTTTCCTCACAATTATTAAGATAGACTAAGTAGTGCATAACTTTCCTCACAATTATTAAGATAGACTAAGTAGTGCATAACTTTCCTCACAATTATTAAGATAGACTAAGTAGTGCATAACTTTCCTCACAATTATTAAGATAGACTAAGTAGTGCATAACTTTCCTCACAATTATTATGATAGACTAAGTAGTGCATAACTTTCCTCACAATTATTATGATAGACTAAGTAGTGCATAACTTTCCTCACAATTATTATGATAGACTAAGTAGTGCATAACTTTCCTCACAATTAATATGATAGACTAAGTAGTGCATAACTTTCCTCACAATTATTAAGATAGACTAAGTAGTGCATAACTTTCCTCACAATTATTATGATAGACTAAGTAGTGCATAACTTTCCTCACAATTATTAAGATAGACTAAGTAGTGTATAACCTTCACTATGATAGACTAAGTGTATAACCTTCCTCACAATTATTAAGATAGACTAAGTAGTGTATAACTTTCCTCACAATTATTAAGATAGACTAAGTAGTGTATAACCTTCCTCACAATTATTAAGATAGACTAAGTAGTGCATAACTTTCCTCACAATTATTGAGATAGACTAAGTAGTGTATAACCTTCACTACGATAGACTAAGTAGTGTATATTTGTTCACAATTACTATGATAGACTAAGTAGTATATAAACTTCACTATGATATGTATCACTATACTTGTGTTATACAATACATATACACATATATTGCATGTATGTATCACTATACTTGTGTTATACAATACATATACACATATATTGTATGTATGTATCACTATGTTTGTGTTATATTTTTGTGTTTGTTATTGAAATAAATATGTAGTTCCGACAGATCTATATTATAGTGAAAAGACAAAGTAATGGCAACTTATAAGTGAATGCACTTCGCTAGATACATGAACATGTGTGATAATGCTAAATGTTCGACAAGACGGCCTAATGAAAGTGTTATGTTGATATATGCAATGGGATAATTGGATACATGTGCCCACTGAGATCAAGTTATCACGAGGTCCATCATGACCCTTTCGGCTGATTGAAGCTAGACATAGATAAGTTAAACAAGGTAGCCACAATGGTCAGGATACACCCTTCCGGAATCAGACGTATATATTTGGGAAAACATATCACTGAGATTGAAGTCTACGAATCCATTGCGAAGACCAATAAGACAAAACAATTGAAAAGTGCTCTAAGGAATTGTTATCTTTAATAAATTAATAATGGGCTAATAACTGACAATCGCACGAGCATTCTTCTGCGTAAGAACTTGTTCAACCAATCGAACAGCTGTTTTATTGTTTTCATATAAAAGCACTTATCCGAAAACATGAGTATCTGCCATGTTTGATGACGTATCACTTAAATTTTTCGAGACTTTTTGCACATCTTAAGCTACGGTATTCGTGGAATTTTGAAGACCATACAAATAATTGCCAATTCTATATGGATTTTTTAAACATAATTCTAATAATTAAATATTCCTTTAATATAAATGATAAAACCGCTGACATAATTATTCCTTTAATATAAATGATATAGTCGCTGACTTTAACACTCACTCAGTCCCTCACCGCGTGGATTCGAATCCCGGCAAGGTCATTCGGATTTTCATTTGAGGAAGCCTTCCAGCTGGATTGCGGTAGGTTGGTGGTTTTATCCAGGTGCCTCCGTGCATTCGGGGTCTTCCTCCACCTGTGTAATTAGCTGGACGTCGCTATATGACTGAAATACTGTCGACGGTAAACTCAGATACATGTAGTTTAGTCTAGTCTTTAATATAAATGACGCCATAATCACGTTTCAAAACAAACATTTCTTGCAGTATGCACCTCTTCACATTTATGTCTGTTAATTTTGAAAAAAAAAATCCATTGGGATTGACTTAAAATAAAAAAAAATATTCAACATTTTGAGCGCGAAGACTCTTTAAAATGAATGATTTCTTTTATATTTTCAATGACCTCATTATCAAGTGACTTAAGGAAAATATCTTCAATGCAAGCACATGTTCAGGTAATGTTCTTTTAATCCCAAAAAGAAAATAATCAGCTTCGAGAGTACAGTTCTGTTTTTAAATTTTAAAGCAGATATACCATAAGACTTGAATATCTGCCATGTTTGATGACGTATAACTTCAAATTTTCAAGACTTTTTGAACGTCTTAAGTTTCGACATTTTTACAAATTGAAAGTTCAATGGTCAAATTGGCGTTTTATATATTTCTTTTAATAATTCTTGCTTCAATATGCGTGACGTCATAATCACGTGACAAAACAGACATTTTACAGTATGTGTCACTTTAGTTCAAACTGAAAAATTAGATAATAGATTAGAATATATAAAGGATTCATTTTACTTTTTGTCCTTTTAATGGCGCCATAACCACGTGACAACAAAAATCCTTGAGAACATATAAAGTTGACTTTATGGCCAGTATGCTGTTCAATTTTCATGCTTCTAATTCACCAGGAGCCTTGTAAAATTAGAATATATTTTAAGAACCAAAGTTCAAACTTGGTTTTGCCATGAATTATTAATCTTTTCAAATTGGAAATTTAAATGCCAAGGTGAAACCTACATCCTTACGCATCTTGCACATCTCCTGTGAAAATTTCTGGACAATCCGACCAGACTTGACGGCTGTAAATAGACACTTTTTAAGTTGACGTCAAATTTGACGTCATGGAAAAATAAAATAAATAAAGATTCAAACTTTACTGTCGCTGCCATTTAATTTTCATGTTGCTTGGACATTGGCAACATATTGAAGTTGACTCTCGAACAAGTTGCATAAAGGATAATATTAAGAAGAAACATTATTACCGGTAACCATATACGTTTCCGCAGGTTTGCATAAAGCTGTAACAAGTCACAATTTCAAACATTTTCCATTACAGTAATGCGTTTTTAGCCAGTGAATGTAAACGCTTTGAATAACGCAATTTTTTAAATCATATTTTTGAAATCTCGAAATTGAAAGTTTAGATTTTGATACTTTTGCATTATATACAAGGATTGGGTATGTAAAGAATGGTTGGGGAACTTCAAGCCGCATGGCCATTCATTACAGAAGTTGTGGTCATTTTAGTTTGGAGACAAATTTCGCGCATGCAATTTCACATTGATACGTGAAATGTGGTGCTTAACAAACTAGTTTCGTTTACGTCGATTTAAAAAGAAGTCCAGAACTTGGAAGGTCTACGGATATCCCCCAACGCCTCAACGGGAATCCCCAATTTTCGGATCAGCAGGCCATTCTTTTTTGACATTATTGAAGAAACATGCAGCGGTTCCAAACCTAGAAGACCTACCTGGATCATGGAATGGCACAAGTACATAATTATACAGAGGTTTTTCTGTGCGAGAGACGGCTGTCGCCAATATTTTCCTGGCCCCTTCTATGACTTGGACCAGATCATCGTACATAGACCCCGTTATGTCGAACACAAAGGCAAGGGATGCTGCTCCGTCAGGGATGTCGTCGTACTCGCCCTGTCCCGTTACTATGGTTACCCCGCATAGAACTGCTGTCGCCACAACGATGACCGTCCATGGACAACGACACAACATATTTGTATCAATTATTTTAATTGCTATCACAGTGCTGCTTTATCTATAATATCCGGTGTACAGGTCTTTTGAGAACCACCTTTTCATCCGTGAATGATCATCTTTGGTTACTTTATCACATTAGAAATAAAATAATACCATTTTAATGTCTTTGTTTGACACTCGCTTCCTTAGAATGTTATATTTTCTTTATATTCAACATTATGTCTAAAACGGTCTACAACTCATAACACAGTCTATGAATGCATTTCCTTTTTACATTTATATGTATCAGAACCGCACAAAATGTTTTCTTTCGGCTCCAAGTTTTGTGGAACACAAAAACAGCTGGGTTGTGTAACGAGAGACCCATGAGAAAGACTGGTGCACAGTCGTTAAAATTCTCAAAATAACATCTAGATCTAATTAGATAAGTATTAAGACTAAAAACACATGTTTACAATATCATTAAACACGAACAGATAAATTGCCCTGCTTCCTGTTTGTTACTGCTAGCATGATTTACGCGGTTTTTGCGCTGGAAACTCGACACCGACATAAATAAAACAGTGGTTCGCCTTCTGAACATACCGGCTACCTCTCACCAAGAATTCAACAGATGGTTCTGCAAATTCAGCCTTAATCATGTCCATTATGTGTCAGGTCTGTCGGTATACCAGGGCTGGTCTTACTTGTAGTTGTGAAACTGTGGTACTGCACCACTAGGGGAAGACAAAGAAGGAGGCTAATGCAATATACATGTACTTTTTCAGTTTGAGAGACCCCATCTAAGTGTTCATACTTGTGGGATGTTATCATCTGCAACTCTTAGAAACCACTCATTTTATACATGTGTGAAAATATGGATCCATTATATATATTTTGAGATAATAATGATAAATGAAATAAACAAAAATATACTTACTTGAAAAAAAAAAACACTTTTAAATATACGCGCACACACATAAGTCTATATAAAATATATATATACATGTATATATATATTTAGAAAAATCCAATCTTTGGGCGACAAAATCACAACCTTTGGGCGACATGTGTCGCCCGAAGGATATATCAACTGTCGCCCAAGTGATAAGTGATTGTTAAACTCACAAATCGTTTTTAAAATAGCTTTTCTTTTTGGAACATAACTTTATACTTTTTAGTGAAGTACATTGAGTACAGGCTAGTCAACAGGTTATTTTATATTTGAATAATTCGCAAATTTCAAAAACAAGTGTATATATTGATTACAATCTTTGGTGAACAATTCATCATTTATTAATAATTCCTTAACTTGGATATATGTTTGCCATTTAAATTCATAAATGTTATGGGGGGAATTGTGTTTCAAAGGTTGTTTAACCTTTTTAAATTTGAAATTCTAGAATTTCCTCAGGACACTTTTTTTTCTAAAATACTGTCACATTTTCTTCTGTCGAGTTGCCCAAAGGCTGATGAGTCGCCGAAAGGTTACAGAAT
>CM037781.1:72761691-72811691 GCA_021229015.1 Solen grandis | reverse complement strand
AGAATAAAAGGTGATGGAAGGATTGTGTTTCTTGTTTTATAACACCATTTCTGCAAAGTAATTTAGTCTTATTTAGAGGTTAAGTTTAATTGCTTGAGATATAACAAAATAGTCTATGCCTCCGTGGCCGAGAGGGTAAAGTCGCTGACTTTAACAGTCACTCAGCCAGTGGGTTCGAATCTCTGCAGGGTCATTTGGATTTTCATGTGAGGAAGCCTTCCAGCTGGCTTGTGGTAGGTCCGTGGTTTAACCCGGATGCCTCCACGCGTTCTGGGTCTTCCTCCACCTGTAATTGGCTGGACGTTGCTATATGACTGAAATACTGTCAAAGCGACGGTAAACTCAAATAGTCAAGTCTATGTCCCAGTGCAAGTTGCTCAGACAAAGTATTGCAGGGTCATATTTTCCAGTTTTCTTTGTGCGCTATGTAACAGTTTTACTCTTTTATAGCAAAAAGAGTGTTTTCAAGATCACATGGACATAGACAACATTTATCTTCAATGAAAATAAATGCATGTATTCCTCGAGATTTAGCAGAGGATCCATGTATTTAACTGGTACCAGAACACTTTTAAGGCATATTGTTTTTGGCCTGTTTGTCTGTCACAAAACTTTTAACCTTGACCATAACTCGGAGGTCCTTCCACTTCCTGCCTCCAAACTTCACAGGTGCATGCACCTTGATGAGCTCTACCCACCAGTCCCACTTAGAGGTCACGGCAGGGGTTCTTTAGTGGACATTTGCTTGCCAGCGCCAGGTTAAAATCACCGCAGGAAAGTGATTTTTCAAAGATGATAGCCTGGCACAAATTTCGTACATATTAACTATAATTCGTCTAAATATTACACATATTGTGTTTTTAAACATTAACAAACACCAACTTAAAAATCGGGCAACCTGTTTTCACTGGGAGCAAGAAGATGTTCAAAGTAACTTGCCTCCCAAGAAAGTGAAAGTCAAATCCTTAAGTAAACCCCTGCACAGGGTCAAAGGCCAAGGTCACTGTGACCCAAAATAGCAAATATTAACCTTGGCCACATTATGAACATGCTTCCATCAATAACCTCAGAACTTCATATGTGTATACACCTTTATGCGCTCTATCCGCCAGACCCACTTATAGGTCGCAGGGTCAAAGGTCTAGGTCATCATATAGCAAATATTAATGTTGGCCATAAAATGAAGTCCTTCCATCCAAAGCTTTCGAACTTCACATGTGTATTCACCTCAATGAGCTTTACCTGACAGGTGACCTTGACTTTTAAATGACCTTGATGTTCAATGTCTAAGGCCCCCCGCAGCGGCATGGCATTCATTCGAAACGTAGCACTTGTTTATATTAACTCACAGAAATGATCAACAAAACATTTTGTTAATCCACAATCATTTATTGTGCAATGAAGAAATATCCATTCGGAATCGGAAAAGCAAAAACCTTGTTGGCCATATTTGTTTACCGTGTTACTGCACAAGGCAGTTTTGAGAAGTACTTTCCTCTGTCTCAGAACTTTATTTTTTGCAACATCCGGTTGCATATAAATCCAGTGAAAAGAGCACTGAAACTTATTGAAACTCTTTGTGTGAGCAACATGCTTCTGGTGTCTGTCCTCCAGGCTAATGCATATCAGTCATTAGAAATAGTGCGGGTATGTGCAGGTATTTCCATTGCTTGTCATTCAGCATAGGTAGTTTCTGGAATGGTTGGCACAGTGTCAGGATAATGTGACTTCTTGTATCATGCCACTTTTCTTGTACAGCATGGATGACAACACCAAATCTGTCTCATGTAGAACAAGTCTCCAAATGAATTACTTAACTCCTTCTAAATCTTGACTCATTTGGGGTTCAAGCCATAGGCATGTGGCATGATACCACAGCAAGTCAAATTATCCTGACACAGGGCAAACCTGTCCTGGAACACTACCATATATATATGCTGAGCGCCAAGCAGGGAGCTTCTAATATCACTTATAATGACTTTGGTATGATGTGGACAGGGATCGAACCCACTTCTGATCCAGATACTCTAACTACTCAGCCACCATGGATAGTCATGAAATTGGTCTTGAAAATGTATATCAACATATTTTCATATTAAATCTTTTATTCACTTCCAATCATTAATCCAACTTTTTTATCAACATATGTTTCTCTTCAAAAGTATCGGGTAAACAATTGATCTCCTCCATCATTCCACACTTGATCTCTTTAACCATTTTCCTAAATCTTCCCCCTCCATCATCTGAAGATTCATTTATCACCATGGTAACGTCCTTGAACTTTGTTGCCACATGCATGAGCATCACGAGTGCTTGATCCACAGCGCCCTCTGGTAGGTGTCTGGCAACGTCAAATGCATGGTGAAACATCTCACCAAGACTGAACCATCGCACAGCGAGGGGTGTGTGATCCCGGTCACAGAAGCTCTGAAATTGGAGTTAACACTATAATATAAACATAGAAACACTTGTGTTTTAACCTCATAGACACATTTTGACAAATTGGCAAACAGAAGAGAAAGGAGCTCTCTGATCAGGGTCTCCTTAAGGTTTAATTATTCAACATTGTAGTTCAGATTCTACACAGTCTGCATTGCAAAGAAAAATCCATTGTTTCAAATAACATTTAATGTTCAGTAAATGAATATTCATTAAGTCAGAAATTTGTTTGAATATTCATGAGGTTAAAGTTTAATCAATAAGTAAATTATAGGCAGTAGCATGCAGATACACTTTTTATATGCCTGTCGAATGACAGGACGTATTATGAGGTTGTCCACTCTCTAGCTTAAAAAACTATGCCGATCCAAATTTAAAAAAAAAAAATTGCTAAATTAACAGTGTCCACTTCTAACTCAACAACATGGATAGATCTTGTCCAAACTTGGTCACAATGTGAATGGGCACAATATCTCAACCAAACTGGATAACCAGTCAAAATATCTAGAACACTCCAGTGTTATGGCCCTTGAATTGATGAAATATTGTAAAATCAACAGTGTCTGCTAACAATGACAAACATGAACAGATCTTTACCAAAGTTTGTCAAAATGTGTATTGACACAATGTCTCAATTGACTTTGAAAACCAGTAAGAATGTCCCAGCCACTCCAGAGTAACAACCCTTAAACTGATCAAATTGCAGGACAGGCATATTTTGCAATAACCAGCTCTTTTGTTAAAAAGTCCTGAGTTTGAGTTTGCAATCAGCCTATAAACAGCTTTGACAGACATTTTGTTACATGGTTATACAAATAAGTCTTCATCTGTATGCTTCCACCAACTAAAATATCATATGCCCATTCACAAAGTATTTTGAATGAGACTATTATGTTTATACAGAACACAAAATTTCAAGTAACTGTGTTAACCCTGATCAGGCAGCACAGTATACCTTCACTATTCCAACATATGTCTTCAACACGTGGTGTAAAAGGGCACAGTTCCTCTCAAGGTTGAAGGTCATGACCTCTGTATAAGTGACCATGACATCTCTTAGGATCTGGGACAAGCATAATAAGGGTCCAGCATCTGTAATGTAGGTTACAAGTATGAATGGATAGCTTACATTTGTAGGGTTCCTCTTCAATTTATAAATATTCCATAATTTCTATAATATGAAATACAGACTTGTTTTGTGTTTATACATTTACATCTACAACACTTTTTTTTCAATCACAGGAGGACATCAGCTGATGTAAATGAGGCACATGTCAGAAAAAATCCAAGAAAAAATCAATAATGTTGCAAGAACTGTTGTTCTAAAAAAAGTATGATCCATCTGTTCTAAAAATTACATGTGATAATGGTTAAGTTTATCTGACAGGTGATAACATGCAGTTTTGTCTGCAGATATTATATAAAACAGAAAATAGAAAATGACACATTTGAAATCAGACAACTGGCTGCCTTTAAAAGGATATTTGCTATGTAAAGGTGTCTGTTCGAACAGGTTTTACCAGAGTGAGGCAGCTCTTACTCACCTGCCAGTTGCCTGACAGGAAGAAGTGATGTGGACCGTGCCCTGTACACTAGTGCCACCTGGTCACGTGCAATCAATGTCTCCACATATTCCAGTAATCGTGCACTCTCTGTGTACAGTAGCTCTGGCAGAACCTGCAAAATATTACATGCAGCTATCACAAAAATATAAATTGTGACTTGTGATCTAGATTTTTTGTCATTTAAAAGAAATAGTATTTGTAAGTTTTAATGCTATTATTTTACTTTTATATGACTTAATTTACCTACAAATAAACCTTTTGAAGCTATCAATTATATTAGTAAAATTGTTTAAAATAAACAAAGTTCACTGTATATCAAAATAAACAACAGTATTTTGAGGAATATTGCATATTTATTGAAATAATTGACTATTGATAATTACAGTAAAACCTTGAAACATCGAACACCCAGGGGGACAAAATTTTTGTTCGGATAATAGGTAGTTCGCTGTTTCCGTATCTAAGGGTTTTGATAAAATATGTACATGTATGTGTTGTTGAATGTTCGTCATGTGTGTTATTGTATACAAGTACGTATACATTGTATTTCACATATTTCGTATAATAAAGGATAACATAAAACTATTTATTTCTATTTTTTTATTTCCACTGTCTATAATAAAAAAAACGAGACAATTGTGAATATATATACATGAACGCATCGAAAGTAATTTACACACAAATACAGTGTACGTGTACATTCACAGTAGGCCTACAGTTGCTCAGCGTGTTGATCCGTCTGTTCAGACATGTTGAATGAATGTTGTAGTAATGAGTATGACTTTTATATCCAAAACGTACTGCAATTACTTTAATCAAATAAATGCAAACAGAAGCATAGCTTGGCATGTCTAAAGGCAGGCACGCGCCATGATTTACTCTTGCAAATTTGCGAATTACTCGCGTGTCAGATGGATACCAGTAAGTGTGAAAAATACCGAATCTCAGCTTGGGCCCACCGCGTGCCTATTGTTTGAATAATAAGGTGTGAATATCGTTAATTATCACACCAGCGAACTGCCAGGTGAGTTCGATAGTTCCAATTATGCAGATTCTAATTAACCGCACTCGAATATATGTGTTTATATAAGGAATAGGTTGGGACTTAACTTACTGTTCCGAAAATCGGTAGTGTTCGGATAAAACCGATTCGTTAGAATAAGGTTTTACTGTATTTCATTATGAGAGCACTGCATGTGGATGCCACTGTTTCATCTGTTAGGTTTGGGTTTTTTTTCAAAAAGGGTGAGATAAATTGGGCCAAAATGCACCTACAAGTGAAAAACAGACAAGCTAAAAATACAGCTGCAACAGATATGAACACTAATTAGCTAAATATATGGAAATATTGACATGAAATGCTAAATGGCTAAATAATTGATCCCAGACCAAGATAATAACCCAGCACTTGATATACTAACCTGCACCAAAGCTGTTTTCAGCTCCGTCTCAGTATGATACATATCCTTTGACATCAACACAGATGCCACGTGACCCAGGCTTGAGTCACTCACTCCCACGTACATCAGAAGACACGTCAGGTTATCTCCCCTGGATGTCATCTGCCCATCGACCTCCAACCTCAGTTGTTCCTCCACATCCTGAAAAAGACACAAACAACAATTTCAGCTGTGCATTCAGTATAGGCAACTGGAAGCAAATGATCGCCAGGTGGTACCCAGTTAACATTCTATACACTGTGATAAAACAGGGGTCAAACTACTCATGTAAGTGACTGTAGGTTCACTGAACGTGCCACAGGTCTCTTCTTAAATATTCAACCTAGCAGACTGCTGAATGTCGGGCCATTTCAATCGTTGAATACATTCGTTTGTTCATTGGATTTAACATCCCACCAATAGTATTTCAGTCATTTGGAGACTATGTCTACTTGGGACAGACATAGTGCTTCCAGACTGCAGTATCATTCCGTAGACTTAACCATTTTTTTTGTTTTTGTTTACATGACTTTTAAGCCTTCATGCTTAAGAGTATTGCATTTATAAGGCAGGTTTTAATCGGTCCATAATTTAATCAATAACCACTGTATTCCTCATGGCATGATATCATGTAGTGAATTGGAATAAGTCAGCAGGGGATACATGGTGCCAAGCAGTGTGCAAATCAACAACCTTTGAATCTTGATTGCACCCCAGTGTCTTACAGCTAATTTTTTACAGAGTGACACTAAATCTGGTCCAAATCTACATTTTAAATGTCACTTAATTATTTCCATGGCATGTAAATATTAAGACAACAAACAGAGTGACAGCTTACCTCCAGAAGGCCCGAGTGCGTGAGGATCTCGGAGAGGTACAGACGAGGGACCCAGTGTAGACCTTGGACCATACTGACCAGCCACTGGACACTCACATCTGAGGGGGACAAGGATAACTCTGGGTTTAAGCATGCATGGACTACACCAACAGGCCAATGGCCTCTTTCCTAAGATAAACTTATGTAAAGACAGTCGAAACTAGTTAAATTAGGTAAATAAAATCTGTCTATTTAAGCAATGTTTAATTATGTGTTCCACTTACCTTTTCTTTCTTATATGTAAAACTAATAATATAAACGAGCCATAAGTGGGCCATGAAGCTTGTATCTGAAACTCTTGTCCAAAACTTGTATAGCAGTAGCTCATTTAGGAGGCAGATTTGAAGCTAGATTATTTCTAATTGCTGTAACTTGAGCTCAATTTCATGCAGACTCATATTAAGGTTATCCCTGCAGACTTTTGTTTTTAGTTTCATTACTTAAACAGTGAGGCCATCATTAAACAACTGTTTATTTGTAGTGCTCCAACCCTGAATTCAAGGGGTGGGTAGGTTGGTAGTTTTTTTTTATTTGAGTAGGAGCCATTTTGATGGGTCTGTCGGAGCACTACAAACGAACATATTTTTATTTTAGCCTGACTGATACATTAGTTTACATTATACAAGAGAGTAGAAATACCAGGGCCCTTTTTATCATTATGTTAAATCAAAATTTTAAGCTAGCTCTAAATAAAAATGCAAAATTTGAAAGCAGTATTTTGCTATATCTATAAACAGTGACAAGATCTATATTTCTACTTACAGAATTGATATTATCACTTTGATATTATTATATTTTTATTATTTAAAAATATGTATATGATACATGTTATCTTCACATTTAGTGTTTTCATAACTGATTTTATCATGAAGGATATCCATGTTTTTTTAAGTTTTGGATGTAAAATATGAAGAATTAGGACAAAAATCAAACAATGTTAGATTTTTATAAAAAGATGATAATGCTGACAAATTACAGTATACAGTGTAATCAGCCTTTAGAAAAGATAGCATTTCTTTCCTTGATAGCTACTAAACCTTAACATAAAAGATTAAAATCTTACTTCATAAAATATTCAAATAATATATATTATAGGTGAAAAATGTTCATGGTAAGTATTTCTTTTATTCAAAATATTACCTTGTTTTTATACATGTATTTGTAGAATCTAACACCAGTTTTTTACATTGTATTATTCAACTATCGACTATTCACACAAAAACCTGATTTTCTTACAAGTCAAGAAATAAGAAAAATAATTATATATCTCACCATCACAAAATTGGCCACTCTTTGATTTCATCAAATAGGTCAGTTTATTGAGACAATCCAGAGTCATCTCCTTGACAACCAGTTTTGTTGGACCAGCAGACGCAATCTCATCATTTCCTTCTGCAGCAACTTCCCAAACAGGAACACATTCATGTAAAACTTCAACCAGTATCAGAACTAATGCCATTGGCTCAAATTCTAATCCCTCCCAATCAAAATGCTTGTTACATAAGGCATCTAAAGATAATGACAGAAGCTTCATGGCAAACTTGATACTGATTGGTCCATCTGATGAGGTCAGAGTTGAAGCACTGATGCATGGCAGGATTATCAAATTGAGTAATTCCAAAGGTGACAAAACTGGAACTTTGATCGACTTACTAGTGTTTTCAGTTGGTAGCTGAAAATGAAAAACAAAACAATTTCACGTAATAAATATTCTGTGACATATTATTATTAGTTAGAAATATGACTTTGCAACCTGGTTGCCCAGACAGTAGAGGACTTGACCTGTTAGTTAAGGACCCTTGGTTAGAGTCTATGCCTGGCTGCTTATTTCTTTCACCTGGATACGGTATTAACAAACTGAAGGTATAACTGATTTGGCCAATGAGCAGTAAATGTAATATGATTAAAAATATGTCTGTTAACAAACCAAAACAAAACAGTTACAGATCAGTGTTCTAGCTGAAGTGTAATGCACAATGATTTCTATCTTCAGCTGCAAATTTGTAGGTTTTGATCCTTCTGCGGATTTTTTTTCCCGTAATTTTCCTAGGTGTAAAATACTGATGAAACTTATGAAATGTAGAAAAAAAATGTGAAGTAGTAAATATGTATTTTCCATTTGAAATAAAATTAAGATATGTAAGAAAAGTTGACATTCATTGATTCTGTACATGGCATACCATAAAGACGAATATATTAACAAAAACGTCACAATGAAGGTGAGGAATAAGCAACCATGTGACACAGAGGGTATAGTCTTCAAATCTGACCAGTTATCTGCCCCCTAGTCTATCAGAACTGGTCATATTTTTGTGAGGATAACAAACGTTAACTAATGTAATTTGTTTGATTTGTTCGCCCACCCGTGATTTTCTATCAACCCCACTCTTTAAAGTTTGGTATGAAAGTATCTCATGCGGAAATTCTGGACAAGTGAATTTTTTCCCCATCTGTTATAATATTGCATGTGATTGTGGGGAAATTCTGGACCAGTCAGTTTTTTTCCCCCCATATCCTATATATTGTTCGTGATGTTGGGGAAATTCTTGACCAGTCAGTTTTTTCCCCCCTATAAAATATATTATGCGTGATGGTGGGGAAATTCTGGCCTAGGTAGTTTTTTCCCCCCTGTCATTTACATTGTATTGATGGTGGGGAAATTCTGGATCAGTCAGTTTTTCCCCCCTATCCATTATATTGTGCGTGATGGTGGGGAAATTCTGGCCAGTCAGTTTTTTCCCCCCTTCATTAGATTGGCTTGATGGTGGGAAAATTCTGGCCTAGTCAGTTTTTTTCCCCCTTGTCAAAAATTTTTGGGTGGGGAAATTCGGCCTGTCAGGGGGGAAAAAATACTGGTCAAGAATATCCCCACCATCCCAATTTTGGATAGGGAGGAAAAAACTGACTGGTCCAGAATTTTCCTGACTTCATGCTCAATCTACATGACAGGGGGAAAAAAACTGACTGGTCAAGACTTTCCCCACCATCAAGAACAATCTAAACTAGAACCGCAAAGCGGCATCTTGGTTTTCGCTTTTAATTTGACTAGTAAGAGTACTGGTTTCAACTGCAGACATAATTGATTGATATTAACTTTATTCGAATATTTTTATAAATTGATCAAAGTAAGTCCGATCTTCACAAACTAAACATCATTAGAACGATCTCTTCACGAACTAAAACTTTTATTCATATACCTTCTTTAAAATATTTCTAGATTTGAAGCTATTTTGCGCCTATAAAAATAACAATAATCGGATATGACCTTCAATTATCTTGTTTTTTTTTCTATGATTTTATTTGTTTGATAAAAATGCATAAACAGTGAAATAATGATGAAGATTGAACAAAAAATAAAGTCAGGAGCAGCAAAAAAGAGAAAACATATGGATATACAATTGTTTGATAAAAGGATCAATGGACTGTTGTCATTTGAACAAATGAAGTCCGGTCTTCAAAAACTAAACATTAATGGAAAGATCTCCTCACAAACTAAAACTTTTGTTCATATACTTTCTATAAAATATTTTTAGATTTGGAGCTATTTTATGCCGATATAAATAATAATAATTGGTATATGACCTTGACCTTTGCATATTATGCTTGTTTTTTTTCTATGATTTTATTTGTTTTATAAAAATGCATAAACAGTGATATAATGATGAATATTGAACAAAAAATAAAGTCAGGAGCAGCAAAAAAGAGAAAACATATGGATATACAATTGTTTGATAAGAGGATCAAACTTTGGACTGTGGTCATTTGATCAAATGAAGTCCGATCTTCAAAAACTAAACATTAATGGAAAGATCTCCTCGAAAACTAAAACTTTTGTTCATATACTTTCTATAAAATATTTTTAGATTTGGAGCTATTTTATGCCGATATAAATAATAATAATTGGTATATGACCTTGACCTTTGCATATTATGTTGTTGTTTTTTTCTATGAATTTATTTGTTTTATAAAAATGCATAAACAGTGAAATAATGATGAAGATTGAACAAAAAATAAAGTCAGGAGCTGCAAATAACCTTAAAAGTCATGCTTTTAAAATGTTGATTTTTCGAAAATATTGGTTAAGTTTGACCGCATACTGTGGACAAACCATGCATTTCCCGAATTCGCCACCCCATATATTTTGTGCGTATATGTCTTGCAGATCATATGCAACAAACAAAATTCTCCTATCTCATCTCTGAATAAAATGGGTAGGTTTTTGGTAGACCTACCCTTATTTCACAGTTTTTGCGAGATTCGAACTTTCAACCTCCTGTAGCACGAAAGTTTTATATACGCAAATTTTTGAAACCTATCATATTTTATTGGGCTATTTACAAGGAACATTGTGCAAAAACCGCATTTGAATCGGACCTCAAATAATGGAGATATTGCTTATTAAATATTTTCATATAAAACGCCCCCTGGCGGGAAAATCAAAACAAAAATGAAAATTATCTCGACGTTAGGATCATCTTCAAGTACGTGGTTATTACTGATAAAAGTTTCATAGATGTGGCTTTTCTCACCTCGGAGCTATGCCGTTCACAAAAAGGGGAAGAAAAATAAAAAAAAAAAAAAAAAAAAAAAGAAACAGAACGAGAACAATAGGTTTTCGCACAGCGATGCGAAAACCTAATGACAGGGGGGAAAAAACTGACTAGGCCAGAATTTCCCCACCATCAAGCACAATAACAAGGACAGGGGGGGAAAAACTGACTGGTCAAGACTTTCCCCACCATCAAGAACAATCTAAATGACAGGGGGGGGAAAAAACTGACTAGGCTAGAATTTCCCCGCCATCAAGCACAATATATAGGATAGGGGGGAAAAAACTGACTAGGCCAGAGTTTCCCCACCATCAATCAAAATATATAGAATAGGGGGGAAAAACTGACTAAGCCAGAGTTTCCCAACCATCATGCACAATATATTGGATAGGGGGGGGGGGGGGGGGGGGGGGGGGGGGGGGGGGGGGGGGGGATGGGGGGAGGGGGGGGGTGGGGGGGGGGGGGGGGGGGGGTGGACCCCCTCATAGAGCGGAAAGAGCGGGGGGGGAGAACTGACTGGCCAGTAATTTCCCACCATCAAGACAATGTATTGGATAGGGGGGAAAAAACTGACTGGTCCAGAATTTCCCCACCATAAAGCAATTAAATGTCAGGGGGGAAAAACTGACTAGGTCAAGATTTCCCCACCATCATAGCACAATATAATTGTACCAAGGGGAAGAAAAAAAACTGACTAGGCCAGAATTTCCCCACCATCAAACAATCTAATGTGGGGGGGGTAGAGATTAATAGATATGGATGGGGGGGGGGGGAGGTGGTGGCTGGAGGATAAACTGAACAGGACCAGGAATTTGCCACCTTTCAGTGAAACCTTAAAAATTAAAACAAAAATGTCGGGAAAAAACTTGAGAATTGTTGGGAAACAACTCACTTCAGACTAGAGTCAAACTTGACCAGTTCAGTTTCCTTCCGGTGGACAAAACCTGACTGTCATTTCTTCCCGGCGGTATAAAAACCTGACCAGTCATTTTTTCCCAGGCGAATGAAACTGATCTGGAAAAAACTGTCTGTTAACAACAAAACGGTAAGAACCACGGCCTACTGAAGTAAGCACTGGAAGGTTCTTCTCACATGAGGAATAATACGACGGCCCCCTTGACATTCATTGATTCTGTACCAAGGCAAAACAAAACAAAAGACGAAATAAAACAAAAACTATCACTGAAGGTGAGGAATAATTCTGCATACCATTTTGACACAGACAAAGGGCTATAAGTCTTACAAAATCCTTGACACAGTTATCTGCCCTTGTCTTCTGATTGGTCTTATCATGATACTTCATTATTTTAAATGTGAAGGCATTAACAACAACAGTTACCAAAACTTAATGTAATTTGAATATAGGGTGGGATGTGAATGGATTGGGAGCGACCCGCCAACCGTGATTCCTATCGAAACCCCACTCCTGTAAAGTGGGGGTATGAAAATATCCTCACCTGCAGAAGATGCTGAACAAAGATGGAAAAATTGTTCATCTCCTTATCTGTCATCTGGTTACCCTGGAGATGACCTTGTATGACCTCCAGCAGGAGACTAGAGTTGGGGTGAAAGGTTGGGTGTCTACACTGACACAGAGCGCTCATCTGGTGCAGGACCTGTCATGTAACATGATCATGTGACATTAACCCTTTACTTCATGAATATTCACATACAAATTCATGACTTGATGAATATTAATTGATTGAACATCAAATGGTATATGAAACAAGTAACTGGTGTTGCACGCCACACATGAGTCTCTTAACGGTGAGGTGCATAATTTTTATGTTACCATAGCAACCAGAATTTTGGTTTGAGAAAAAAAAACCAAGTGACATGCAGAATCACCGTTTTGCCACCTATTGGTATACCAAGTTTCATAATATTATCTTTAACATTTTCTAAGTTATCGCGGCATCCAAATTTCTGAACATTTGGACGGACAAATCGAGGGCAAACCTATAGTCCCCTCCAGTGTAAACACCAGTACGGGACTAAATATGGATTTTTCTTTGCCAACCTTTATGTTGAACTGTATGAGCAATCAGGAGAGCCTGACTCTGCTGTTTACCAATTCATTCACTGGTAGAATGGTTCCTAAACTTTAATGGCATTTTTGTTGGTAGATTGTGGATACAAGAGATTTTAGCCCCCGAAAGTAATCCATAACTTCCACTCAATGAGACCTACCTATAAGCCAAAGTTGGTGGCAGTATATCACATTCCGAACAGTTTTTGAGTGGAAATTGTTTTTTCTATTTTTAGTAACAATGACCATGATCTTGAACTGATTGACACCAAAAAAACCAACTTCCTCTACATAAAATTTTTGTAGAAATTTGACAAAAACTATTCCTATCAAAAATTGTTATGCAGAAGCATTTGTTTCTATTTTTAGTAAGATTGTCTATGTCCTTGACACAACTGACCCCAAAAATTTCCTCTCCATCAGGAATAACTATGTATTAAGTTTGGCATCAATACCTCATTTGCAACAAATGTTTGTTGGAGTGTTTTTCATATATATATACATACATCTACCTGCCTGAAGTCACAATAGTAAACTTACAATGAAATTTTATTGAAAAGCCTGGTTAAAAAGAGAGTGAATATAGCAGCCTCTTCCCTCACCTTTGACATGCTGAGGGCCTGGTTTGCATTCCTGGTTCCCATCTCTACAGCAGTCATCAACACTGGAGCCGGGTCCAGTAACATGAGCTCTTCAATATCCTGTTCATGATACCATGTTAAATGGCAGTTAGAAACCTAATGTTGTTCTCAATATTTAATTCTATATTTTCAAAAAAGTAGAATTCTTAGAAGACATTATGTGTTCCTCCTAGTGATTGGAATCAGTCGAAAAAATATTCGTCAATTTATCAGAGACAAAAGTCACTGATTAATTGATTAATCATGATTAAATACCAATATACATGTTGAGTAAATGCCTATTAAACTCTCTTACTGTACTAATAGATATATAGATATTATTAGTATAGATGTTAATTCTCAAATATTCAAATACATGTATAAACATGACCGAGATAATATAAAGGTTACAACCAGAGGCCAACGATGTGCAAAGTGCAACTTTGCAAGTATCATTATCAATTAATGAAATTACCATCATGCGCGTTGAAATATTACAACACCCCCTTTTTTGTCAATAATTCGTCAACGATATTTCGTCGTCATCGTCAGTCACCATACTCGTCACTGATTCGTTGACTTAATGATTAATCAGCTCACCACTAGTTCCCTATGTTGATTAATTTTAGGATTTTAATAGGTCAATGTTTAAACACTAATAAATTCCTAGTGTGTTTCTAATCTATGAATTAGTTGTTTTTTTCTTTTTTAATAAATGAAAACAAAGTCTTACAACAACATGATATTTTTTCTCCTAATCATTATCAACAGCAGCAACATTCATTTTTATTACAGTGCTAGATTAAACAATTTTGACCCTAAAATGACATTTTGACCTTTACCTGTGAATAACCCTCAGTTGTGACCTTGTTAAAAAAAGTGGTCAGCTGTGATCTGTCTCCATGGCTACAAACAGTCTCTTTCAGGAGGCCACCATCAAGAGCTTCCCTGTATGTTACCATGGCAACATGGTCCTTATCAGAAGGGGATAACTCTGCATAGGCCTCCATTACCAGCATGACCCAAGGTGATCACATGATTTGACTGACCGACCTTCCTGATCAGGTTCAGCACATGACCTGGGTGTGCCAGTAAGGACAGTTGTCTGCATAGCACAGAGTACACCCTGTTGAAAAAAAGAGACATTGGAATTACCTGGTTGAAGCAAAATCTATAATACACATATGTATATATATGATAGCTATTACACATACATTAAATCATAAACTTTCCTACTAAAATTGATTATTTTGTCTCTATTATCTCAATTTATTTGTGCACTGCTACTAAATCTTTAAAACTGTACGGAGGTATTTTCTATCGTAATATATAGATCCGCAGGAGTAAAATTATACTTTTACATCATATAAACTCACGCTGACACATTTGCAAACAGAGCAGACCAAGATAAGTCAGCTACTTGATAGACCTTGATATGCCCAGATGTAACAACTGTCAGTCACACACTCAAACAGAGAAGACGGACAGAGCTGAACATACATTTATTTCCTTTTATGGTAATTGAAGAATAAGAAATAATATACAGGATATAAGGTTTAAAAAGACAGAAAATCATTATGGTACCTACTTGTCATTGTTCCAGAATTTTTCCACAGCACTGTCAGACAGCAACATATCAAGACATACTGAAATACACATGTTATACATGTACATGGTTCTAGCATTTGGAGAATAGCAAGACAAAATACAGATAAACCTGTCTCAAACAGTAACACAGAAAATAACAGTCAAATGCAGCTTCTAAACATTTTTGCTGCTTTTGGAAATTATCTTTGCTGCAATGGCATTTCAGTCATGTAGCTACATATGGCTTAATGACAACAAAAGCACAAGGGCAATCAGAGCAGAAGCACCAATCTCCTTCAAATGAAAAATCAAAGTGACCATATGATATCAGGACATGAACACACAGGCTTGAGGTGCAATGTGTGAGCAAGTCAATAACTACAACCACTTTGTTGTGTTTAATGTTCCACCAACAGTATTTCAGTCATTTGGAGACTATATCTACTTAAGACAGATATAATGCTGCCACACTAAAGTATCACGCCATAGACATATGACATTATACCATACCAAATCACATTATCCTAACACCAGACCTGGAACTACCCTTATATGCTGAGCGCCAATCAAGATTGCTATACCAGTACCATTTTTTTGGGACTTTGGTTAAGTCGCAGCCGGGGATCGAACCTACGACCTCCTGCTCACAAGGCAGATGCTCTAACCATTCGGCCACCAGGGTCAATGCCACACATATTGACTATATACATGATCAAGATCAAATTTTACCTTCAAAATGTGACACTCTCTGATCAACCCTCCACAGTAATGCCTCTAAGGTAAGATCTTCATTCCAACTGGAGCCAATCCTGATCACAC
The DNA here is from genome assembly GCA_021229015.1 of Solen grandis. NCBI lineage: Eukaryota > Metazoa > Mollusca > Bivalvia > Adapedonta > Solenidae > Solen > Solen grandis. The sequence goes on along the minus strand of CM037781.1, from coordinate 72,795,766 downwards.
TGCACTCCAGATCAGCAGCTGCTGCTTTTACAACTTTAGTCACTTTTCCAACAATGTCCATACCAGCCAAAGCCTCTTGTACCATCCTCATCAAAACAACTGAATTTATCTTTATACCAGGCAGTACTTCAATCTCATCAGGTAAAAGTGAATTCATTCTTGCTTCCTTTTCAATTAATTCTCCCTCCAGCAATGTCATAACCTGCTTCAAACACTGGACCAATTTTTCCGGCGATATTGAAGCACATAACTGCTCAACAAGAGAATAATTTATACAGAAATGAGAGGAAGATTCTTCAGTTATTTTCAAACAAGCCTGAGTATCACTGGACATATACAAGTTATACAGTAGCCAGTCACCAGTGTCTGCTGTAAAATTCAAACTCTCAGAGGTTCTCCTTCTTCTTTCTCCTTCAGAATTTCCAAAGTCTATTTGATGATCTCTGATGTTTCTAGAATCACCACTGAATGGCAATGTGTCTTTATCTTGATCACCCTCTTTCACCCCTGCAAATGTATCATTTCCTACCACACCATTATCTCTTTCAGAATAAACTCCACTTACACAATGCAGAACTTCTTTCTTGGGTACATCATCATAACCCTGATGGTCCCTACTGTCTACCCTAGCAACACATACCAAGTACAAGGTCAAGGCTACTTTCCCAAGCAACCTTGCCCCACCCAAATCTGCATCGTTCCATCCAGTTTTCTCTAAATGAGAACATTTCATTTCATAGTATTTCAACAATGTGTGACCTAGAAAGTCTGCTTCTAAGCAGCTTCTCCAAAATTCAGCATTATGCCCGAGTGCAGTTTTACAATGGCCTTGACCTTTGGTTTCACTGCTAGGTTGACCTTTTGAGGGTACACCAACTGACACTTGACCAACTGATTCATTTCCCATGACCTTTTCTTTGCTATCTGGAAATATTACTTGTATGAATGTCTGGGACTTGGATAATGGTGTAAGTAGGGCAGAGGTCATGAGTTCAAGGTCAGGTACACACAGACAATTTAACAACAGCGTATCTGTCACCATGGCAATGACCTCCATGTCATCTGCTGTGGATGGTTCCTGAATGCAGTGTTTTATGGCATCATGTAATAGAGTGGGAAGCTATTGCTGGGTCCAAGAAAGGCAGGCTCTGTGAGAATAAATATGCTGCCATGGTTACTTGTATTGCTTAAACAATCAACTATAATATAATGTATAACATAGTATTCTAATACCAGTACTTATTATTATTATTATTATTTACAATTTTGAAATAATCTTTATCTGCTTTCAGCTTTTGCAATGTAAGATAAAGAAATAGTGTTCATATTTGTTGTTTTACCTCAGATAAATCATATGCATTTCGTTTTGAATTTGACAAAACATTTTATCTTTAAAATGTAATTCTGCCTGGTACTTACCTGTAAAAACAGCTTAGTCCATGAACACTTTTTCATCACAGTAAAGAACAAGTGGCTGCTAAAAGCTGGAAGGACCATGGCATGCCTACATAAAGGATCGTACACAGGGATTTTTCCCCTCTCTGTTTGCTGTCGGGAAATGTTAACATATCTTTTATATTCAAAAACAAAACCTGACTTGAATTCCACCAACGTTACTAAGTAATACTTAAGATCTGAGATAAGGTTTGTTTGTTGGGTGTAATATCTCCCCAACAGTATTTTTGTCATTTGAAGACTATGTCTACTTGAGACAGATATAGTGCTGCCACACTGCAGTATCACGTTTAAATTATAGCATAATACCACACCCAGTCACATTATCCTGACACCAGGCCAACTAGTCCTGGAACTACCCTTATATGCTGAGCCATAAAGCAAGGGAGCTATAGCCGTACCATTTTTACGACTTTGGTATGTCACAGCAGAGTTTGAAAACCACAACTTCTTCATTTCATGGCGGATTCTTAGACATGGTATGAACATTTTGTTTTCCAAAATATTAAATAAATGACATAAAAAAGATACCCTACTGTAGATAATATATTTCAAAAATCTTGATAAGTTTTGTTCAATAAATGCTATCAATGTATTTACTGGATAAGATATAAAATAACTGATAACTTGGTACAATGGTAGAGTACATGACTGTACATAAAGAGGTGGGTTCAATCCCAGTTGGGAGCCAGACAGGTACTGGTCCAACCTAGAAACCATCAATTTGTATTGGTGTACCAATAAGTTGACATCTTTCAAAAGTTTCTTTTTTGTTTGTTTGTTGGGTTTAATGTCTAAGCTACAGCATTTCTGTCATTTGAGGACTATGTCTACTTGAAACAGTAGTGTCTATCCTAGAACGTGTGACTGGGATTCACGCATGTTTTTCAAAGATCCCGCATGAATTACAATCAAATGCGTGAAAATCCCGTGTAATGTCCAACAATGAAAAAAAAGAATGCATATCACTAAGCACTTTTCCATCGCTAATTGTCACCGATATATTGATTCCACCGTGTTTACTTATCATGATATATGTTTATAATTATGTACAACAGGCACCGGTCGGAATAAGTCAACCAAATATAAAAAAAAAAATATATATTTTTGCAAGTAATGAGTAAAGACCTATGATGTTTAATAGGTGTTTGTATTAGCGCTGTAATTCAGTAAATGTTTTTCGTTTAAAATATCTGAATTAACCGATCTATTATCGGTCGTGAAGACAAAATGTCCATGCGAAGAATTACCGATTTTTTCACTAAATCTTCTGAAAAGACGGCGTTAAACAATCCTCACAACCAAAATATTCCATTTTCTTTCGATACAAGTGCTAGTGTAGCCTAGTGAAAATAAATATGCGGAATTTGAACAAAACCAGAGAGAATCTAACAAAGAATGTAGCACTTCTGGTTCTTGGAAACTAAAAAAAAAAGTATGTATTTCAAACTATTTGGTTAAAAGAATGGTCGCGGCTTAATAAAAATAAAAAAGATGAGATGATATGTAAACTCTGTATTGAAATTAAAATGATAAATATGTGTTTTAGTGTAATCCCCCCTAATTTAAAAAAAAAATCCCCCGTTTTTTATGGTAGGGGGAAAAATCCCCCCTAAATTTTGAATGCTAGAATAGACACTGAAACAGATATAGTGCTGCCACAGTACAGGATCATGACATAGACATGGCATGTTACCACACCCTGTCACATTATCCTGACACCGGGCCAACAAGTCCTGGAACTACCCTGTTTATTTGCTGAGCACCAAGCAAGGGGACTATCAATACCATTTTTTAAAACAATGACAGCTGGGGATCAAACCCACAACCTACTTTTTCTGAAAATATCTTTTTAACTAATGATGTTGATATTATCAAAATGATATATTGTTAAGAAATGATTCACCTGCGGGGGTTGATACTTCTGTTTTACCAGTGCATATAGCATGAGAGCATGCAGCTTCTGCTTCCATAGCGATGCAGGTTCTGGTTCAAGATCAACCTGGAGGCCATGGCAGATCTCATCAACCACCCCACTGATGATTTCAACATATTCGTCACAATGAAGCTTCTCCAAATCAGTTAATGAGTCACCTGCCTGTAAAAGTGAAGGGTCATGTAAATTCCCATATAATTTGGTCAAACTCTAAAACTTCATTAGTCCTTTAAATTATATGACATTGAAAAATATACAGATGAAAACAAAAGTTTGGACTTGGGTTTGTCTGGTGTATTGCCTTTATAACAACATCTGTGGTGTTATGCGTATCATGGCATTATGTATATACACCATGATCAGTTTTCAGACAAATTAATACTTTAAAACTACTTGTAAATAAATGATAAAAAAAATGTTCATAATAGAAAGGAATGAAAGTTAAGTGAGTCATAGGTATTAATTATATGTCATATAATGCACATGGCTCGCTGGATTGCTGCACTGCAAAATATTTGTATATGATATACCCCCCTGAGATCCCGATTTTTTTTTCTGAAAAGATCACATGAACTCATCTTATTACATTTATGGTTAATAAGTTACATGTGAATGTATTAATGTATTTCTGAAAAAAAATAAGGGCATTACCTTTAAATGTACTAACTGAAATGCTGACTGAAAAACAGCAATTTCTGGAGAGAAATCCATGCTTCGCTGCCCGAAATATTCAACCTATCCGAACACTACGGGTAGTATATAGAGAGCGTATATTTTCAGGCATTCTTAAACTTTCAAACAAACAAGTCATATATTATTTACAGATTATATGTCTGAAATATTTAAAAATCATTGTGTATTTGATTTTATTCCATGACATTCGTGCAGATGTAAGTTTTTCAAGTATTAAGCTTTAAGCAACAACACCTGTCCGAAACTTAGACTGAGTTGTCTTTCTTGCATAAAACATGTCTACTATGCGGAATTAGCCCTGTATTCGGTGTCATGGGCACTGCTTTTCAGTCACCACTGTCTTTTATTTTTCAGTCAATCTTGTGACTTTTTTTCAGTTTGAAATTAAAATAGTTTGATATCTTTAAAGGTAAAATCTCTTAAACCAAAATTGTTTATTTTGTTTTAAGATATTTTTTTCCTTTTACTGCGTTAATATTTTGTATGAATAATATATCATAAAAAGATGGATTTCAAGCGATTTTTGGAGCAGAAATAAAGGAAATTACAATAAAATGGAATTTCTGCTCTCTGCTGTCTTATACTACTCGACCAAGCTGCCTTTGAAGGTAATTGTGTATTCCGGTCAATGTTTTGACACTCCGTGTCATGTAAAGAAACCCTGTCTGTCCGGGCCTGTACAGAACTCAGTTTATATATGCATTTGTAGTCAAAAACAGAAAACGGCGCGTTGATAGTTTTTCGAACACTGTTTCTCGAAATCGCTTAACTCGACTAGATTGATATTTTGTTTTAATAGCAACATTGTGGAATATAAATGAATATTTTGCAAATATATTATAAGTCGATCGCTAAATATCAAATTATCTTTAAAACGACGTTTGAAGTGATAGCCAGGTACCCACTGCTGACCAAGGTTGCTTTATACTATATACATGTGTGTATATGTAGATACCCTGGGATGTCAGATGTAATGAAACTTAACAGGCAGTCGTGGGAATCCGATGATAGTCTAAGATACCCGCGATTACATGTTAAGGTTTACTACATCTGTCAGCAATGGGTTACAGCGAGTTAGCGACCAAATAAAACGTTGTTTAAACACATGAGTACATGTACTTTTCAGTCGAGATTGCATCTGGCCCACATAATAATTTCTTAGGGGTGACTGTAATTGAAAATCCAATTATGTGATTAACATCGTCATATGGAAAGGTTGCTGCTAAAGAAACTGGTTTAATAATCTTTACTTCATCATAGGACTCTTTTAGAAAGGGTAAATAACGATTAAACGAATTTTTATAGTGATTTAACAAGCCCGGATTCACCGGGGGCCTTGCCCCCCCCCCCCCCCCCCCCCCCCCCCCCAGCTGCCCTGGTTATACATTTTTTTTCTAGGCTATAAAATCCATTGATTAAATAATGTTTGAGCTGTCTAGAGGAAATCCCCATCGTTGGCCCCCATACTGAACCGACCGCATAACCACCTGACCAGCCAGACTCCTATTGTCTTATGGCCCCCTGCTGTTAATGTGTAGGTAATCCGAATCGGCAGTCATCCATGACTTAGTGATAAGCATGTGTTTAAGGTACTGTGTATGCAAATTGATTGACACCCAAACTTACTATATAGGTATGTAAGGAAATAGCATAAAAAGAATGATTGAAGAAAAATAGGCAATTACAAAAACTTTATATCAGTAAAACTATTCTAGACAGGTGATGTTTAGGAAATAGCATAAAAATCGATTAGTATAAAATTAGCCACTAAAAACAACAACTAAGTTGGACATTAAAATGTAATTGCTATCGAAATATTTTCACTAGAGCCCAAAGAAATTATTGATTTAATAAATAACTTTGACTAAATCTAATCAACGAAATTTTTAATTCACCTTTCTCTACATCTATAAAATTTTAAATCTTGAATTAAAAGCGGGCAATTTAACTGCCAGGTTGATGAACTTTCAGGTATGAAAAATTGCCGATTTTGTTTTGGAAAAAAAAATTAAAAAGCTATTCTGCAGGGAAGATGCATACCTATCGCTAGCCATGTAAATTAAACTTTATCAGAAATGGGTTGTGTTTCTAAATGTCATCAGCTATACTATTTTTACATAACTTGTAAGTATTATTTTAACGAAGGAGTTAAATTCTTCTTAACTAACTCTCTCAATATATAAATACAAAAAGTAGGTCTGTACATCATCATGTTCACTTTTCTTATTATTTACGAATAAAATAGTAATAATTATTATAAAATATGTGTATTTTAGATTTATGAATATAATAATTTGAAAATTGTCAACTGCCATATTTTGGGACAATGTATGTGTGATTATGATTACTAATTCAAATCGAATCCAGGTAATCAGTTATTGACCACTGTTACTGAAAAGTCAATGAATACTAATGCACAGAATACACAATTTATGTGCAAAATAAAACGGAAATTAAAGATTTTATATTAAATATCAACATCTATTGTTTGTTTTGCCACCGATTAAACACTTAGAAAATCAAAATGTTTCAACTAAAACTAAAAATGTACAAAAAAAAAAGACTCACAAAAGGGGCCCATACCTACCCTATAACGTGCGCCTGATTTTTTTTCTGAGAATTTCTGTGTGAAGACTGCTTCTAGATCGACAATTTGACAGCCAATATCAATAAGGTCGAACCTATTCCCTTCCACATTTTTGATAAAATGATTATGTTTAACGTGAAAATTGATTTTTTTCTCAATCTTTGACAAAACTCTTTTACACTGTTGAGTCAAAAACTAATGATCACAAGTCACTTTTTGTGGGGGTTCAGGAAACCCTTATTAAATATTTTATGCCAGTTTGTGAATGAAAATACAAGATAAACCCGTATTTCTTACCCGGAAGAAGTAATGCCCTTTCAGTGATATCAGTGATGTCTCGCCGAAGTATCAGGGGGCGGGGCGGGGGGGGGGGGGCATTCGGGGATATCCGGCGGCCTTTCTGTGACACATTCCCGATCTTATGGTTGAATCTCATATTTGCAAAAAAAAACAACAACAAAAAAACAAAAACAAATGCAAGGGTTGAAAAGCACACCCAGAAATTAGTTTCTGTTTTGGCCAGTCTTAGACTGAGACGGTCAAAAAGGCCATTGGACATTGCTTAGGGCATCCCCTTAAACCCCCCAAAAGTCTTCTCTTGACTTTGTCGCTTAATTCCACCATCAAATTTTCATACTCTCAATAATCTTCCCCGAGACACGTAGGATGGTTCGCAAGATCCCCTAATCTACGGGGATATTCCCCCGATGATGTTACAAACTCAGTGAAACTCCGGGGCACCTTCGCCGATCAACGGAGGAGGTCCCCCGGTGCTTTTCCGAACATCGGGACTCAAGGCTATTGTGTCATAGCCGAAACAACAGTGAATGTTCAACGGACCAATCCCGAAGCCTAATAATTGTCATTTTTCAGCGGACTGCTCAGTCTTTTTTTTGCTCAAACATCGGGAGCCATCAGTAGAAAAAAAAAATGTTTATTTCCACATCACCGATTTTTTTCCCCAGTGGGACCTAAGCCTTCAAGTTTCAAAAATATATATCGGATTTAAAAACAAAAACAACATCAACAACAACAAAAACCTTCACTATTATCCTAAGATACCCTTCAGAATGCATCTCCATCACACTAAAAACTTTTTTTTTTCCGGGGAGCATGCCCCCCCGAACCCCCCTACCACTCCTATCACATTCGGATTTTGGCCCCCCCCCCCCCCCCCCCCCCCCCCAGCAGAAAATTTCTGGATCCGGGCCTGAGTGAATATACTGGTTAAGATATACAGATACGATCTATAGAGAGTAACAAAATAAGTCGCTCGTGAGAGTCCAACGATGGTCTTAGATCAATAATTAATATTCATGTATATAGCTTTATTTATTTTTAAAGTCGGTCATATTTTATCGTCGCAAACTGTATATTTAACCTTGAATTGCGACTATTACAGCGCCCTCTCATGTTTGTGAGATAACAATTAAGCCTATCAAGATAAGATCAGAGATATTCGGACATCTGTCATTTGATATTCCTGTATTTGAGAAAATGAAGCTTGGACACACGCAATTGTTTTTCTTTCTCGGCCTGGTCACTGCGGGTAAGTATATAAATATGAATTTAATATTAAAACTAAAATTTAGATGTTAAGCCTAGAGCACTTGCACTTGATTTTCTAGGTCAGGTTCGATAAATGGTCACATTCTCTTGGTACTCCAGTAACATCTTTGTAATGACACACATCGTGAAGTTGTGAGAATTTGTTTGGCAATCGATATTAAATGGACATTGCAATTCCACTCCTCCCCACCCACCCCAACTAGAACGACAAAAAGTATTCATTTTAATTCTGTTAATAAGTATATTTGTATAGACCCATATATGGAGCAATGTCAACAACATAGATAAATTACTATTTTTCTGAATTTTCATCTAAAGAGCTCTTCATTTGTACATTTTAACCAAAAACAGTATTTTTACGTAGCTCTCGAGCAAACTTCATGATATTTGACCAAGCCATTCAAAAATGAGCGAAATTCAGTAAAAAAAAAAAGCGACTTATTTACCTGTTTTGTACACAATGGATTGAAAGATATTTACAAAAGATATAGGCTTACAAGCGTTATCTTCTCGACACTCCCTGGTAGATAAACATAGGTGTATATACATGTATATCATATTCTGAAGAAATGGACAAGGTATAAAAGGTAAGAGTATAACAGTATATGATATGACTCCGCTGTGTCTATTTTATAGCCAATTACGTCTACCTCAGTCACGATCTCAAGGGCCGCCATATCCAAACTTGTTTTATTGTTCGTTCTGTGGTCGTCTGTGTTCGTAACGAGGTCTTGTGTGCATGGTCGCACTGAGGTCTTGTGTTGTCGTTGCGAGGTATCGGCAATTGTGCGACCATATTAGGGTCTAATACGATCGCACTGAGGTCTTGTGTGATCGTTGTGAGGTTTTGGCAGATCGAAATGATGTCTTGTACGTCCATACTAGGTTCTAATACGATCGCACTGAGGTCTTGTGTGGCTTTATTATTTTTTATTAATATTATTTTTAGTTTACTCTGTCTGCTACAATGGATGGACCAGGTTTGATGACTCCTGCTACCTGTTTGAAGATCTCCGTCCGGAGAACTGGACAATCGCAAGTGTAAGTAAATTAAGTATTAACTCTTATGTACGCCTTGGCAAACAGAGCAGACATAGATCGGACAGCTCCTCCAGGTGCTGGCTGATCAGGTTCTCGTCTGTTTGCTTATATAAGATTATAGCTCTGCGCGGCAAAGAAAAACCCATTGTTTCATAAAAAAGTTCAGTCATTTAATATGCATCAGGTCATAACTGTACATGGATATTCAAGAGATATAGGGTTATAACGCGTTGGTGAGGGTGGGTAGCTTTGAATTCTGTTTATTTTACTGAAAGATGAATTAAAACATACGGTTCTGAATAAATAAGATGCCTTATTTGTTGATATATTCAGTAACCGATTTTAAGTTTATATTTTCAGTCTCCGGCTTTCTAAATTCTTAATTAATGTTTCTTTTCAAAAGTGTATGTTTACAACCAAGAGTAATATGTATACTGGCAATGTGATAAAGCGTGGGACTTATTTATATAGGTTGATTTCGAAAATAACTTTTGGGTCTATGATTGATAATGTTGATGTAAGTCTGTATTATTTAACATTATTTAATTATATATAGCATAAAATTCGTAAACATATTTTACATTGCTCCATCAGAGACAGTTTATTTGAATGTGAAAATGGGATATTTTTAACAAAGTTTCTGTAAAATTAACATTTAAAGATAATCCACGTTTAATGAATTTGTATTACAGCAATACTGCAAGGCACTAGACGCTCACTTGGTATGGGTAGAGAGCAAAGAGGAACACAATTTCATCAAGGCAATGTTGGCTAAACTCCATCCGAGTAACGTTCTTCTACTTCATCTGAATAGAAAATTCACAAATTATATGGTTAATTGAAAAAGAGGTCATTTTGGTCGCCCGGGAAACAGATTATTGCGACTTATACTAACCCCTTTCGAAGGTTCATGGGATGGACCAGTACTATGCACCTGGGAATGACATACATGAAAAATCATTGCCAAAACGGGGTTCGAGTAAACAACCTTCGAATTTGCAGTCGTGTGTTTTACCATTAATAGCTATTTTTTGTATTTCCGATTTTTTTTTTTTTTTTTTTTAAAATCATGTGGTTTTTTCTTTTTGACATTATATTAAATATTTTGATACATAATAACCTCTCCACAAAACAAGAAGCATTTGACATTAATGTAAATGACGCACGCGAATTATTACTATTTATCATCAATATTTGCTGTTACAGGTAACGAGTTCCAGTTTTGGACGGCTGGGAATGACATGAACCGAGAAGGCAGTTGGGTGTGGGGCAATACCAGTGACCCGTAGGTTCGGGGTTCGAACACAGGCCCCTTGCGTGTTTTTGCAAAATTCATTTAATTAAAAACAATCTAATGTATTGTAAAATACGATATTAAACAAGAATTGTCTGGTAAATTCATAATCTATGTAGGGGCTTATGACAATCGGAATTGTATTGCTTTATATGCATATACCTTATGGTATATTTAACGGTACCTTGGTCCAGTGAATGTGTTCACTGAATACGTCATCAAAGGTTGGGGTTCAATCCCCACTGGAGAGAGACGATTTTTAAAAACTTACGAAAACGCAAAGAACTAGTCCAATTGTTAGACTGTAGATTTTAACGGAAAATTTGTCAGACTCAGTGTATAGGATTTTTGTACCTTTTTCTAAATAAGGTAAGACCCAACCCCTCCCCAGCCCCAAATGAAAAATAAAAGCCCTCTAAAAGTCTGATTTCCCGTGAATTCAAGAGACCTAAAGTAAAGTATTTGTTAATGGGAACGAAATTTTCGTCAAATCGAATTAACCAGAAACTTCTTACAGCCTAAGTATTGGGAATATACCAAGAAAATGATTTAAATGCAAAGAAATCTTTAAAACGGCGATCAATCTGATTCAGTGTTAGTAACTACAATTTTGAATTTATTCGGCAAATCGGTGTTTGAATTAACGAGATTGAACTTTAGAATTTCTTATATTGTAGTATCGACATTCGGCATATCCGCTTCGTTATTACAAGAATCTGTTTTATATTTCCCTACGTTGTAGCATGGATATTCGGAATAAAACCCTTTCGCATTAACGAGAGTAAATTATGTTTTTCTTTATTTTGTAGTATCGACATTCGAAATATCGGCTCACGTATAAACGAGCTGTAATTGTATGTTTCTTTATTTTGTAGTATCGACTTTCGCATTCAAGCTTTAGAAATAACGAGATTCAATGGTATATTCCTTGAATTGTAATATCGGTTTCCGTATTGACGAGGTGATGCTGTATATTTCCCTATGTTGCAGTATCCAGACGACATTCTGGCACCCCGGTGAGCCAAACTCCGCCTCCGGAGAAGAAGATTGCCTGTCCTACTACCCTCGGTATCGCGAGGATTGGAATGACGAGCACTGCGAGAAAAGCATGGGGTTCATATGCGAGATCGAGTAATTATACGTTTTAACATTCAATAGACCATTTCACTTCGAAATGATACGTAAACCTGCGTATATCAATGAGCACTTACCGAACACCTAATCTACATACTGATGTAAAATTCCACACATTGTTCAATGGGAAATAAAACACACACACACACACATACACACATTTCGAGGGGTGAGAGCGAAAGTAGGCAAAGTGCTTATATTTATATATGCACTTCGCCTAGTTTCGCTATCACCCCTCGATTTGAGACTTTTCCCCAGTCACTAATTGGTCAATTTAAATCATCGAATTATACCGGGTATTGCCGATCCTCTGGTGAAATGGTCTATTTTAATGCACATTTCAAGTTTTTGCGTAGTCAAAGGCAACTACATGTTGCTTACACCAGAATTGTTTTCTGAACATCTTGACTCTTGAGGAGTGTCAACATGATGTCAAATGAAATTATTGATACTATTATCTGCAGACATTTTAGAGTCGGTAATGAAAATCTGGTAAAAGAACAAATCATGGAGCAAGGTGACGGAAATCAACAATTAATGTTGCAAATAATTGATTTAAAGAGCAAAAGCATTTACATGAGAGTTTTATTTGCGACAGACGACAGAAACGAGGAATAATAATAACCTTGTTAATTCTTTAAAGTAAAGTTTTGTGGACGCCAACAATTATACCGCTTCTACTACTACTGCTTTGTTTATCTATCTGTCTATCTGTGAAACTCGCACAGTTCGATCACGACCTGTACGAGCATACACTCTATAGTAACCTGATGTTTAAATTTATTTCAGGGACCCCAGAGGTGACATCAGCATTATTGGATAGAATGAAAATGCTGGACGCACTGGAGCTGATATCATATCCTGTCAATAAATAAATACAATCATTTGACCCTTTATTCATTTTTGAAATTAATACATCGTTGATTGTCTCCGAGAGATTCAATTTTAACATATTTGTTTCCAATGACACTTGTTTCCAAGCTTAAGTCTAAGTAAATATTACGGGCCACACGATCTTGTTTTGATGAAACATTCCCCTGCAGCGGTAAGGGTAATGCAGGGGTAAAATTAAAGCAGGAGTAAGGGTAACACAGGGGAAAGGGTATTTTTTTTCAAGGGAGTTAATTTACTGGCTACAACTGTTTATTTTTGCGAGATGAAATGAACTAATGCAGTATAAGAATGAAAGTTGTTATTTTTTAAAACCTGGTACTATAATCAATTATGTCGACATTGAAATGCAGACGTATTTTTCGAAAATTAAAAAGTTCTAATAGTTTAATTTCTAAAACTGGAATTTGCAATTAAGTGAATTAAACGACATCTACCAATTATTGATATATGAAAATCAATCTGATTTGATCATGAATTTCAACAGTCCAAGACAAAGCAATCAGAAAAGTATTTTAGTATCAAGTCATTCATGTGTACAAAAAGAGCTCAACCTAATATTGCACGGGTGCCAAATGTAGAGCTGCAAATTAACTACACAGGGACTTCTGGCGATGTTGACAGCCAAACCAAAGATCTATTAAACAGAGATGGAAAACTCCTGTAAAAACCCGTGGACATTACAGATCATTGAATTTTTCAACATTCAAAAAAATATGGAAACATCACAGAGGAAAATGTAACCATATCATAAAATAATCATTTCTATAATGCAAGGAATAATTTTCAGTTTGATTTATTTTAAAACCTCATTTTTATATTATGTTTTAAATCCAACAATTGTAGCAGAAAAATAACATAATTAACTTAGTTCTTTTCAGGCAGGTACTTTTCTCCTTTTTACATAAAACTTTTTTCTTTTATTATTTTTTTTTCTTCAAAAGATAAAGTATCATAATGATGGTAATGTAATGTTATATTGTAAGAAATTATTTACCTTCACATATCTTCAAAAGAAAAAAATATATTTGAAAACGTGGCTTTTCGAGAATTGGACAATATGCTGCGTGCTTTTGTGAGATATACTAGTGGCCATTCTTTGTTTAATAGGTCTTTGATCTGGCTATCAACGCTCGGGGGAAAATAAACAAACAGAAAATGATTATCCCATAGTTTTAACAAATCTAAGACACAATATGAAGCTATACTAAGCAGACTCCTCGCTTGATGCTTGATTCTTCTCCCTCTTACGTTGACGTTGTGTGCAGTAGTTCTTAATATTACCACCGGCAAGTATAAAACTTCCAATTAACACCGCGGTGCCACCGAAATAGAAAGAATAGTCATATTTGCCGTATATGTCCCTCAGTAATCCTGTTAAAAAAGAAAATATATTTGTAAAATTTACTAATATTTTTCATTAAAGATAAAAAAATTTATATTAATGAGAATTCATTTTCAATAGTATTTTAGCTCATATTGAACTGAAACATTAACCAACAAAAATGATTGAGTATTTTGACAGACTATATACACAAGCTTACATATAGAAAAGATAATCTATACAAGGCTAACAATAGCACAACCCACCAAACTTGACTTATTTCTGATGTACTCTTGCTTCTTTTATATCGATTGGGAAATATGTTATATGCTATTCTAAGTCTCTCCTGACAGTTTCCTTTTTTGGACCATTACTTAACATATATAGATTTGTAAAAGAAACAGTTCCTGATTTTTTTAATTGAGGGTAATTTGCTATTTTTGCGACATTTTTCTGTGTTCAGTATAGAGGACGTAAACTAATTTTTTTGTGTGTAATTTCAAATTGGTGTAAAACAATTCTCAGAGAATGATTGTGTTATTATCAAATTGGTGTAAAACAATCATCAGAGAGATAATGTGACTGCTGTCCACGGGGGTTCGAATCCTAAAACTTCGGACACGAAAGCAAAACACACTCCTATTGCCCACACAAAAGGATAGACGAATATATCTAAATGTATGAAAATGACAATGTGTCCACCAAAATATGTAAAATGCAACATTCTTTTGATACATGGTACCTGAAATTGGTGGGCCAACCAAGGTACCAACTCCCTGAACAGCTTGCATTATGGCGAAAGAGCTGGCCAACTTATCCACACCAAGGATGTCCACCAGAATCACGGAGCGCTGCGCCATCTTAACGCCTGATGTGGCACCGAGTAAGCAGCAAATGCCAACAAATTGCCTAAATGTCGACATGAGAGGCATAAAAAACATTGTTAATCCCTGAAGGAACGAAGCAGCATTGAATATGTAAGGTCTTAGGTGGCGGACGGGCTTAAGATCTAATATAAAACCAGAGGTGATCCTGGCCGTGGCGTCACTGGCGGCGATCACAGACAAAAGAAGCGCCGCCTTGATGTCACTAAGCCCTCTTGATTTTGCGAGGGACGGTAAGAACACTCCAGTTGATGGCAGAATAAATACAAAATTGGCAAAACACAAAGTCAGGAAACGTATATCTTTTAGAATTGAAAATGAAATCAGCTTTTTCTGAGTTCCGTCCCCTTTGATTACTCTTTTAACCTTTTCCAAACCAGATTGAATAAGCGATGGTCGTTTTACAGTCGATGCATTGTTCTGTATTTGATCATTCTTTATATCCTCCACCACCTCCCGTTTTGTTAGATGTACACTTCCGGTTGAAGAAATATGAGATATGAAAATTGTATTTTCATCTGAATCGTCTAGCTCACTCTCACCAGCGTATTGTTTTTCCGCCTGAAGAAAAATAAGAAAAATATTTAAACCATTTTACAATTTGTCCTACTTAATCGTCCAATGAAATGCTTGTATTTCGTTCAAATTTTGAGAGAAAAATATTTGGTTAGCAAACCTTTGTTCTCAAGAATTATTAATTAGGCATTTCATTGGATCCGTGGCAGAGACAGCACGGCGACAACAGGGATCCGTCGCAGGATTTGACGTCACGCTCCTCGCCTAATGGTATCGGTCTCGAGGAAACAATGAATCAGCTTTTGCTTTTGTAAATTTCAGCGAAGAGTTTTCAAAATACTTTGCGAAATTTCAATGGTAAGCAAGTAGCTGTTTAGTATTCACGAAAACGAAGATTTGCCAGCTGAAAATCCTACGGTATATACAGAAATGATAACGGATTATATACCGTGGGTTTTCGACGTTGGGTCTTAATATGGAGAAAATATGAGTGTGTATGGTGTGCATGGGGCCCACGTGACCAAACCGGAATTTGGACGGAGTTAGTTGCGGCGGCGACAGCTTTACGGCATGATTTGCTAGCTGAATATATAAATGTATTTAGCACATGGCATTTTCCTCTCATCCAATCAGATGCCAGTATTTGTTCATAGTCACCGTGGACTATAACGCGTAGTCCACACTTTTGTAAAAAGTTGATAAGTGTGGATTATGCCACCACATAACTCACACTTTTGTGACGTTTTGTCGCTAGTGGACGGAAAATACCATGTGCTAAATAGCTTAGTTCATAGTTTCCTTCAACTACACGACATAGTCACTCGGGCTCCGCCCTCGTGACTGTATCGTGTAGTTGAAGGCAACTATGAACTAACCTATACGTAGCGACACTGACTCTGGACCGTATTTTAAAAACTGTCAATCAAGTGGGAGGCGGGTCCATAATTCGAGGTCAAAGGCAAAGCTGTATGGTGTACGTGACAAACTGTAAATATGTTATCGTTTATATTTAAATTCTATCAATTTATAGCTGCGCTCCGCTTCGCGTCGATTGCGATAAATTCCATAAACTAATACTTGTAAATGTAATTTTTTATATGTTTATTAATTTAATCTTAGATATTAGAAAGCCGCCCCTACTTGTTTTTTATACACGCAAATTTGTAACTTTTTTTCTAGACAAATGTCTGTAAAATGATCGAGGTTTGGTGCAAAACCGTTTTAACTTTATTTATAGTTTAGGGCTGGGAAATAAGAACTGCGTCATACCATTTATTTTGTAATCAAAAGCCGCCATCTTGAAAAGCAAGAGGTATATTTTTGTTCATTACTGTTTCTATAGGAAATACATAATAACGAAATACATGTATGAACACGCTCCTAATTTTTCCTCTTCATTTGGTGTATGCAACTTGAAAATCCATTTTGAAAAACAAAAGCTAAAGCGAACTGGAAATTCGAGGTGGAGAAGAAACATTTGACAGATACGACACAGTTGAAATTGCTGTATCCAGCGTTTTCACCCTCACACTGTATTAATACTTGGGGTTTTTGCTATATAAGTTACCAAATACAGATTCATGTCATAAAACAAAGTCCCATTAAAGAAGAAACATATTTTTTTTTCACTTAAACAATGACTTTTACAACATGGTAAGACGCAATTGAATTTAAATATGGTAATACGCAGTTGTCTTTTTACTGCAGCATTTTCAACGGATTTGTTTCGACAATATGTGCATACATATTTTACGAGCCTTTTCGAACGATTTCTTGCTTTTCAAGATGGCGGCTTTTGTCTAAAAAATGAATGGTACGACGCTACGACGCAATTCTGATTCCCAGCCCTGTAGTTTAGCAGCAAGCCTACAATTTAATTAAAGCGTTTTTTTTTTTTTTTTTTTTTTTTTAAATTTTGTTTGACGTTTGAACCTCCGTGATCATGGGCTTAGATTTGTTGACATACTATACTTAGCTCTTTACTGCTTCGGTTTCGAGTCCCGGTTTGTTCGCTCACAACGTTCATGAATGTAAGGAAGCTTTCCACGCCAATGGTTCTACCCGATGTCCCTTTGTGAATCGAGTTTTCTTCAATATTTGTAGTTAGCAGGACGTCGCTTTATAGCAGAAATACTGTAATAGCAACGATAATCTACTATACAGAAGTAAACGTTATAATAATTATTAAAAAAACTTATTTGACGGAAACTGGCGTACAGGAAATGGTTATTCAGACGGTGACACCTGTATTAGTCAACACTCTCGTGCTAATACAGGTTTAACGTGCCACTAACTTCTTCCGGCACATCAGTTCTCGTTTAGTAAGTTCTAAATTCCTTTACTCACTCGTCAACTTCTGGGTCTGGACCATTCACCTCAACTGTCATTGAACGTTTATGCTCGATGGACCTAAAGAGCAGCAGACACACAAATAGATTGGAGGTCAGTCCACACAATATGACGAACGTCCCGGTGTACCCGTATTCATCAAACAGGGCACTGATCAGTGGGGTCACAGTAAAGCCCCCGACGCTGAACCCTGTGGACCCGATACCGAAAGCGAGGCTCCTGTGTTTGTCAAAATAGTATCCGAGTAAAATAGAGACAGGTGTCAGGGCGAAAGCCTTCCCAGCGCCTGAAATATAAAAAAAATCAAAATTATTTTTGGCTGTGAAACAGAAGGTTACACCGGAAAAAAATAGGCGTATCGCCCTTGTTCTTGACGTGCAGCACATAATGGTATTCAACACATGCTTGCTAGTGCCAGGATAATGTGGTACTATAGTACTATGTCATTTGACTATGGCGTGATATGGCAGTGAGACCAGCACTATATGCATTTAATGTAGTTCCTAGCTGTAAAAAGCTGTAAATGGAGCGACTATACTATGTAATATAAGTTAGTTCTTCAATTAAAATAATGGATAGAAGGTAGTTGGCGTATACCGTATATACATAAGCCTTCTCTCGAGCATATAACACCAATTTGTCGGTCTGCTATTATATAGATAAATATGTTTTAACTGTATCACAGACCCAGTATTTGTACTCTCACTGGGTTAGGGATATTTTCTCTGTCAAGTAGGCTGTTTAGGACATAGTAGTTCCAATTCCCATCCAATAATTCGTTCCTTCATATTTCACTGTACCAAAAGGGGCCCTCATTTCGCTCATTTGTTTGGCGGTAGCCCCACCATGGTCGACGGTGTCGATCGGCGGTGAGACCATTTAGCCAACAGCAAAATACAAACACTGGTCTCAGACTTAAGTTTCATTATGAATTCTTCTGAATTTTAATTGTTTATATGTTTATTTCGTAAATACATATAAGCAATATGCTCATGAGTATTACATAACTGAAAGCGTGTTATGCACATATAATCATGGCAAAACATATGTATATAAATGGTCAAACTTGTAATGTAAGTATACATACATAGCCACTTTAACCAACATGAGTCCAAATAAGAATACCCATAATTGTACAAAGTCACATGAATATATAATTGAAACATTTATGTACACATATTTATCAATATTTAATCACACACACACACATTTAACCCTACTCCCCTATTCTCAAAAATTATATATATATATATATATATCAAAAATATACACACATATATATACACACATTTAAAATACATATTAATTGAAATACAACATTATTCACATACATACATGTTTGTGAGGAATAGGAGGCGAACAAATACATATAATTATTAACTTAAATATGTAAGCTGTATATTTTCAACTCAATTATGTATTGACAAAATTATTTCTCTTTTCAAATGCTTTACAAATAAACATAGCAAGCGTTTTACATTGTTTTTCGTTATAAGATGATATAAGTTCTACAAATTTGGGAATGTTTGGTCTTTTCCAAAAGTATGAATTAATGTGTTTTTCCTTAAATCATAGTATACAGGACATTCTAACAAGAAATGAAACTCATCATCCAAACAATAACAAGACTGGCATTTTCTTTCAATTAAAGGGACTACTTCTGGTTTATGCCATCTGCCAGCTTCTATTTCTAATTTATGTGATGATACTCTTAGTCTACATAATGAATCTCTGATTTTTTTAATATTAACATAATTTAAATAAGGCTGAAATTTGAAGTCAGCATATAACATATATGAATAAGAACGAGATGATACACTTATTTCCGATGACCAATTTTGAACAAACTCTCTGACTAAATATGTATAAAAATAAATCAACATTTCCAACTCCTTGATGCAACCATACCTCATAAAAGCCTAAACTCTGTAACAGATTTTAAACAGATTTCGCCCAGGAAACTTTTTTCAGATTTGATTTCTAAATCATTACACATCATATCATACACAACTTTGATATATTTAATATTATCTGACTGCACCACTTTCAACCAATACTTAACAACAGTTATTACTCTTCTGGATTTTAAAGAAATTCTACCTAATTCTCCATACATGAAATTATTTTGAGTTTCTTCTAACCCCAAGTAAGTTCTTACAAAAATTCATATGTACCCTCTCTATTTTTGTTTTTTGTTCAAACCCCAAACTTCTGACCCATAACTTAAAATTGGATATATCAATTTATCAAACAGGTCAAGACTATGTTTTACTGAAATACCTGGAAATTTGATTAAATCAGACTGTAACTTATACAAAGCTTTTAGTGCTTGACCTGATAACATATAAGTTGCATTAAAAGAACCCCCTGTTGTAAAACAACTCCAAAATACTTGAATTTCTTAACAACTTCTATAACATTTCCTTTATATTTAAAAATAACATTTTGACCTAATTGCCCCCCTTTTCTGAAATTCATTATTTTTGTTTTGTCTGTATTTACACTTAATTTCCGCTTTTCACAATACTCTTCTAATAATACTAACCCTTTCTGTAAACTCCTATCTGTGTCTGACAATATCACAATGTCATCTGCATAAAGTAACAAGAACATTTTCAAAGTGCCAATATCAACCCCTTTATAACCATTTAATATGAAATAATCTTCTATATCAATTAGATACATCGAAAATAAAAACGGTGATAACGACTGCCTTGACGAACCCCTAAATGGCATGAAAAATCTTCACTAATCATTGTATTTAACCTTTGATTTAACATTAGAATACATAGACTTTATAATATTTAACATCTTACCCCTCACCCCAAGTTTAATAAGTTTATACCACAATATATCTCTAACTATAAAATCAAATGCCTTAGTAAAATCAACAAATGCTCAATATAACTTCTTATTATCATTTAACAAATAAAAAAAAATTTAATTTTCCAAAAAACTTAACATTCCTGCCTCATTAATGTCACCTTTTTATGTAACGGTACAATAAAACCATCAGTCCAATCAGCTGGAAAATATTTAATGAAATAATGCCATATATTTTCGCAGTCCTTCATCAGCAGCTTAGTTGATATTTTTATGTTAATTCAAGACATGCCCAACATATTTGACGCCTTTGTGGGGCGTATTTCAATTTGAAGCATTTTGGGGCATATTTGAAGTTGAAACCTTTTGTGGCAGATTTTATGTTGAAGCCTTTTGGGCATAATTTGAATTTGAGTCTCAATTAGACTGTATTGTACTATGGACTGACTTTGTACTTAAATTTCTGATATATTGTCGTTATGATCAAAGGCTGTATTTCATATTATTTAATTAACAACTTTAAAACGCAACAAACTGAAACACAAGGACCACATTCTATTAAAACGGGTCTTTTACTACATTTAGAGAGACTCTGATAAGATATATATAAAAGTGGACAAAGGAAATCTCGACAGTTATCTAAGGCACTTTTATCGAGTAAATACTGGTATACTGCTTTTAGCTATATAGGAAGTAAGTTTAGTTGTCTCTCCAAAAAAAGTGGGTAACAGTTATAGCATGAAGAAGATACACAAGTTCAGTGGAGAAAAAAAATCGCCATTCATTTTCTTTGTTTGAATAATTGAACTTTTGAATACAAACCATAGAGGGCACCGAATGTGAAATACAGAACCGGAAGACTAGGTGCGAACCCGGATGTTAAGACGGCGATGACGCAAATGGTTGCCCCGATACACGTCAGTGATCTTGCAGAAAACCGGTTACACAGGATACTGACTAGGGGTCCTGAAGAACAGAATATCCTTCTGCATTTTTATTCTTAAATACCCGGTATTTATTGCCATTGTGAATTCCACTAGAGTTGAAATAAGGACACATTTTCACGAATGGCGGATATTCCTTTATAAATGACCGTAAGCAACATAATAAACAAATTAATGTTCTCTTTACAGGCTATATTATACGATACGATATGGTATGATTTCTACATAATTTGTTATCTTTAACGGTGTATTATAAGATATTTAATCTTTTTAGTACACCCCAGTGTTTATCAAACAACAACAACAAACATTGCATGGAGTAATGACTTTCAAAAGTTATAAATGGCAGATGTCCACTGAACTGGAATGATGGAGTCAGAAATCTTATAAATAAATTTAAGCAAATCTCACCTTAAGTGAGCAATTGTTTAAATGATGAAGCCACTGTACCTATCAACAGGCGGCATGTTTGATCAAGGGAGATAACCCAAGCCGTTTGAGCTGCACTTCCTCCGAACCGTTCCAAGAATTTTACATAGAATATACCACGTGCTCTAGCCATGCCCCCTGTTTATAGAAAAAAATCATATAATTGTGAACAAGCTTGGTTTTATGCAAGAGTCAATTGCTGCCGAAACATGTAACAAGCATTAATTTATACTATTTAATCACGGACCGGTCCGTCCGGTATTTAGGTACAGCTCCCAATATATCTAATCCATGAGTCGTCAGTTACACATGTCCCTAAAATATACGCTTGAAAAGAAACGATTAGATAAAAAATTTAGTTTACAGAAAATGTATTCTTTTTAAGTAGTTTATTTTCATAATATTTCTTTTTGACAAGTCTACGCCAGTGGTTTGTTGACATAGGACCACACAGAACACAAGACAATTAAAAAATAAGCTTGACTTGCTGTGGCACTAGAAAAGAAGTGGACTGAATATGCAATTTATTGTTTTTCTAATAACAGCCTGTATATATTCTATCTGTATCTTTAATTAATTTCTCTAGAATAATTATTATTTTTATTATGAAGTTGGCAATATCAAAACTTTATAAAACGGACAATATAAGAAGTGAATGTGCTAATGAAATAGTATACTCGTATTATTGCATATTAATCGTTGAAAATGCGAAATCACTGATGTTTTATTCTTCAAATTGATATTAGTATTAAGGTAACCTATCCATCATTAAATTGTGATCATGGTCCATCTAGTGATCGTGGAAATTTTATATTAAATGCAGGACCTAACAGACTTTTAGCAAAATAGCCTATAACTCCAAGTCTATGGATGCTTGCATCTGTACTGACGTCTTTTTAAGCATTTGAATGACCGTGATTATAATTCAGTGATAAATGGATTACCTTAACAATATACGTTTCTTTGTTATAGCTGGTTAATTTCCAACAACAACAAAATCATATACTGTAAAATCATTATTTTTCGTGTACTTATGGGAATTTCATGGGTACATTAATTAATGTTCTAGAACACTCGATGTCTAATAAATGAACGTCTTTCTTGAGGGTTAATATTCGTTGACAAAACACCCCAAGAAATCAGCGAAAATAACTGCATCACGAAACTTAATGATTGAACAGTATACAAAGCTTACCAAGAATGAGTCTTAGAACAAAACAGCCCAGCAACACAAACCAGCCCCATCCTCCATCCGGGGCCTTTTTGGTGACGTCATCAGCGTTTTGTGCGTCGTCTGCAGTGTTTGTCAATTCTAACTTTTCTCCGGTACTCTGTTCCTTTTCAGGACCACTTGAATTATTTGTAATCTTTTTCTTCATGCTGAACATGGTTTATATCTATAGAAAAAAATATGGGTTTACTTTCTGTGAAACTATACTCACGTACCTATTGTATTCATAGTATTTTGGCTCAAAGGCGCCGTGGTCCAGTGGTAACGTATCCGATTACGGATCCGAAGGTTGTGGGTTCGAACCCCGTTGGAGGCAAGAATTCTTCATGACCTTCCCGGGCGCAAAGTACTGGTCCAACACAGGAACCGTCGAGAGGGACTAGTATAAGTTGTAAGAACTTGTTTCCCAATCGACGTAAAATAAATAAGTTTAAACTTTTTTTAAAGGCGGATACCATATTGAACTGGTTATCGGCTTTTGTGATAATTACAATATGACATTGGGGAACCAGCGATTATGGTAGCCGCCAGTCATAACAAAATGCAACAGAATGAGGGCGGAATGCATCGATACTAGCGACTTCTGGAAAAAAGCATAACTTGTGAGAATTAAATAAATACATAATTTATTGTTTAATATGGGTATTTGTTGGAAATATTGTATTTCTGTGAAGTTGCCGTTGAAAAGCGCATTGACTGTGATATGCATTGCTTCGGTCACATCGTGTCCGAGTACAGTTTCCATTGAGTTTCGTGACTCGTATTGTCTTTGTAGTTTATCAAAGATAGAAAATCGACTCGGCAATGAAAAGGCCTATTGTTTCTGCGTTGAACAAGCCCGGCATATTTGAAATCGGCTGAAAATTGTGTCAGATACGAAGCTCAGAATACGACCATGTCAGTTTTCCTATAGATTTTGAACGGAGAGTTACATAACTTTTCTTATTTTATGATATCAATATTTTTTTTCTTGAATTGTGAAAGTTTGTTATAAAATGTGTTTTGAATTGTTACTTTGTATCATTGCTGGGGGGGGAGGTCCCACGCCGGTAGACTGTGCCGCCGACAATATTTAAATAATTTTGGGACTGTCAGTACGAGGCAGATATAGTTTGCCTCACTGCGAAATCACTCCGTAGACTAGTGGCTAAGTACCACACCCAGTCGTATTATCTCGACGGACCATACAC
The DNA here is from genome assembly GCA_021229015.1 of Solen grandis. Classification (NCBI taxonomy): domain Eukaryota; kingdom Metazoa; phylum Mollusca; class Bivalvia; order Adapedonta; family Solenidae; genus Solen; species Solen grandis. The sequence goes on along the minus strand of CM037781.1, from coordinate 72,771,476 downwards.
GGAACTACCTGTTTTGCTGATTGCCAAGCAAGGGGGATAAACCAGCTCTTCTTTAAACGACTTTTGTATGGCTCGATCCCACGACCTCTCCGCTGAGGACTGGGGACTCTCGGTCTGATAAGATGAAAAAACACAGTTTCAAAATATAATTATACCTGCTTTCCCATGGCTTAATATGGTTTAAAATAGCGAGTGAAAATTAAACTGTATACTAACCTCGCTAATATCACACGGCGTGTAAATATCACAGTAATAAATTTCAACTGGGTGTAAAAATATATTTAGTTCTAACATCCATATTTACAAACTTGCTAACTCCTCTTCCTCAAGAAAACAAACGGTCAACCGCCTTCATCTTTAGTATGTACGAGATAAGATAATGACCTATAAATAGGGCAGTTAATACTCTGTTATCTGTCTACATATGACTTCAGTTAATCGATACGAACACGTAACATGTAAACAGAACCTTTATATGTATTAGATGTGAGCGACTTCATATATAGACTGTTGCAGTCAACTAATCTAAGCGAAATGTTTATTTGTTTGTTTGTTTATTGGGTTTAATGTCGCGACCGGGAATCGAACCCACGACCTCCCGATTCCGGGGCGGATGCTCTAATCAATCGCTCGGTCATCGGGACCGGTTCTAAGTGAAATGTCATTAATGATAAATGTGTAGCTTAAAGCAGCTCGTCCACAGATTGTCATTGACTAAGAATTTGATTTTTAACTATGCACATTTCGTGTATCCATACCAAATGCAGACTAATGCAGCATTTCATGATTGTCATCAGTGGTGGTTTCTCCATGACGGGCAATAGCGTTACGAGCGGTATTGACGCTATATTTAGAAAAATAAATCCTGTATTTAGACATTCTATTTACATGTACGTCACATACTGATCACATTCGCTCTTAGTACATGCGCTCATTTCCAAACTGAACTTACGAATTCGCTACTCGAAACAGGTGAAGATGTCATGTTGTGGGATGGTTCACGTGGTTCTGCAAGCACCTGCTTCGAGGAGATCGTATTCTATACTGATTTCCCCGATGTTGGCGCTTACGAAAATAGCATTTTTCTATACAATGTGACCTACACTTGCGATGTTTATTTGTCAAAGACTTTATTAACATTAACCAGGGAGTGAATAAAGAAAAGAAAACCTTTTTTATTTTATTTTCACGGAGCTGCTGTATCGCTAGCTGACAAAACTAGAAGTAAAAAAACAAGAGTTGTCTGTAAGACAGCGTGTTCGACTATTTTAGTAGTTGTCAATAAAGAAAAATATTGCAGTTAAAGGCAAAATAAGAATCTCTGTATTATTACACAATAAACAAGAGCAGTAAACATGTAAGTTTCAAAGCAATACTTCAACGGGTTAAGTGAAAACAGAGAGGTTGTACGGAAAACTTACCGAAAAAGGGACACAATGTATGTCGAAATCCATGATAGAGAAATGTACTCTTGCTTACAGATGGAAGTGATGGTCATAAACAAGTATGTCAAAGCAATAACTGAAATCGTACTGAGGTCAGGACTGGTCATAATGAGGTCTTACCGGGGGTCCTGTGGGGACGTAATGTGGTCGTAATAAGGTTTTGTGAGATCGCACAGAAGTCTTGTGTAGTCATAAATTTGTGATCATATCCGATCGCAATGAGGATTGTGCGATATCTTGTGTAGTCGTTTGATCCTTTTCTTTAGATGCATATTGTGGTCGTTCTTGTGTGGTCGTGTCGTAAGACATCTCGTGTGATCTTTAGATGCATATTGTGGTCGTGTGATGTCTTGTGTGGTCGTGTCGTAAGACATCTCGTGTGATCTTTAGATGCATATTGTGGTCGTGTGATGTCTTGTGTGGTCGTGTCGTAAGACATCTCGTGTGATCTTAAGATGCATATTGTGGTCGTATGATGTCTTGTGTGGTCGTGTCGTAAGATATCTCGTGTGATCTTTAGATGCATATTGTGGTCGTGTGATGTCTTGTGTGGTCGTGTCGTAAGACATCTCGTGTGATCTTAAGATGCATATTGTGGTCGTGTGATGTCTTGTGTGGTGGTGTCGTAAGATATCTCGTGTGATCTTTAGATGCATATTGTGGTCGTGTGATGTCTTGTGTGGTCGTGTCGTAAGATATCTCGTGTGATCTTAAGATGCATATTGTGGTCGTATGATGTCTTGTGTGGTCGTGTCGTAAGATATCTCGTGTGATCTTTAGATGCATATTGTGGTCGTGTGATGTCTTGTGTGGTCGTATCGTAAGACATCTCGTGTGATCTTAAGATGCATATTGTGGTCGTGTGATGTCTTGTGTGGTGGTGTCGTAAGATATCTCGTGTGATCTTTAGATGCATATTGTGGTCGTGTGATGTCTTGTGTGGTCGTGCCGTAAGACATCTCGTGTGATCTTTAGATGCATATTGTGGTCGTATGATGTCTTGTGTGGTCGTGTCGTAAGATATCTCGTGTGATCTTTAGATGCATATTGTGGTCGTATGATGTCTTGTGTGGTCGTGTCGTAAGATATCTCGTGTGATCTTAAGATGCATATTGTGGTCGTATGATGTCTTGTGTGGTCGTGTCGTAAGATATCTCGTGTGATCTTAAGATGCATATTGTAGCCGTATGATGTCTTGTGTGGTCGTGCCGTAAGATATCTCGTGTGATCTTTAGATGCATATTGTGGTCGTGTCTGTGCGATTAAGGTATGTTGTGAAACTACCTTGAAATACCTACTGCATCTTCCTACTGTTAACTGATATAAAATATCCATTTAAGAAGGCTTGCCCAGTTTAATATTAGCCCGTCTAACCAAAGAATTTGTTGCTAAACCGCCAACTGCTTTTGTTCACGTCTGGGTCCTAGTATAAAAACCAAGTGCACTGGAATGGACTAAAACAGTTTTGATTTTTTTTTTTTGTTATGCGTTAATTGTTGCATCTGGTTAATTACAAACAGAACTGCGAAGGTCAAGATATAACTGGGCTAAGAATGATTAGAAAGGGTTTCGAGTTATTTAATTTGTTTACAATCAAATAGAGTACCAGAATAGGCAAACCTATATACTCATTCGGATTTGCAATTCCCTTATCCTTCTCGTAACATTTTGGACATGTTGCATTTGGCAGATAACTGAGATAATCCGTTTGTGTACACGTCTTATGCGGGTATTCAAAAGTTAACATGAATTGTGGGATGAATCAGAAATTGACTGCTTGTTCTGGTACTTTGCTTCGACTGTTTCAAGTTGATACTCGGTTTATGGTTGATAACAAGTGCATTACCGGAGACCATCTATTATTATTAGCCCAAAGATGTTAACAAACAACTTGGTTATAACGCTGGGACAAAGACTTGAACAAAAAACAACTGATGGTTTGGTTAGACTGGCTATTAATAAACTGGGCAAGTCTTCCTTTTAAAGAGAAATTTGAATTTCTTCTCAACTGATAACTACCGGTTGCAGTCGAAGGATAAACTATTGTCGATTTTTCGGATTGACTTGTAGATGATTCTTCATATATTTTCTAGAAAGTTTTACTGTCATGTTAAACTTTATTGCTTTAAATTGTATACGATTACTTTTCACAGTATTTGCCTGATTTCTATATCAAAAGAAAAAAAAAACTTTAATTAGCCCCTTGCCCAACGAAAATGATTGTTGCCTATAATGAAGGGTTTGTAAACATGTCATCCAGTATAAATCGTCAACAAATTTCATAATTATCCTCTCCAATAAAACTGCAAAAATATATTTAACACTGTGAACAGAACAGAACAGAACAGAACATATCTTTTATTTTACCACAGATTACAAGTTGTAATAACAAGTGGATTAAATATACAATAGCAATTACAGTCATAGAAAAATTTAACGGTGAGTGAATCAGTGGGGATGGTGGATTTGGATTTCATTTTAAATTATTAATATAAAATATAGAAACAAAAATATCTAGAGAAAAACAATAGATACAAAAGTCAGTTGGATGATATCCCTATACATACCACACACACACAAACTTTATAACAATATGCATGTGTATACATTCCGATATTACATTTATTTATGAGTACAACACTGTCTTAGTCGAATGGAATCATAACGGAAGTTAAAATTGTCAAAACATTATCTATTTTAAGCAAAAACATAATAGCCTCCTTTTCATTTGACCTCGGTCGGAATTTCATTGACGATCAGAAGTGGGACGCACACCTGACCACGTGCAAAGCGAGACAGGTGTATTTACATTACAGAGGTAGTTGGGAGACCATGAGGATGATGGATCAACTTGGTAGGTTTTTCTCTCTCTCTCCCCCCCCCCCGTTAGCAAGTGCTCAAGGTAGAAGAAATGATTAAATACGTTTAATTAAAGTGTTTGAACAGATATTTGACATAAACACCAATATTCTGCAAAACCTGTTTGTTGTCAGTAGTTAATAATTCTTTGAATTTTCTATGATCTAGTCTTTTTGGATTTTTGGCCGGTATAAGATTTTGCCGTTTATGACTGAAAAAGTGGCATGAAAATAAACAAACTCCGCCGCGGTTGTTACCTCCCCTTACAGTTGTCGATAACCACTGCCACCAGAAGTAGATTTCGGCTGATATAGGCCGGGTTTACTTTTATCACTTATGACTTGTTTTGAATATATCATATTAGTTTCGTTATATTTCACGAAAATAACATTCATGATTTCGAGAAAAATCAAAAATCAAATCATATAACATTTATTTATAAAACTATAAATGTTGGTCACATGGTTTCAACTATCATCACGTGACTTGTGTGATGGCAGTGGTTAAAGTAGCGTAGCGTGACGTAACCGGTGCGAGGAGTTTGGAAAATAAATAGTGTATTTCGTCCCCTAGCTCATTCGAGCTACATAAATTGCATTTTCGCTCTAAGTGTGGAATAAATGTTTGCTTTCAGCGTCCAACTTCAATTGGGAACTTATGATTGCCGGTTCTGAAGTGAAGTAAAGGGATCCTTAAATCTTTTGGTAAGATATTAAGGTAGGGTTCAAATACCAGATTTGTTTTGAATTTACTGTAAAATATACCTTTATTTGATTGTGAAAGTGTTTGTTATCAATTTCGGAAAGTGCGTTTCAGCCTAATTCAAAAATTGAATTATGATTTAGTGCTGACTAATGTTGGTTGAGCTAGGCCTTAAAGGCCCATTATATTTTCAAGAGATGCAGCAACCTGTACATACTTGATAATACAATGCATAATTAAGAAATAATCTTTCACTAAAGACCATTTTATTGTTTCCAAAAATAATTAATTTGCATGTTCTATCCTCGTCGATTTTCCATAGACATTCTATATGTATCCGTTAACGAATCACGAGTGCATAAATTGATGACGCAGTAGATAAAAAAATTGTTATTCGATGACGTTTTTTGTTGGTTTTTTTGTTGTTGTTGTTTTTCAAATTCAAATTATTTTCGATTCAAGCTGTCTTGGGAATACTCGCCGATGCAAAATATAAGCAATGAGAGTATTTTGACATCCATCCAAAATAATTTATTGCGTAATTTGATCAACAATTTCAATACGTTTAAATGTTTTTTTAATTAAGATTCTTGCACATTAAGTACTATTTGTGTTAGTTTACAATATGTCAATGTTATGCTGCTTTTTTTTCTTTTTCATGAATATTGAATCATTATGAAATATAAAGGGCATTTAAAAGCCCTCTGCCGAATACACAAAAAAATATTCATAACACACCATGGCACAAATGACCGAGAAACCCCGTTTTCGGTTTATATTTGTGCGTTGACAATGTTTTTAAACCGTTAATAACATTGGTGCTTTCTGTGAAGATAATGCAAAACGTATGTAACCCAACTCAACAAAATGACGATAAAGGAGTATATAATGATACATCAGTTTAATTTCAACATTAGGAAATGAGCAATTAAGTGAATCAAACGACTTGTTCCAAGTTTTCATATAAGACGAGCTATGTGATTGGATCATGAAGACAAGACAAGGAACCAATCAGAAAACTGCTTTATTAATCGTTCATAAGTACAAAGAAATCTAAACTCAATATTGCACGTGTGACAAATGTGAAGCTGTAAATTAATCACGCGGGGACATCTTACGATGTTGATAGCCAAACGTTTGGAAAAGACAGTTTTCAAGAAATCAAAGTCATACTAAGCAGACTCTTTGCTTGATGCTTGATTCTTCTCCCTCTTACGTTGACGTTGTGTGCAGTAGTTCTTAATATTACCACCGGCAAGTATAAAACTTCCAATTAACACCGCGGTGCCACCGAAATAGAAAGAATAGTCATATTTTCCATAAATATCCCCCAGTAATCCTATTAAAATTAAAGAAATATATATATACATATATAGTCTGATAGCAAAATTTAATGTAAAGCATACAAATAAAACATCATATAATTACTTTTTGATGATACATGTATACTCCAGAATATGATTGTGTTAGAATTCATTTTCGATCAGGTTCTACTGCACATAAACGATCTGTTAAAATTTAATAATAATCACATATTTATTCAGAACTTTGACATATTTGTGTTTAGAAATCAAAATAAGTTCTGACTGTTCAACAAATATACCTGAACAAGGTCAACAATACACCAATCATTTTTTTTTATTGCGTATTTGTTTCTTTTGTTTTTATGCATGTTCTTATGCATCTCGACAGTTCCTTTTTTGGACCAGGACTCAACGTATGCTGATAATAATGAGCCAGGAAATTTCTCCGGACATGGTTCCCACTAACAATTCTTTATCAAGCATTGAGGAAGTTCCCTACACTCGTGTGTGCTTATCAAATAGATGGTTAAAACGCTCTTCTGTTGTCCTGTACCAAAGAAAAGGGATTTGATTTGCAATATACGAATATATTTAAAAGTATGAAAGTGACTTTATGACCACTAAAATTTCAAAATACAACATAATGTTGATAACTGATACCTGAGATAGGAGGGCCAACCAAAGTACCCACTCCTTGAACAGCTTGCATTATGGCGAAAGAGCTGGCCAACTTATCCACACCAAGGATGTCCACCAGAATCACGGAGCGCTGCGCCATCTTGACGCCTGTCATAGCGCCGAGGAAGCAGCAAATGCTAACAAACTGCCCAAATGTCGACATATGAGGCAAGACAAACATTGTTAATCCCTGAAGGAACGAAGCAGCATTGAATATGTAAGGTCTTAGGTGGCGGACGGGCTTAAGATCTAATATAAAACCAGAGGTGATCCTGGCCGTGGCGTCGCTGGCGGCGATCACAGACAAAAGAAGCGCCGCCTGGATTTCACTAAGCCCTTTTGATTTTGCGTGGCACGGTAGGAAAACTTCAGTTGATGGCAGAACAAATACAAGATTCGCTAAACACAATGTCAGGAAACGTATATCTTTTAAAATTGAAAATGAAATTAGCATTTTTTTAGTTCTATCCCCTCTTATCAATCTTTTCATCTTTTCTAAACCAGATTGCAAAAGTGATGGTCGTTTTACAGTCAATGCATTGTTCTGAATTTGATCATTCTTTATACCCTCTGCCGCTTTCCGTTTTGTCAGATGTACACTTCCGGTTGAGGAGATATGAGATATAAACAGTACTTCATCTTCATCTTCATCTGAATCCTCAAGCTCACCATCGTTCAACGCATGGATCTTTTGCCTGAAGAAAATAAAATAAAAAAAGTCTCTTTTCTGTTTCAAATGTTTTACATGTCTTGTTAAAGGTGGCAAATTTGAATTTTGAACCTGCGGCCCTATTTATCTTTATTTCTCAGATGTAAGAAAGTCAGTCTACAAGGTGTCCACTATTTTCATATATACGTCTTTATGTAACCTTTATTTAATTAAAATTGCAAAACAAAAAAAAAACAAAAAAAAAAATGCCAGAATTTCGAGGGATTGGTGCAAAACTATTGCTATTGCTTACTTATTTATTTATAGTTTTTAACAAGTCCAAATGATGTTCTTTACATATCTGAAATTTACACAGACAGAGTTTTTCCTTTGTAAGTCCTATTGTATAGCGTTTTAATATTATATTGTGGTTCTGGAGCCTCAGCAACACAATGGTTAGAATATGGCCATTTACTATTACCTAGTCACTAAGCGCCATGGGCTCACAGCGTTCATGTAAGGATGTTTACCGTGCCGAATTTCCCTTGTGAACGCGAGGATTTCCTAAATATTTGTACTTAGCAGGACGTCGCTCTATGACAGAAATAATATCACCGTGGACGTCGCTCTATGACAGAAAACTACCGGCCGCAACATACCAACGTTTTAAAAAATGGAACTGTTATAGCTTTCTTGCTTGGCGTTCAACATATAAGGGTAGCTGCAGGACTGGTTGACCCGGTGTCAGGATAATGTGAGTGGGTGTGTTATCATGCCACGTGTCCACGGCGTGATAATGCAGTGTGGCAGCACTATATCTGTCTCAAGTAGACATCGTCTCCAAATGACTGAAATACTGTCGGTTGGACATTAAACTCAACAAACAAACAGAAATACTATCAATGTGGACGTCGCTCTATGACAGAAATACTATCATGTTGGACGTTGCTCTATCCCCGTGGACGTCGCTATATGGCAGAAAGACTATCACCGTGGACGTCGCTCTATGACAGAAATACTATCACCGTGGACGTCGCTCTATGACAGAAATACTATTACCGTGATTTTTTACCTCTGCATCCTGCATCCTAGATGCAATGTTTTCGATGTGGATGCAATGTTTTCATTTCAGTGCATCCACTGGATGCGTAAAAGATACGAAAAAATGCTATTGAAATTGAAGTAGGATGAATACTCTCCGTATTAGGACATATATTTTCAGCCTATAAAGGGCCGGTCACAACCCAACGTGCGTGTTTTCAGTCCATTTTTTGGAGGAAGCCACGGCCGCTACGTTTTTCTGAGAATCTGGTGAGGAAGTGGCATTGAGGGAGTAGGTCAATGCATGTCACTCGTACGGTTTGTGCAAGGTGTAAGTACGTGGCCGTAAGCGGTTGCGTGCATCATACGTTGCACACGTGGTAAGTGAGTTGTACGTGCTTACAACGTACGACCTCCGTGCGATTGCGACGTTAGCGTACGAAGACGTACGGTGTCCTTATTCACACGCATGTTGTAAGTGCGTGCAAGAGCGTTGAACGTGAGTTATTTCCATCCGATGTCGAGAAAAATATTGGCACTCGTCCGTCGGCTCGGATTTTAATATACCACAGAAAACAGTGCGCACAACGTGCGTTGTAAGCGCAGAGCACGTGCTTCCTCGGTACGGCCAACGTGAGTTCTGCGTTCTCATTCGATCGTAGAACTGGGGAAGTGCCGAGTCAGCACAGATCACGCACTTATCACGTGCGCAGCACACGCGTGCTAAGTGGGCCGCCCGTAGAGCAAGAGACTGTGGGTAAAAATTTCAAAAAACTCACGGAGTCAGTGCGTTGTGCGCTCGCAGGCTGTAGAAGGCACGCGCGTCGCCCGTACTGGGATGAATTCGTAGACCGAACGCAGCCCGAACGTAGCGAAAGTTTCTCATGCATCAAAAGTACTACGGCGTGTCGGAATGCTCCCAAATCCTAACGGAGGCGGTATTCATCACGCACGGATCACCAATTTATGCCCACGTTTTTGCAAGTAGACAGCACGTGCTTGAAAGTACGACGGATTATGACCGCGGCTTAACGAGACCCAAGGCTCGTGTATAAAAAAACTGTAAAAAAAAAACAAAAACACTGCTGTCATAACAATGATAATCTA
>CM037781.1:72711591-72761591 GCA_021229015.1 Solen grandis | reverse complement strand
GCCAGAAAAGATCCAACTCAGTGACATTGATGTATATAGATCATGTGATATATATTCTATTGCGAGAAAGGTGAACACGTGATAATAGCTTTATTTCCTAATGATTGTTCTAATGACATTCGCAATACCATTGTTCACAAAAGAAAGAAAACAATTTTAGTATGTTTGATATCGAATGTTTAAGCTATGATGTGCAGTTTTATTATATTTATAATATTGACTTATTCCAATTATATATATATATATATAACTTGTTTTGACGAATTGGCAAACAAAGGAGAAAAAGATCAGACAGCTCCATTGATCAGGTCTTCCTTCTTTGTTCATGCACAATTGAAGCTTCAATACCTTCATTGATCTCATGCAACCTATCCTGAAGTATCAATCTATATCAGCTGAATGCTTCGCACAATGGACACATAAAAATCCCTCAAAAACCTAAAAAGCCAAAAGGGATCCGCAGCTATGGCACATGTATAAGTAAATAGCAAGTCAAGAGAAGCTCTCATTCAGTTACGTGTACGATCAGGTGACCGCGTCAATTGTGTAAAATTGCTCATATCAATTATACATATACTAAATTTTCTCCTCTATTAATTGCCAATGAAATCAAATATGTATGCCTCTCATCTTTTATGATGTAACTGTAAATCGTCTGTCAAGCGTCTGCAGGATGTTAAGCGTCTCAGCAACATCTCGTTCAAATCCCGTTCATCTTTATTTTGTCACGTTATTTCGGAAAGTTTCATATCTCTTTTGAAAAGGTTTTTGGAATACTTTTTTTAGCGACTATTTAACATAAAAATGAAATTATATATATTATATAGATGTATGTATTTACGCTGCCCATTTTTATAATTTTTCTGCTTCCCCCGGGCAGTTTTATTTTAAATAATGAGATATGTTTGTTAGAATAGATAATTACATCGTTGCTTACGAATATCGCTATAGACCATTTTACTCTGAAAAGAGACGTCAACGAGCGAGCGCTGCCCGAACACCTACACTGCATTAAGCACATAGTTCGATGGGAAATAAATATACATTTCAGATTTTTCCCCGATCACTGATTGGTCAGTATAAATCAGCGAATTATACCGAGTAATGCCGAATCCCTGGTGCAATGATCAGATCCTATTGAAATCCCCCTTTTTTAGCTCACCTGAGCACTTGTGCTCGGGTGAGCTTTTGTGATCGCCTTTTGTCCGTCGTGCGTCGTGCGTCGTCCATCGTCAACAATTGCTTGTGAACACTCTAGAGGCCACAGTTTTAGCCAAGTCTTAATGAAACTTGGTCAGGATATTTGTCTATATGTTATCTTGGATGGGTTCGAAAATCATGTGGGGGTCAAAAACTAGGTCACTAGGTCAAATCTTAGAAAAACCTTGTGAACACTCTAGAGGCCACAGTTTTGGCCCAATCTTCGAACTTGGTCAATTGTGTCATGTGGGGTCAAAAACAAGGTCCCCAGGTCAAATCTTAGAAAAACCTTGTGAACACTCTAGAGGCCACAGTTTTGGCTCAACCTTCAATAGATTTTGGTCAGGATATTTGTCTACATGATATCTCGAATGAGTTCGAAATTGGGTCATGTGGGATCAAAAACTAGGTCACTAGGTCAAATCTCAGAAAAACCTTGTGAACACGCTACAGGCCACAGTTTTAGCCCAATCTTCAATAGATTTAGTCAGGATGTTTGTCTACATAATTTCTCGAATGAGGTCGAAATTGGGTCATGTGGGGTCAAAAACTAGGTCACCAGGTCAAATCTTAGAAAAACCTTGTGAACACTCTAGAGGCCACAGTTTTGGCCCAATCTTCATAAATTGGTCAGGTTAATTGGGTCATGTGGGGTAAAAAAAACAGGTCACCAGGTCAAATCTTAGAAAAACCTTGTGAACACTATACAGGCCTACATTTTTGTCCCAGTCTTCATTAAACTTGATATGAATGATGACTGCATGAATTCCCAGTTGAGTGCAAATTCAGGTAGGATCAATATGTTGGTCACTTAATCAAATGTTAGAAAATCACTTTAGATGCCAGATTTTTTGTCATTATGCCTAACACAGCCATCTTACTAAGGTGAGCGACACAGGGCCATCTTGGCCCTTTTGTCCTTATTTTACTGTCATATTATTTTTCTTTAATTTCTCTAGGTTTATCTCCTACGTATCCTTTTTGTGTTCGTGATATCGATATAGCGCGTGACTTGTCTCGGAAGGGTTGGGACAAAAAGGTTCACCCGGAGTTGTTGTTGAATTCAGTGCTACTCCTTTCCTTTATTCCAGTAATCATGCAGAATAAAAAAATGTATAAAACCAAATTATGGAAGATAAATGAAATAGAGCTTAATTTACTAAAAAATCTTGACACTTGACATTGGCATTGATGCTGCTTTTTTTTTTTTTTTTTTTAAATAATCTCATATGAGGGGAGTTATGTTTTGTGTGTTTGATTTTTTTTTTTTTAGTTTATCGTTCCACTGGCAGTATTTCAGTCGATTTCTACCTTAGACATACATTTTTGCCACACTGCACGTTCTATCACGCTGTAGCTACGTTAAACCCCGGTCACACATTCACGGAAGACCGCCGCGGAAGAGTTACGGATTCGCTCCGGCATTGTCCGTAGCTATCCGTATTGGTCCGTAGTTCTCCGTATTGTAACCGTAGCGGTCCTTGACAAGTTTTGAACATGTTCAAAATTTTGTCACGGATCAACAGACCGTAGCGTATCCGTAGTAGTCCGTAGTAGTCCGTATAAGACCGTAGCGATTCGTCCTGGTCCGTATGAAAACCGTATTAGCCCGTCCTGAACCGTAGTTTCAAAATGAGCAAGATGGTGCAGTTGGTGACGCATTTTTTACTTATCCGTATCGGACCGTTCTTATTCGTACCGTACCCGCACTTTTAACGTAATAGATCGTAGTGTATCCGTAGTAGAATCGACCAATATCGTGAGGCTCCGTATTAAACCGTGCATAACCGTAGGAATCCGTATCAGAACCGTAGGAATCCGTATCTCTCCTGGTTTTTTACCTATTATCTCCCCGTGTATCCGTCAAACTCCGTACTCACACCGTTGTGCATCGTACTAGAACCGTGGCAGAAGCCGGAATTTGACATATCCGTAGTCATCCGTTGCCGGTAACACCGTAGCTCTTCCGTACCGTTCTTCCGTGAATGTGTGACCGGGGTATAACAGTAACGTATCCTTCCACCGAGCTAAACCGTTATATGCTGAGCGCCCAGCAAGCTAGAGAGGGGGAGAGAGAGGGAGAACTTGTGGAACACATTAACCTTTATCTATTTACACATTAAACATGTTAAATTTGAGATTTTCTTTTGACATGCAACAAAATCGCAGTGATTATATTTTAGTTAAATATATTTCAAATTGATCGAGATATTTTCATATTTATAGTTTTATATCAAGTGATGTGATTGATAAAATCATACTTGTGATTTTATTCTTATAGCGATAATCAATGAATGCCTTACGGCGCAACATATGTTTTTATAGTTGTCGAGGTAACTGATACAGTCCCATTAAGTACAACTTGAACAGCAACTATTATTTCATTGCTAATCAATATCTATCTAATATTATCCGCATCGCATATATCTTTGTATGGCCGAATTGTTAAAACTCTGCAATGAAAATGTGAAGCCTTGGGTTTTATTCGTTCATAGTCGTAATCGTTAAACTCATGCTGGTTTGTCCACTTTGAATGACGCCAACTCCGGGACTGGTTGATCAGGCCCCAAGTTCTTGAGTATAAAAAACTTAACTTCATTCTTATGCAAAAGTCAAAAGTGAATGCAATATTCTTTATTCACGAGATTCGCTGGGGATATGAGTAGGATATTTGAGTTTAAGCATAAGATTGCGAGAAATTGTTCCATTCTTTGTTCCTCAGAATAATGTACTTAAGAAGGATATCATACCACATGTCTACCGGTCCCGGTTGTGGTTAGAGCGTCAGCCCCGGAATCAGAAGGTCATGGGTACGATCCCCTGCCGCGTCATACCAAAGTCGTAAAAAATGGTACTAGTATAGCTCCCTTGCTTGGCGTTCAGTATATAGGGGTAGTTCCAGGACTGGTTGACCCGGTGTCAAGATAATGTAATTGAATCATTCCACATGTCTACGATGTGATACTACAGTGTGGCAGCATCAAATTTGTCTCAAGTAAACATTGTCTCCAAATGACTGAAATAATGTCGGTTGGACGTTAAACCCAATTAACAAACAAACAAAAATACCACATGTCTACGGCACGATATTGTTTAAAGTAGCACATTGTCTGTTCGTGCATGCTAAGCGCCCAAAGGACTTAACATAATTAAGATTTTGTGTGTTAGATCCAAGCAAATAAATAATCTTAAAAAAGATTCCGTTACTTGCCTTCTGGTTTAGAAAACCGAAAGATGAACCTAGTGACCTATAGGCATGATCATAAAACACTATTTTTATACTTTTACTGTCCGTATTTTACCTAACTACTTCTTGGACCTCGTCAGAATCACATTAAACATAATTATATAAAAGGAAGAATCACTATAAAATTAAGCACTTCCCCATGGGGAAATACTCTTTTGCATTTAATCAAGATCGTAAATGTGAATACTTTCCGAGATCTTATGGCTTTAAAATGAGCCCTATTAATTTTAATAATTCGTATAAAAAATCATGCTGCTTTTGTTCCGTATTTGATATGCATATACGCAGGATTAAGCCTTAAAGTTTAAAATCACAGACAATCTTGTTTTTTTTTTGTTACAATACATTTAAAATAGAAACAAATGTTAGGATTATCACAATCATGTATAAGCACAATCTCAGCATCTCAGCTAAGTCAAATTTCATACTCACTTATGCTTGAGACAGTGTTTGAGAACTCTCCGTATTACTCAAAATTAAGCTTAAGGGTAATTTTGAGCGATAATTGTTTTCTCAAATATCATGCTTTCATAGTGAAGATATATATAAGTATAAAACTGAGATCGAATTTAAGTATGTTTTGAGAACACGGGGCCTTATACTTTCTTGTTTTTATGTGCAACGCCATGCAGGCAGCAATCAATAATTTACTATGGGAATTCATATATTGTTGTTGTTTTTTCTATTCCACGAAAACACTAGACCAAGTAAATAAATCAGTATCGCCACATGCGTTTGCATTACCGCTGATGATAGAATACAACTGCATGACATAAGGGATACATTAGTGATACTTTACGCCCCACCAACAATATTTCTGTCATTACTCTTCTAATAAATTCTGCGTATGATTTGCTGCTACCAGCTACTGTAAACCGAAGTTAAAATCATTCATAAAGAGGATCATCTACAAAGGACGCGCAATCACTGCATTTTAGTAGTTGGATTCCTTTCTATTACAGTCGAAATCGTTTTACACTTTTATTTTCGCCATTTTTATCAGAGATATAACAAAAGTCTGATAATGGACTGATGATGGAATAAGTACCGAATGCAGTCATGCTTTCGCAATTTATATGGCGCTAAACCATTAAATGGTTAAACGATTTTGGGTTTTGTGGTTGTTTCCTTGAAATAAAAAATTCATGTACGATTATTTATAGCTACCTTAATTATGACTTCAAAAAGGGATTATTTATTAATTGACGAAAAGATATTAATTTATACGATTTTAGCAGTATATTAATCATACTTAGAATGCATTATTATTCATTATTCATATGGTACTAGGATTTCTTAACGATGCAGACTTCAAAGAATTTTAATAACGCCTGAAAAAATTATCATTTTAATGTTATTTTTTATACAACAGTATCAGGGGTAATGACGTCACGATTTACATGTAAGTTTGAGACACTCAAAGGCGCTCGGGAAATTGAAAACGTATGGCACATTATTTACCTCGTCCTTTCATTTAACGAATTAATGATATACTTTAAAATATCGCAATAAACAACTTTTCTCTTTGCATCAACACGTGACTTTGTTTCATACTAGGCAGTATTACACGTATTGGCATTTTTATTTCTATTTTGAATATTTTCCGTTCTTAGTATAAAAAACTAAATTTAACAAAGTAATTACCGGATAGTATGGTTACAATACGTATATAATTTATTTTATAGATTTTGTTGTTGGTTTGAAGCTAAGCATAGCGCGACGTCTAGCTAAATACACATAGAGGAGCACTCCGAGTACATTGGGGTCGTCCGGGTTCCGGGAGCCTGCTTGAATTCTTCCTCACAATGAAATATCGGTGTCCCATCCAATGTAGTGTGGTGCTACCCGGTGCAATAGTCCTGTGGTAGAGTGTTCGCTTTGTAATCGAGAGGTCTGGGTTCGAATACCATCCGGGACACTTCCTCTTGTGACCGCGTCAAACCAAAGACGTATGAAATTGGCGCAGCCTTGCCTGGCGCTCGTCAAAATGGGGCTGCTATGGGAACTCAGAGTTCTCGGTGATGGTTCTACTTGTCTCCCGTGGTTCACTACTATACACCGGGCACATAAAAGAAACTATGGGGTATATTCGTAAAATGAATGAACCCGGACTTCATTGTATTCAAACTCTGCCTCTTTTGCATGTTGTCTCTTCAGCATAATAAAGAGAATCCTGCAGGAAGTGAGTGATTTCATTTTGGTGGGTTATCATTGACTGCAATATCTAAATACATGCAAAGAATAGTATATCAGCGATTAAAATTACTCGGTCACATTCCCTTATTATTGCATTAAGAACAGGAAGGGAAAATATGATGAGATATTTGTATTTATAGTGTTCGTCTCAGAGAAATACTTTCGGGAATTGCGTGGATTTGGTCCAAGTAAACATTCCCAGTTGGTCTTCTTGCAGAATGACCGTTCCACGATGGTAACTGTTGGTATTTTTCCATTTTATGTAATTTTCTGGCTCCGTGTTAAATTTCCATTTTATCATAACTATCATCTCCTTCTTGGGATTGTTCATTTTAAATTTATGCTGGATTTCGCATAAGACTATTTTTGTGTTTCTTTATTCATTAGTTACGTACAGCGACATCGGATCTGAAAGGTTGCGGCTGGTTTCTTTATGGTCCAGGCGAACCCCAAAATAACCTAGAAGGAATTTGAACTTTATATTACAACCGATTTCAAACAGCTAAATTTATATTCTATATGCTGAAGTTGAAGCGAAAGTATTTATAAATTGCTATTATATGTTTGTTTTTTCTTTTATGAATTTTTCGCTTGCAAGGTAATATGACCCTTATTTTTTATAGAACAAGTCAGATGTATTGCCAACCTCTGTTATTAACAAGATAAAAAGCCCTTCCCTAACATCAAACCAGTGTATAATTAATCCTAATATTTCATTTTATTATGTACGATTTTCCTTTTTCATTCGTTATAATTACCGTTAAAAATACTCATAATTAACAGGTCTGTACATATTTGGTCAAATCAGAAATAAATGTCGTGACCACCGCAGCGTTTTGATTAAAAACTCGATATGTGCGTGTATTTTTACAGTCACCTTTAATTAGTTATCATACACCATTTCTTTAGAGATACAAAAACGCAACGGAAGTTGTACTTATGAATTTACCTGGTTTATATAAATTGTTATATGACAATAGGGGATTTGAAAAAAATTCAAACAAACTACGCCATACCGTAAACCTAACGCAAGTCTTTTATCGTTTACACGTGTACTTTGATCCAATTACGATTATATATCTTTCCTGTTTATTCTAGGCAAGCCTATTTTGGGATTTAATAAGTCTGTAAATATGTCAACGGTTTGTTTTTCCAAAGACTTATAACCAAACAGAGATCCGTAACCGTAAAACTGACGTCGGTGAGTGAAGCTCTCGTTAAGTTACGCGTGTGACCGCGAGATAACGTGAGATGAGTAAAATTGGTCAATCAGTTATATCTTTTCAGTATATTGCCGATAAAAACAAACATGTATGTACATTGTATCTCATTAGATCGCAAATCTCAGTTAAGCTTATGTGTCTGCAAAATGTTAAGCATCTTAGCAAGATATCGTTATTCAAATCCCGTTCGCCCGTTTTTTATTTTATAAAAAAAAAAAAAAAAAAAAAAAAAAAAATTTTGGACTTTTAATATTTGTAAATTTGTTTTCCTCAAATTACGGTGAATAATTTAAAATTTATTCGTTGCCCTTTTTCCGGTTTATTACATATCGTAGTTCTTGTGAATAATAGTCACAACACATTAAAAAGAATTGCAAGTGATTAATTGATATCATATTTTGTTTTTATTCAGTGCGATATTATCCGCTGTGAATGTGTGTGTTAACAGTATTTATTATATTTATCTTTTGTATAATAATATACGTAATGTATAACAATAGTTGATGGCAGATATTAAGGTGATTCAATTATCATTGAATTTTGATCATGGTCCATCGAGTGATCGTGGGAGTCTTAAAGCAGAATGGGTAGCTCCAAGTAAATGGACGCTTGCATCTGCATAGAAAGCATTGGAAGGACAATGATTATATTTTTATGATGGATGGATTACCTTAAAAAGGTGACAAAGGGAAGTGGATACAGATATTTAATGTTATTCAAGCTAGAAATAATTGTTTACATATCTGAAGTGCAAAGTTATTTGCTCTATCTTAGCAAAACAGAGACTATTTGTGCTACACGTATAAGGCTCTGGTCAATGGTTTCTCTATAAGAAATGTCACAGTTTCTGATGCAGACACAACAAAAAATAGTTCTTTATGTCAAATTTTGAAATTTGTCCGGAAATTAAAATATAAAATCCTAGTATAATCATGCATTTCTATGTCAACTTTCCTGTTTACTTGAAAACAATATTAAACAGCTCTGAGAAATTTGAAAAGCAAAGCTCAGTACAGCATATTTCAGAGAGAAGGCCTAGAAAAACAAAGTTTCACGGAGAAGTTGGGACAGAAGATGACATATCTGACCTTATCAGTTGATTGCAGTGTTCAGCACAGGCACTTTAATCCTTCAGAATTTCGATGGAATGTTGTTTACAACTTGGAACACCATTGCGTGTTCTCTAAAGAAGTAATTAGTATATTTCGTAACCGGAAGTAATACAGATATGGTGAGCTGTTAAGACACGTCTGCATGTAATCAGTTTTGCTAAAATGCCAATGTATGCTGTTTTATTTCTATGAAATGTAGAAATGAAGTAATGCGAGGAAATAATATATTCTCATTAAGGTAAATCGAAAGGATTCCGGCGCAACTGATTAGTTTTCAAAAACTACGCATTTGTTTGTTGTTTGTTTTTTTGGAATAATGTTCTACCGACAGTATCAGAATCATTTTGAGTTTTCGTCTGCATAAGGAGGACATAATGATACCACAACGCAGTATCACGCCGTAGACAACGGGCATGATACCACATCCATTTCGACCCTGGAACTAACAGAACATGCTGAGCGCCAACCAAAGGAGCTATACCAGTACTATTTTAACGGCTTTAGATAAACATTGCAGACAGTGATCGAACCCACGACCTTCGGTTTTGGAGACGCTCTAAAAACTTAGCCACCTTGACAGGTCTCAAAAACGATGTTGAACTTAATAATGCGACAAAAGAGGGCAAACTGTGAATTTCTTAACTCGTACATTGGCTTATTTTAACCAGTGAATTAAAGGTACGGAAATTTTGAATAAAATCAGCTTTCAAATCAGAATGTTGGTTTTATGAATGTTTGAAGTGGTTCCATTATACTACATCAAAAAACAATAAATTGCAATTTCTAAAATATTATAATATCTAGTATATACATCCACAGAATTGAAAAAGAAACGGTACAAAGAAAAAATGTTTAAGCAAAAGTAATGTAAAATACACATAAAAGTTCATTTTTTTAAATTTATGTATGCTATCTAATGCCCGATATCATTGTCCATTAAGCCTTGATGCAATTAAACGGAGGCGTTTAATTATAATTAGAAATATGGAGAGTGGATTCCTTGTATGACAAGGCGATGTTGAGTTATCAAAGTCATTAACGCATTCATAAATTACAGTGCATCGCTTCCCGCCTGATAAATATTGTTCAGTGTGTCCCTTGAGCAAATTCTGAATAAATGAATGTTGATGTAACAGACCCATAAATCATAAATGCCATTTATATCTGTCAAAGATTTGCTGCCACTTTGCCATTCGTAACAAGGACTCCAATTCGAAAGACTTTGGTCATTTGGACGTTCAAAGATTGTGCGGCTTTCAGTAGATTAAAAAGAACAAAATCATGAAAAGTAGCATAAATCCAATCAAACAATTTCCTGAACACTCACACTCGTACGTCAGATAACGCGAATATCTAGGGACCTGTGGTTTTAGCCGTTGGTGTATTATAACTCAGTCAATTACCGTTAGGGCTCGAGTCCCAGTTTCATTACTGTTTTCACGTGAGAAGGTCTTCTTTTTACAAAATGTTTGGTGAACTTTTACTCGTATTTTTTTGCCTTCAGTAAGTCAGGGGTTCTACCCGAATGTCTTTCGGCAAACGGGATTTTCCAGCGCTCGTGTTTAAGCTGGTCTGTATGGCAACACTACTGCTGTAGAAACGATGAACTCGAACAAGCATTCTATTCCGTACCGATGTCATTTTCTTATTCACAGGTACGAGGCAGGGACTATTATATTTACAGTTGTGTAGTAATTAACATGTTGGTTTAAGGTAATCCTTCCATCACTGAATTGTGATCATGGTCAATCAAGTGATTGTGGGAATTTTATAGTAATATAAGCCCGAAAGCCACAGTATCTCATTATTCATTTAGTTGTCATCTAGATACAAAACTTCAGGTGTTTTTGAAATGAAGAACGATGAGGTCACGCGGATTATTACCCGCAATGATAAAAGTGTTTCTCTACTAATTATGATCCCTACGATGTTTATGGTGGAAAACCTCTCGAGGTATGTTTCTTACGGACGATAATATGTGACTGTATTAAAATGACGAATAGCTCATTTTCGAACCAATCAACTGGATGACTACATACATGTATACATGTAACAGGTATGTAATATGATATAAAATCTCACCTCCAGTTAAAATACAACGGTAGAGAATACTTTGATACAAATGTGATTAATTACGCTGCAGTTGAAAGAAATAATGTTCTGGGATGTATGGGTGGAGCAGCGAAAGTAAAGAAACTTAATGTAAGATACCTGTAATGGTTCCGGACCTCATGGCCTTTCACGTAGATAACCAAGGTTTCCTAATGTTTCATCATGGTACTTTGGTTATCTTGGTAGAGGTTAAGTGGCCCGAAATGTAGCGGAACCATTACAGGTATCATACCTTAAGTAGGAAGCCTCTTTTTCAGTATAAAGACCCGATCAAGAACAATATATATATTTTACCCATAAAATGGTTGTTCCAGGACTGCTTGGCCCAAAGCCAGGATAATGCAACTTGGCTATGCATCATGCCACATGTCTACAACGTGATACTGCAGTGTGGCAGCACTATATCTGTCTCAAGTTGGCATAATCTCCAAATGACTAAAATGCAGTTGGTGGAACGTTTAATCCAACAAACAAATAAACAAACACACCAGGTCCTGTTTTACCAAATTTTCGTTAGTGTTCGAGGCATATATATGAACCCGCGCACGTGTATATTCGATATACACGTACATCGAATCACGTGCCACACTCATTTTGTGGGCGATATAGAGTGTTCATCATTTTGGCATGGTGGCACGATACTTCATCAAAACAAGTTGACCTCACACAATGTCATCTTCCATAGACACATAATGAGGCCTCTGGGGCTCAAATTTGTAACGATTTCAGACTTCCTCCAGTCTTTATCTGCAATATCTGCCAAAGGTTTGAACAAGGGATTTTGCTGGAATTTTAAAGAGATAAAAAATTCAAACCTTAAATTGCCGAAAAATTAAATTTTATGAAATCAAGGAATAAAAAGCAGAAAACGTGAAAGGATTTTTTAAAACGAATGAAGTTTTTTTCGGCTTTTCTGTGTGTCACATCAATGTCATCAAAAAAACGCCCGTAACATTGTTCTGGTCGATTATTTGGTTTAGTTGCGCTCCAGGCATGCTGTCTATCAAATTTATCAGAACAATCCATGAAAAATATTATTAATTAAATTACAGAAACGCCTGAGGAATACGAAAGACCTTGTACCGCGTTACATGAAATGCACTGCATCATTATGCAAATTTGATTGCTTTTAACTGTCAAGGGAGTTTTTGTTTTTAATTGAATTGATCAGCAGTGTTTATTTTTAAATTAATACAAAAGTAAATATCTCAACAAAATTTATGTTTAATGTTAAGTAAATATTGGTTTTGAAACGAATTCATTCTTGAAAAATATCATGTACGATAGTTGCAAGAGACATGTAGTAATGAGAGAGAGAGAGAGAGAGAGAGAGAGAAAAGGAAGAAAAAGAAACATAGAGGAAAAAATGAAGATATTGTAAAAAGAACAGACAGAAAAAAAAAGAAACCGGAAAACAAGAGAGAGCTGCATGAACCCATTAACGTGTAATTACAACGCATTGGTCATTTCACTTGTATTTAAGTCTAAAGGCGCAGCCACTCTGGGGGAATCAAACCTCACCCAATCTCGTAATCACCGCCATTAATGGTCACTACAGAAACATTAATCTGTCTTACGTAAGCGATTATGTCCTCCAATTCGTGGTCAAGTGTCCGTTTTGTTATTATTTTGACATTTGATCAACTCTCCGGGGATTTAGCGATGCGGTTTGTTACTCGAACTTTTGACACAAGAACGGAAATATTACCTTGACACGACTTTTAAATCAGTAGTCCCAGACAATGTTATTAGAAATCAGATCAATCTATATGCATCTATACAATTAGACTTAAAAAAAAGCATGTGAATTTATCATTTGCAATGTGCACTCTTATCACATGATCATAAATGATACTAAAATATTAATTCAGATGGACATTTGTATTCTTTGCTGCGTCCCTTTAATAAATGAAAAAAATTTTTTTATTGTTCTGCATTCATGAAACAAAATTGTGTCATGTTGGTCAAAAACAAAAGTATTATAGTAAAATCTGATTTCGTAATTCCATATAAAATAGACAACAAAATGATACCCATTTTTAACAACGTTTATATTACAAAAAAGGAAAAAAAAATTTTTCTTCTTTCAATATTTCTTATACGTCCTTCTTTTATAGCTAATCAATGAGCAGAAACTAAACTTCGCAACGGAATGTAATAATATTTTGTTATTATTATTACAATTATTTTAGTTTGCCGTCGCTGATACTGTA
This sequence comes from Solen grandis, assembly GCA_021229015.1. Lineage (NCBI taxonomy): Eukaryota > Metazoa > Mollusca > Bivalvia > Adapedonta > Solenidae > Solen > Solen grandis. Next base: position 72,748,288 of record CM037781.1, on the reverse strand, counting down.
TTTCTGTCATTAAATTGCATACACTTTTTACTTGATAGCTGTCATTGAAACATGGAGATGGAATACATGTTATTATAAAACCAAAATAGAAAGAAACTAGATAGAAATGCTTAAAGTCATCCCAGTATCTTGTAATTGCTTAGCTAATTTTGGTGAATCTACATCATAAAAAGCATAATATGTAAATCCATTAACAAAGGACCTCGAAATTGTCTTAACCATAAAAATCGCAATTTGTGGCTCTCGTTCTATATTTAGCTTACAGCAACGCCAAACATATAATTGACATACGAGGGATTTTTTTTTCCATTAGATATTTCATTGTGTGGACTTTGGAATATAATTAAACCTCATTTGAGGATTGCTGTTCTGACACACGCAAAAAATAGTTTTCTCTTGTAATTTTCTGCCTAAAACGTACTGGGACTTTTAATTTTGATATCCATCCGTACGTACCATATATTATACCTGCTTCCTCTTCATTTTCTCTTCATTTTATAAAAGAGAACATAGCATTATTTTGTAACGTTCCAGACTCGTTTAACGGACTAATTGAATTTTTGACATAGGCAGTCGACAAAATGTAATTTCATATAGAGACACCTTCGTTTTTACCCCTCAATTTGTGTATTCAATTACATTTAAGCGGAATCATATAGCACCGCAAGAATTTTAACACTCTATTTTACGATGAGTTAAATTTAAACGTATTTTATTATTGCAATGTCTGTCGACTGGGAAAAAAAATCACACACACCCTTAAATTCTCATGTCCTTTTTGACACTAACTGGGCTGGATCAATACTTTGCGTCTGGTAAATCCATAAAAATTGTCCCATACGGGACTCGAACCCACAATCTCGGATCCGAGATTAAGTACGTCACCACTGGTGTACAGCATTAGACGAATGCACCGCCGATAAAAAAATTTGGTACTTCAATAACATTTTTTTCTCTAACATGTATGATTATACAAAGAATTCTATCTTTTAATTGTTCTCGAATAATTAATTTTTTGGTAATTAGTGACTCGTAGTAGTCACACTCTTACACAAAATTAAGGCACAATTAGCACTAGAATTGACTGCATTATTTCCTATAAGCCGTTATTAGCATTTTGCCTTCTGTTTTGATTAAACATCCTCATGGATTAATATCAATATCTAACTGAAATATACTCAGAAAAATACCATTAGTTTATATATTTCATCCTTGAAAGACATGTTATGTCAACATCAAACTAATCAAAAATTCTTCTTTCCAGATGAAATAAACAGTTGCGCTATAAATAGCAAGAAAGCGTCTTCAAATATAAATCCGTGTAACTGATATTGAGAAAACACGAGTTAATTTGAATATACTTGCTATATAATGAAATGTCCTTGTATAAACTTTAATTAGAAAAAAAAAACTACATTTCTTAGACCATTAATACTATGCTGGTGTTTTTTTTTTTATATAAATAGAAGCATATTAGACGAGTTTAGAATTGTATTGTATTGTATTGGGGTTTACCGTCGCTGCGATAGTATTTCAATCATATAGCGACGTCCAGCTAATTACAGGTGGAGGAAGACCCCGAGTATTCAGAGGTAACCGGGTAGAACCACCGACCTTACCGCAAGCCAGCTGGAAGGCTTCCTCACATGAAAAATCCGAAGTCCCTACCGGGATTCGAACCCACAGCGGTGAGGGGCTGAGAGATTTGTAGTCCACGACTGTAACCGCTCGGCCACGGCGGCCCCAGACGAGTTTAGAAGGGTTACAAATGGCGTATATAAGTACACACGCACTAGGATTCGTTGGCTAGTGCTTACAAATCAAACTGCGGATCCGAATGCTGCGGGGTCAAGTCCCCTTTGGAGCAGAGATTTTTCGTGACCGTCCCAGACAATAAGTACTGGTCCAACCCAGGAACCGTCGATAGGGTCTTAGTATATGTTGCAAAAACTTGCTTGCAAATCGAAGTAGAGTGAATGAGTTTGAACTATATACAAATCATTATTAACCAAAAATGACGATTATGTTTTGAAAGAAGACAGAATGGTAGAAAAGAGGGAACAACTCCACGCAGTCATCTCCCTTGCATTCTCACTTAGCAAAAGGATCACTGCCGTCACAAATGTTACGTGATGACCGTAGGCTTGCAAAATAGAGAAGATTTATTATTTTTAGATCTATCTTTTACTGCAACGCGATATTGGTGTTTATTTAAGAAAATATATATAGGGGAATGCCACTCACTAAAAAATAAAAAGAATTTGAAAAAAAAAAACGCACAAAAAAACGGCGTTGCTGTAGAAAATTCTCTCATTACTTAAATTACTTAACTAAGCTGATACAAAGAAACAGTATTTTTAATAATTAACCAAGAAACATAAATCTTGATGTTGCTACTTATGTTGGCAGAGATCTATACCGAAGAATGGCGGGGAGATCACTGCGTGGAGGTTGCTGATTAGATGTCGTAAATCGTGGAGCCATTTCTTCTCCCAGTTGGCATTATTTGTAACGCTGCTCATGTGTTCTATAGATAAAACGTTTTCACATTTATAAGAAATAAATATCAAGGAATGGCTCGAAAGGACCATTCGCCCTTGATAAATAACAGCCATAAATATTGAATTTAATCATGTTGAAATATGAGCTATAGGCAAGAATATGCTATATTATGTGATATGTAGTTCTAAAAGTTTTGAGTTTTGATAAATGATAAGGCTTTCCCTCATCTTGGAGAAATGTTTTCAGCAATGGCTTTTATGTATAAAATTATCAACTACCGAATATTAATATCGAACATAAATGAAATTTCTGATATTGGCTTCCTTCATTAAAGATTTCTATGCGAAAAATCATATATACGATTTTAACATAAGCTGATGCTAAAACCAGCCATTTATCCCTTGGGGATTCAGGTTCAGGGTGTGCAACCCGCGCCTAAAATTCTCCGAACATAGATGAATGTAGACTTTCCCACATAATGTCACCAGAATGCATCATTTCACCCCTTTGAATTATTTATTTACTATTATTACTTTTCTGAATCCTGCACTGGTACTCATATTTCTATTTTCCTTTTTTATCTGGTCTGGTGCAATATCGAAATATTCAGTATTCTTACATGATATAAACTTGATCTTTGGAGCCTCAACACTGTTGGTTTCCCATGCGCGTCAAGCTTAATAATAAATATGGAAAACAAATCGGAGCACTGGCAACCATACAGAGAAATAGCTTTTCGTTTAATTTCACCCAAAAGGCTTTAACAAAAATCACATAAAAAATGCTTGTTGATAAAACCCTTTAAGCATAATTTGAAAAGGAGATACTTATCTGTATGTTAGACACTGAAGACATTGAAATACCTTTTTTATAATGACATTTCAACTTACAAAAGACCCTAGTAACGTTTACTTGACGTACTGAGGAGAAGCATTGAGACGATCAAAGTAACGATATGTAGAGATCGTTTAAACACTAAACCTTAAGGAAAAAAAAAAAAAAAATCATAAACCGACCGCTAAATGTAGGTTGACCGCTTTATACAGGTGGCTGCTTATACAGGTTCAACTGTATTTACATATGAAGAAATAAAAAAGAGAATAAAAATCAACAAAACAAATAGGATCGCAAAATAGGATTAACTAAATATCATTAGCAATACAAACTTGTCGAGGAAAATGTTCCTTTTAATGACAATGGTTATCTTTAGACAAATAAATGTAAATAGTGTTTTATATCCATGGAAGACGAAGACCTTTAGCATGTGAGTTCATTGGGTAATTTCTTTCCCTTGTAACATTTAAACACAAAGGACTCAATATAACTGTAATAATGCTTTCATGCGACTGGTGCACCGAACGTCTGAAACAGAAATAAAAAAACGCGTTTCTTCAGGCTGAATGATATGGACTTGACTTGACTATTTGAGTTTACCGTCGCTTCGACAGTATTTCAGTCATATAGCGACGTCCAGCTAATTACTGGTGGAGGAAGGCCCCGAATGTACGGATGCATCCGGGTAGAACCACCGACCTACCACAAGCCAGCTGGAAGGCTTCCTCACATGAAAATCCGAATGGCCCTGCCGGGATTAGAAGCCACGCGGTAGGGGCTGAGTGAGTGTTAAAGTCAGCGACTTTACCCTCTCAGCCACGGAGGCCCCCTAAATGATATTAATTGTTAACAAAAGCAAACAAAAATCCGTTCATCGACGTCTTTGGTCTTTAATCAGCGGATGAAAAACAGACAGATGTGTAAAAAAAAATGCAAATGACCCGAACTTTATTTTGATTGAGAAGAAAGGATCCTGCAAGCAAATGCTATACTGCATTTCACGCTAACATTTGACAACAATTTGCTTATATGATGTGGCATGTATAACTGCTACATGTATGTATTATATTTTTATAATTATATTTCCTAAGTTAGGCTGGCACACATGTAATAATACGGCCTATAATCAAAACTTGAGAAAGACGTAAGAGTCAGTTTGCTTTTTCGTTATTCCTATATAAATATTTATTGATTCACTATTACCAACACACACTGTTTAATAGCTGCTCCATATCAAATATGACATGCAAATAATATCCAATATTTTAAACGTACGCCCAATCCGCCATGCTTTATAATGTTAGTATTATTTGTAGCTAAGTTTGGGCTTGAGGCCTTTATGTACACAGTGATCATATTGAAATTGAAACTGAAATATTGAAATTAATATGAATGAAAACAACGCTGTTTATAGTATTTCGCTTTGTAATTTGACATCATATGTTTTTCCTTAAATTAAATGCTTTATACCAAAGAGTAAACCCCTCGTTATTCTTAGACGACAGTTTGATAAGGGTTTTGTTGTAAGCATCAACCAAGCGATTCTTTGGTAATGACTTTTATTGAATTTCGTAGGTCCGACAGTTTTAGGTGCTGACCGCTATTTCCGGCTGTCATGTGTTTATGTCTTTGACATTTGATGGGTTTTACAATTATATACCGCATTAGAAATATCTAATTCACGGTCGATTAGCAATGTAAGATCAGATTGTGTGTTATGAAATTCGTGTGGGTGTTATATTGTCAACTGGGCAAGATTATGTCCGGTTGACATCTTTTTCTTCAGATTTTGGATTATTAATAAATAGGTTATGGTACAGTATCTTGCTACCAGCCAAGCAGATGAATAAGATTTGCTCTAAAAATGATAGATTAAACAGACGCATGTAATAAGAGCACCACATACGGATGCCAAATGATTTCTTTTTAAAGGTGGGGAGATAAATTTAGTCAAGTTTGACCTGAAAGTCAATTCCCTTGATGAGAAACCTTGTGATAATGCATACGTATGAGAAGGGTTCAGTGGTTTGGAAGTTAAGGCCAATATTTTTCCACTGCATCTTTTTGAAGGGAGATCATTTTGCCAAAATTGACTAAAGAGTTATGGCCCTTGATGAGAGTGCACAAGTACGTAAAGTTTGATGACAGAAGGTTCAATAGTTAAGATGTTATGACAAAGATTAAAGTTCGGACACGATACCAGCGACAGAACGATGACAATATCTCAGGATTTCTCTACTTTTCTTTGAAAAACAGACGAGGCAAAAAAAAACACAAAAAAAACAAAAAAAAACTTACCATTATGTATATCGTACCTTTTAAAAACGAAATGCTGATTTTTATGACAAATGCGTAGTTCCATAGATGTGTATGTATAAACATATATTCAGCATCAAGCAGCACTCATTTAAAATTTTAATTTATACATTGTCAAGTAACTGAGAAACAGATCTTCGATGTTTTTTTTAAATAAATCTAATTTTTCTTTGAAAAAATAAAGAGAAATACGCTTAAAGTCCTTCGTGGTCCAGTGGTAACATACCTGACTACGAAACCGGAGTTTGTGGGTTCGAACCCAGTTCGGACAAGGGTTGTTCATGACCTTTCCAGGAACAACGTACTGATCCATCCCAGAAGCCGTTGAAAGGGATTATTATAAATTGTAAAAAGTTGTTTCTCAATCAACGTAAAGTCAAGAAGTTTAAAATGAGATACACTGTAGTTACTGTTTCTAATAAATACCGGTAGCTAAAATATGCACCTCTGGCTTAAAAGAAAACGTAAACATTATAAAACAGAAGTTAGACGGTGTACTCATTCTAACAGGTTTTTCATTATAATTCCATTATCTGAATTAATGGTTTAAATATCCTCGGGAAGTTCATTTTTAACACAAATGGACTTAAAACATAGATATTTTGGAAAAGGGAGAAAAGAAATAGCTCCATTTTAAAACGTTTTAATTTTTTACAGAAAATATTTCCATATATTTTATTCAAGCTTCTGAATTGTTTCTATGGTAACTGTCTAGAAACGATTTAACATACTTAATTCGTTTAAAATTAATAAAATATTTGAAAAATACAAACAGACGTTCTTAACTGGTGAAACAACTCATGTAATCGAAGTTGTGCTGATACAGCTTATCTCGAAACATTTGGAGTATCCGAAACATGTCCGAAATATTGCGAATGTTAACATTAAAGAAAACAAAGGAAGGTAACTACTGGAATAATACATTTGCACTAACCTTTTGTAAGTGGAAAGGAGTTCCAATTTATCTATATCTCTCACATTATGGGTGAGTACCATCAACCTAAAACTAGCATTAAGGTAAAGTCACTGTAACGGTTCCACTACATTTCGGACCTCATTGCCTTTCACGGAGATAACAAAGGTTTATTTATGGTTCATTAGGATTTCTAAGTTATCTTGAGGGAGTTAGACGTAGTGGAACCATGACAGTGACAAACATTCTGATACACTCCCAATCAGATGAAAAAGAAAAAAGATAAAACCAAAATTAATGAAAGTTACTGAATGAAACAATCGACACGCTGAGCCCACGGAAGATAAGCATTAACAGGAATAATGAGCATTTTACCAGACTCACTAAAAGCACAAAACAGACGTATGACCATGAAATGTGTGATTCCTTTATAAGATTTGATTTAACTTGATCTTTTCTGGTGTCACTGCCTTTTAGACGACCGAGAGAGACCGAAAATGCTTCCATTTCATGCTTTATTTCCTGAAATATTCATAAACTATAATGGTTTTGCATAAATGCATAAATGGGGGGAGGATCGTATGGTGGGGAAATGTTAAATAAAGTTTATCGACGTCTGGCGTCTTTCAGCAGTTGACAAGAAGCAAATGCGTCAATGCATAAACATGGGTAGCTATTTTATTAAATTTTCTTTAACTGATATAATATCAAAATAACCTAATTCAGATGGCGTTACATTGTCTAGCGTTAAAACCAGACGATATTTATATATTTGTATAATGTACGCACGATTATTGTATTCCTATCATTTTTAAGAACGGTATGCACAAGCGTTTAGATGAATCATATCATTCAAACTGATGATTTAGAATAGGCACTGGGCACAAGCTACATTGGTGTAGAAACAATGTACATTGTATTAACGATTTGCCGTTTCTTTATAATTTTCACACTCTTATAAACCTACCGTATTCAGTATACATCTAGACAAAATTTAATACATTGTTTTTAAAATAATATTATGAAAGTCACCCGAGATAATTTCTTCCGAATTTCGCCTTCCTTTAATTTTAGCAACTTTTTTTAATTTAAATTTGATCGCCTTTGGCAAAGAGAAGAATCCTTGATATTTCGGAACAAGAGTGGCGTTCTCTTAGCCGCCAATGACGTAAACACCACTTGATGACTTGATAACCTGATTTATGGAAGAAACTGCGTCTGGAATTGACGCTATTGTCGACTGGTTGTCATTTGTTTGTCGTAAGTGCATGTATTTTTAGAAGCACTTAGCCTAGTTTCGCTTTTACCCCTCTATATGATTTTTTGAAATAATGACAACACTGCGACAGTACAATATAGACCATTTCATTCCGAAATGAGACGTAAACCTACGTAAATCAACGAGCTCTCTCTGAACACCTAACCTACTTGCTGGTGTATAATTATAATACAGGATCGGCAATACCCGGTATAATTCGCTGACTGGAGTTGACCAATCGGTGACTGGGGAAACATTTCAGGTGTATGTTTTTTGTTTTAGGTTAGGTGTTCGGGAAGTGTTCTTAGATTAACGTAGGTTTACGTCTTATTTTTATTTTAAAAAAAACATTGTCATACAAGTCCAAAAATGTAGAATCATCAATAGTGTATTTATTCATGTTATATATTCCTTAGAATAAATCAGCGCTTATTGAAAAAGAAAGTTAACACAACCTTGATTTTTCTCACAGTCTCAATCGGTCTGAGGCTTTGTAGGTACGCTACTTGTTTTTTTTTTATGATTTGTCCTAATTGGACTTAAAAAAGTTGTTTATGAAAGAAATACATAAGACAAATTGATCTACAAAAGAAAATTAACATGAATTGAATATGTACTGTTTTCTAAGTTGTTTTTTATTAATTGCCGTAAAGGTTCATACATCAACATGGCTTGAATTACTGAAAATAAACTGTGTTCCTTAAGATTCTACATTTATTGTCGTAAAGAAACCAATATTAATATGTCAGAATTATATTTAAGTTTTTTGGTTAAAGATGAGATGGTCAATTTTTACAACGTTATTTCCAACAATACCAATCAGTCGAAGTACAAAGTGATAATCTTTTTTCGTTCTATTACTGACTGAGCTCCTGATCTATGAATGAATAACACATTATATATCAAAAATACCATTAGCCGCTTTTCAGTACTTTTTGTCAGATCAGAAATGAACGGATATCTGCAGCAGGGCGACTGATACGCTTAATCAAAGTTAATGAATATGTAAACAGTGTTTAGGGCAGTTTGTTAGCTAGTCACTTTCAATGACTTAATTCTTAGAATAAATGAACTGAAGTGATAGCAAGAATAACAGCTGGGATATTCGACGTTGATGGGGAATAAAGTCATCAAGAATGTAGAACGGTTTCATAATGTAAGCGGAAAGCAATCGGCGGGGTATGATTCATTCCGTCAAATATACTATAATACACTATCATAATATAATATACTCCCACTTAATATATATAATATGTAATATACTTACTTATATAACTTTCGGCCCGATACAGTTGTTAATGTGCATCAAAGAAGAGTGTTTTGATAAGGCAAGTATAAACTCATCAAAGAAACTGCAATTCAGTCCGAATATTTCATCAATAGTTGGTGAATACGAAGCAAATACATATATATATTTCTCAACAAATAATTGTGCGTAAGCTTTTTTCATGAGTATAGGCATTTTCTACCGGTGAAAAATATTCAAACATTCATATGGTTAAAGAGAGCTAAACCAAAATAACACGTGGAAAAGCATAGGAGGAATTGCACCTTGCGCCACAAAGTAAAGAAATCGCCTTACGCGAGACTGCCGATTCATTATATGTGACTGTTTTCTTTCTTTTCTTTTTCTTGTTCGTAATAAATGCTGAGCATCACAAGGGCATGTTAAAATTGGAATTAGATTTTTTGCACTTACTAAATTGTTTTTTTTTTTTCACCTTTCCGAAACCATTTCATTAGCCGTGAAGAGTACATATTTTCTGGCATCTTAAGGTAAGTCACTGTAATGGTTCCGCTACATTTCGGACCTCATGGCCTTTAACTGAGATAATCAAGGTACCCTAATTGAAACATTAGGAAACCTTGGTTACCTTGGTAGAGGTTAAATGGTCCAAGATGTAGCGGAACCATTACAAGGGCAACCCACGCGTGTATTCAAATCAGATTACAAGTAAATATGGACTACATCAGGTGTGATTTTGTACCACTCATTGGTACTTTGGCCTTCACAAATATATATTTGTACAATTAATGTTTATATATATATATAAATAGATTTAGTGAGCGAACTAGCAAAGTGTTATTTATAAACGCCATTCGTTTGGAATATTTCACATCGTTGTAATGCCGTGGAGATTAGTAATAGGCTTTTCTCCTTTGGTACGTCATATAGGGACTTTCAAACTTAAACAACATACTGCAAATTCGAAGGGAGAGAGGGGATTTCAGTCATGTCGACGCTCAGCTAATTACATGTAGAGAACAAAATTTAATACTGTATGGTGGCATATTTCTGCCAGCCACTTATCCACTTAGCTATGTCGAAACTCTTCTAAAAAAATGTCACATAGTCAGTTAGTATCTGGCAAGTAGACAACTTTCGTGTTATCCTCTTAGGTATCTTAACAGAACAAAACTGCCTGTTAGTGCCCTCTACTGCCAGCCATATATTCACTTAAGATAACTGGTTATCTCGCCTTTTTTTAAGTTAGTCTGTTAAATTATGCGGATAACAAGCATTTTTTCACATAATTATCTGGAAAAAGGCATGATATCCAGTTAAAATAAGTGAATATGTGATTGGCAGTAGTGGGCACTAACAGACAGTTAAGTCCTGTTAAGATACCTAAGTAGATAACTTGAAAATTTGCTACTTGCCAGATACTAACTGAATATATGACAATTTTTCAGAAAAGTTTCAACATAGCTAAGTGGATAAGTGGCTGGCAGAAATATGCCACCATAATACTGACTACATAAATGACTCCAAGATAAGAAGTATATTGGAAACCTCTTTTGGAAGGCTTTCTCACGTGAAAATTGGAGTGACAGGACAGGAATTTGAACCCATTAGTGGGAGGCTAGGCGATAGTCTGTAACCACTGGGATACGGGGAGTGGGGGGGGGGGGTCTTGTTATCGCACTGGAATCAAGATCAAGAAATCTTGAAGTGGTAGCACAAATCGACTTCCGATCTAATTCCACAATGGAGTTATTATTTATTTATAACCATGAACACGCAAAAGTACTGGTCTAATCCAAAAGTGTCGAGAGGGATTTAGAAATGTATCCCGATTATAAACGTCAGTATTCGGGATATTCTGATTTCTATTAATTCATTTCCATATTCCCTTTTTCTTTCTTATCTATATGATAGTTAGATCGTCTATCATGGAATTGGGAGGTCGTGAGTTCAATATCCGGCCGCGACATACCAACATTTCGCTGTGTGACGTCAGTCTCTACCTGTCTCGTGTAGACAGCGTGTCCAAATAACTCAAATTCTATCAGCGGGGCGTTAAATCCTAACAAACAATTACAAATTATTTGTTTCTTTCATTCGTTCTTTCTTCTTAAAATACATCATACAGGTAATAGCAGAATTTAATATATGACATTATGCCCAAAGAGCTGTTTCCGGTTTCGTATAACCATCATATATTTTCTTATATTTAATACGTTACATATAAATTTTAGGCCGAATTACATCATTCCGCGTCACGTGCGTGTATAAATAATGTGTTGAACTCGAACGGCAGGATTAAATGTATTCGATGCAACTAACTTTGATAAAAAAGAATGATGCATCATTCATATGATTTTGAAAATGTATTAGAACCCGTAATTTTCAGTTATTATTTGAAACTATTTCTTGATTACAAATAGTAACGGCTCACAGTCCGTTCATTCATGTTTTTGTTTGTTTGTTGTTTTAATCGCGATTTACTGTCAGTATAGGTCATATGATAAAAAGAATCTGACATGAAATGCCATTTCATATCAATTTTACTAAACTCGTTCATGAAAATGTTTTTAAGCTCGCCAGGGGCTCGCTGTCAGATTCTGTATGTATATATGACTAATCCTATACCTACTTTTTAAAAATAGAACAGCCTTTCCCTAATATGAAATTATCTTCAGATCTCGGATTCAGACGCTAATAATCTTAACGAATTTGTTCTGAGAGAGCCGTGCTTAGATCCTCAATGAATTCGGACATATGCCGTGACACGCCTTGATCTTTCTTTCAACATTTCTTTTTATTTTATATCGAATACAAATCAAGTTATCCCACCTTATATTAATCACTCTCGATGGTTCTAGTGGCGGCGTATGTGGACATTAATGTAGGAGGAAACCCGAGAACCCGGGGAACACCCACGTGTCTGGTCTGGCGACCACTGTAATCTCTCACGAACGTGACCTGGATTCAAACTAGGGACGCATTGGTGAGAAGCGAAGCGCCTTACCAATACGCTATCCATGCACTTGGAAAGGAATCGAGTCTTTGATGTCATCTTGCCCAGTCTCCGTATTCGTGCATTAGTCAGAAATTTCCTTTTTCTAACCCCACAAATAATGACAATTAAGACTGTCTCAATTAGTCTTTTCACAGATATAACCAACGACTCTAAAGTCAAAGGGGTTCCAAATACATATTCCATCATGAGTATCATTAAGAATCCGTGTGTTATTTCTGTTGAGAACAATATACTCCTCTTAATTCTTAATTACAAACTAAACAGCTAGCTGTCTTAAGGTATTCCATCCATCATTAAATTGTGGTCATAATCGATCAAATGGTCGTCGGAATAATAAGGTAAATGCAAGTTTTTATAGATTTTCAGCAAAAGAGCCTATAACTCAAAATTAATGAATGATTGCATCGACACTGAGGTCTTTTTTTAAGAATTTGAAGGACCATGATTATAATCTAATGATGGATGGATTACCTTAATAAAATAGAATTTTGAAATTTGATAACATGCAGTGGTCTGATTGATAGAAAATATCATTTTTATTTTCTAGAACACGAGGCCATATCACGGCAGTATGAAATTTAGACGTTTATGATAATCCAGGAAAACACGATTATCATCTCATTATTTATTTATAAAACATTTGACATTTAATATGTTATAAATGACAAGAATTAATGTCAAGGTACCAGTCACTGTAAATCCAATGCATATCCGTTACAGTTACAGCGACAGTCATTTGGAGACTAATTCCACAGGGTGCCTGGATAGCGTAGTGATAACGCGCTTCGCTTCTCACCAATGCGTCCCGGGTTCGATTCCTTGTCACGTACGTGAGAGGGTACACTTGTCGCCCGTCCAGACACGTGGCTTTACTTCGGGCTCTCCGGTTTCCTCCCACAATAATGACCACATACGCCGCCATCAGAGCCATCGAGAGTGATTTATATAATTTGTTAAAACTTGTTTCGTAATCGATGTAAACTAAATAAAGTTTAAACTTTTAAGACTAATTCCATTTAAGACAGATATACGAGTAGTACTTTCACACTGCAGCCAACGGTATTCAGTCATTTGGAGACGATGTCATTTTGAGACAGATATAGTACTGCCATACTGCAGTATTACGCCGTATACATGTGACATGCGCGCTTTGTAACTTATTAAATACCGTCTGTCTAGTTAATAATGCATTTTAATTCTGTGTCTTTTTCGGCTTGAGCACATCAGTTGAAGCAATGAGAAAAACTTAATTGTCACATGGGTGACACGAAAACTATGGTTTTGGTATGGTATCAGACAAAAAGAATAAACCAACAATAATGTGAATTAAATATATATATTATAATACATGTATATATCTTCACCAGAAGCCAAAAACCTGTAGTTAAATATACAACAAAACATAAATATATGTAGGTTGATTATTTCTTAAATAATTTTACCAGTATGTTTATACGAGAATCAAACTAAAGCACGTTTCTACACGTTAATTCCCTCTGGATATAATTAGAATACGGCGCTGTAGACTAGAATCCATAACATTGCCTTCCGCGTTGATCTATTCCAATATTGACAACGATTCAATTCTGTCCCTCGAAGTCTATTAACCAAATAACATTGTAAACACATTCCAAACTAAAATCTCTGGTATTTCAAAACATGCACAGTTTATAATGATCACACATAATAAACACTTTTGTTTATGGAAACTGTTGTCCACTGGGACTCTTTATTCCCATCATAACGATAGAGCAATGCTTGTAATTTTGTCAGTAGCGGAGTTGCTATTAGGCCCTGTAGGCCCGGTCCTACAAGTTGATCAAGAATTGACATATTTTCAAAGTTCCAAAAGACAATACAAACTGGAGGGGAAAGGGGTTCAAGCTTTATGCATGATTTAATTTCCATACAGTGTTCATTTTTTTTTTATAGAAACAAATACATAGTTTAAAATGGTTCTGTTAAACGAATTACTTTGTTTATTTTCCCTGAAAATACTTTAGGACGCGCATCTTGCTCTTTTTAATTTCCGGTTGTTTTCAAACTTTTTGGGGACAAGGTCCCCCTAGACCCCCTTACCAATAGGCAACACCTTCTATGGGCATACAGGTTGAAAAAAGCTAGCTACACCCCTGTTTGCTGCCAGAGTAATGTTAAAACAGCCGATAGGCTACGCCGTTAATCGGCGCAATTGTAACATTATCATGGGTCGTTATTGAAAGGGTGGTATCTGAATAACGTAGTGGTAACACACCTCGCTCCTCAAAAGTACGCCCCGGGTTCGATTCCTGGTCACGTACAGTGGTCACCCGTCTAGAAACGTGGTTTTTCTCCGGGCTCTCTTGTTTCCTCCCACAAAAATGTCCACACACGCCGCTATCAGAGTTATCGAGAGTGATCAATATAAGTTGTGATAACTTGTTTCGTAATTGATGTAAAATAAATAAAGTTTAAATTATAATTTTAAGGGGTTGTTATAGTATTAGTCTATATGTTAAAGAAGTGGTTGTTTTATTTGTCGAAGAATACCTTTGAATGCACTAATTATACCTAAAAATGAGATGTTCCTTCCAGAACTAAAAACATCCTATCAAGTCGTATACAATTATTCCCTTAGGGAGATTTTCCTACTTACGTAAGCCTTTTACAATACGTTTGATTTCCCTCCTGAAACTGAATTAAAAGCCTAATAAGGTCGATGACTCTTTCAAAAGGAACATAATTTCTCTTCCTGAAGATATGTTTCCTTAAAGAAAAAATATATTTTTATTGGTAAGGAACAATTATTGAGAGAAAAAAATGAGAAAAATGTTCTCTAGACCAAACCCTTATAAGGTTTTTATTCGTAAATAGTTTATATTTATCTGCTTATATTGAATTGTAAATACGTGTGTCTATTTCATTTCAGGTAAGATAATACACTATCTAATGGGAGTGTCCATGACAGTGAGCGTCCTGTCCTTGACCGCAGTTGGCCTTGACCGACACTACGCCATATTGTACCCTGTCTCGTCACGTCAGCACAGGTAAGATTTCTGATGTTACTGTGGAATCATTAATTTTCGTGGGACACTAATTTTCGTTGATTTCGTGGAGGGTTTTATTCACGAATATTAATCCCTACGAAAACTTGTCTCTTTTCTAGACCTCACGTTTTTGAGAACATAGATCCACCAATAAATGTACCAAATAAATTCTTTTAGGTACATTATCAATGAAATTTAATGTGAACGAAAATTAACGATTTTACATGAGTTGTCTCACTTTGAATAGATAATTCTATTATACCAAGGACTACAAAATTGGGAGGGAGGAAAAAAATGAAATCTGTTTGTCCGTCCATCTGTCTGTCTGTCTATCTGTAGACACACTTTTCTCCACTCTTTATGAAGCTTCCTAGGCTTTATCAGTATGATGTTTAATTTTGCATGTCGTCAGATTAATTTTGACAGAGTTATGGCCCTTTGCATTTATTGATGCAGTATTGTCCGACTTCATCTTCATATCCCATTGTTTGAATTGGATAAACAATCATAGGATTCGGTAGTATGAAGTCGTGTCGTGCATATAATCGTCATTTTTGTTGAAGATGATTTATCACAGAGTTGTAGCCTTAATATGAATACATGATGTGCATTTATTCTTGTCCAAACTTTACTTCAATTACCCAAAAAGATTGTTCAATAACAATTCTAGTTGTCTCGATATCCGTGTTTCTTTGTCCTTTTTCCCTTTGGTTGCTCCCCCTTTTGCTGAATTCATTTTTGGTAAATGTTGGAATACTCATCGGCGGACATCTTAGTGCTTCCTTATTGCACACATATATCAATGACAAAGTCGAAACTATATCAATCCAAAGCATCTTTAATGTTAATCTTGTGAATTTTGTATGTTTAACGTTGTTTTCATAACGACTGAAATGACTTGACTGTTTGAGTTTACCGTCGCTTCGACAGTATTTCAGTCATATAGCGACGTCCAACTAATTACAGGTGGAGGAAGACCCCGAATGCACGGAGGCATCCGGGTAGAACCACCAGCCAACCACAAGCCAGCTGGACGGCTTCCTCACATGAAAATCCGAATGACCCTGTTGGGATTCGAACCCAACGACATTAATGAAAACTCTATAGAATGTATAAAATCTGTTATAAGTTTGAATGAGCACAAGTGACAGAAAATCTATGAGATATAACATCAGCTATAATAAACATTTACCTTGCCTTGTATTTTGCCGTGCTAAGAAGTGATTTCAAATTTTAGAAGTCAAATAACATCTCTGATTCTTATGTAAAAAAAAAAAATGAAATCTTTTACTGTCTTAATAAATAACAACACAAATTTCCATCTCTCTTGTAACTGACAGGAATTGAACAGTGTCAATGTTTTATGTTTAAGAGTGTTCCTTTAAAATATTTACCATAAACATACATACTCAGTATAAAAGGATATACGATGTAAATTAAAACGTCTGTTTCAATCAGTTCCACTTTAAGAACTTCAACAGATTGCATAAGGATTTTTTATAAAGATGTTTGACTGTGCGCAATTATGATTATATCTGCCTGATTGAATGGTGAATCTGAAAATCCATAGAAGGGAGGGAATAGCTGAAAGAAAGTGTAAACCTATACTGTGACATGCATTAAACAAAAAGCCTAATACATTTTGTTTAAGCATCTAAAAGCTTTTATCTTAAGTCTATGTAAGAAATAAGACGCCTGATTGAATTTAAAGTTTATGTAGTTTCTAGTATATTGCTGTAGAGTGATATAAACAAAATGGAGTGCTGTGATTGAGTTTCCTGGATTTTATTACTTATTATTGCTCCAATTCTACCCTAGACCGTCCCCGGTGGCAGAGTGGTTACAGCGTCCGCCTCGAAGCGGGAGGTCGTTGGTTCGATCCCCGACCGCGACCAAAGTCGTAAAAAATGGTACTATTATAGCTCCATTGCTTGGCGCTCAGCATATAAGGGTAGTTGCAGGACTGGTTGGCCCGGTTTCAGGATAATGGGACGGCGTGATACTACATTGTGGCAGCACTATATCTGTCTCAAGTAGGCATCGTCTCAAAATGACTGAAATACTCTCGGTGGGACGTTAAACCAACCAAACAAACAAACAAACAAACAATTCTACCCACTGAGGTCACATTACATTGGGGCTCATTTAGACTAATTTGAGGGTATAAATAGACATGTTTGTGCCTTAGAGGCATAGTTAAACTCAATATGTATAAGTCGTTTATACGGTTGCACAGAGGGGACATAAATATAGTTTTACTGCGCGTGCGCACGCTTTAAAATAGTAATTGTGTGCGAATGTTGTGATTATTACATGCGCATGCAAGTTTAAATCTTCTTGTAAGTCGCTTTTATGCCACTGTGCGTTTAGCATTCGGTAGAACATAAATCAAGACTTTATCAGGCTATAGCTCTTTATTCGTCTTCCATTGGGAATTATTTAATGTAGAGGGGGTCCTCCGTGGCCGAGAGGGTATTCAGAAATAAAATGAATCAGAAAATAAGTAACTCTGAAGCGCAGTCAAAATTGTGTGAATTTTAAAAGATTTTCTTAAAATCTGAAAATAACAAAACTATCATACTTATGAAAATTTTGATGCTAGTTTTGAGAATTATTGAATACACGTATAAGAAAATATGATCCCCATTATCGATTTTAAGATTTAAAATAAAATTGTATACATTGCTTTTCAATAGGTAAACACATTTTTTCGGAAATAAACAACAAAACAATAGGAAAACACAAACCTCTTCATGATGACATTTCGCAAGAATGCTTTATCAAAATTGCGCCAAATAATGATTTTTTTCCGAGGAATATTAAAACTTAAACAAAAACGATGACTTTAAATTTGACGGGGACATGCAATAAAGCGAACACAAAACTTTGAGGGAAATCTTATGATAACCACGTCAATCCAAAATGGATTTTTTCTATTAAGCAGATAAGGCAACCCTCCTGGTTTTAAGATGATTTGACTGGAATTTTAGATATATACATGTACTTGTTCTTGAAATCGTTTATACTTTTTTTGTAGAATTGATTAATATATATCAACAGAAATCATTACAATATGAATAAAATTAATTACAAATAGTGAGATGGTAGGTGATACGAAAACTTACTTATTACAAAAATAAAAGAGCAAGAAACTTGATACATGTTGCAGTAATGCTATATGTTAATTAGAGCTTTTGTCATATTGATTGGAGTAGGCCGTACTATGATTAAATTAAAAGTGTGAATAAATCTCTATCATGTAATTTTGAAATAACTCGACCCTTGTAAAATTTTTCAGCAAAGAATGTATAAACTAATACCACTAGGTTTGCTCTTATTGGAACCATTGGTTACATTTTAATATGATATCAAATGCATATTTAATGTGTAAGTTATGGATTGTTACACATATTTTTTAAACTCTTTGTATACTTTCCTATAGCATATATTTGCAGGATGTTGCATATGAATATTTGAATATTCCACTATGTGTTTTAAATATTTTTCTTTTTTTTTCTTTACAGAACTATGCGTAAAACAGCAACAGTGATCCTCGTGTTCTGGTTCTTTTCCTTCCTCGTGAGCAGTCCATCATTCGTCATCGCCAAGAAAATTGACTACGGCACCGGTAAAGCCTGCGTCAACTACTGGAAATGGCCATGGGCACATAGAGTCCATTCCTTGGTCATCTTCATAGTTCTTTACGTCATTCCACAGTGTATTCTTGCCGTTTGCTACGTTCGCATTGGTAAGCGCCTTTGGTTTTCTATGCGCTTACATGGCAAGGACAGCTCTCGATCTGTTCAAACATTGCGTACACGCAGGCGTGTCGTCAAAATGGTCATCATTGCCACCTTGTGCTTTGCCATCTGCTGGCTACCTATACATCTTGTGGAACTCTATGTGGCTTACGGGAAAAACTTTGGAGTCATACTCTATGAAATGAAGCTCCTTGCACCATTAGTGCCCCATTTATTCATCGCTACAAATCCAATCATGTACTGTTTCATGTCCAAAACATTTCTGTTGAGCTTCAAAAATGCCTTTGCCTGTCATGATAATTTGCTCACAAACAGCTACATTGACGACCGAGATTTGACATCAGTCGGAAAAATGAGAAAAACATCTGGAACAGGACAAAAGAAGGAAGTGATCTTTAAAAAACGGCTGCAGAAGCAAACACGATCAAGGAGTGACACTCAAACAAGCTCTGCTACAATATATGGTCAGAAAATTGACCCCACTTCATCAATAAAATACAGCACAAGATCGTTCTACAAAACAAGCGTGAATCTGTAAGTGATAAAAACACACAAATTGAGAGCCTTTTTTTGAACGGAATCCTTTGGAAATTAATTTTCTGACATGGATATTTAAAACAAAAGAGGCCACTGGAAGCTTTTTTTGTGAAATTGGGAACATGTTACAGTGAAACCTCGTTAGTCGGAGTTCTATTGCTCCGGAAACCTCGCCATATGGACGCTTTTCTCTTGAAATGGATTTCCACAACGTAAAAATGCTTCGGAAATGTGCGTTCTGGATCCGGACATCCAATTTTGGAACCAATCTTCTTTATGCTATTCAAAATGACTCGATAATCCGGGTACCAGTTCATACTGGATTTCCCTCCTACATATTTTTTTCAGAGTTTATTATCTCCGGTGTTTATATTATTAAAATGCTTTTCCTGAATGGAAATGAAAATTAATCCTCATGTGAAACATGTACATGCGCTGATATTTTCTAAAATGTCAATGCAGTTAGGGTTGATAACTAGCTCATTTGAAATCTCAATGTGATAAAGTATTAGCATATATTGTACTGATTTAATTTCGACTGATAAAGAATTTTGATTTACTGAAAATTAAATTTTTTTAATTAAATTTTATCTTTCCAAATGATCATTATGTAATTTGATCATTTGCTTTATTACCCAAAGTGTGACTTTAATGATGCTATGATAGGAAAATATGACTGTAATATAAATAATATATGTGAAATTGTGATTAATAAATTTTATTGTTTGGTAAAAATATTTTTGTTTGTTTTAATTCCTTAACATATACATATTCAAGGGTATCTTTAAATAAAAGGTTACAAACGCCTCGATAAGGCAAAAAAGAGGTCCGTTTCTGGTCTCCAGCAAATAAAAAAGGTCAATAGGTTGGCATTTTATTTTATTTTTTTTTGTATTTCTATTTTACATGAAACGAAAGGTAAAAAAAGGAAACATTTTTTTAAAGGCGGAAAAGTAAAAGGAAAAAAAACTTTATGGTCTGTCGTTAAATAAGAGGGTCGGTCGAGCGACCAGAAACGGAACTATTTTTGTTGTTGCTGTTGTTTTTTTTGGTGGGGGGGGGGGGGGGGAGGGGCTTAGTAAGTCTTACAAACATTCCTAAGGAGTTATGCTAGACTATTATTGGCCTACGAAGGTTTCCATGCATATGTTGTTTTGATTACCCTTTATGAAATTATTATTATTTATGAAATTATTATTATTATTATTATTATTATTTATGAAATTATTCAATTGTATTGCCTGCTTTCTGACGTGATGTTAGATAGTATATGAAAATAGGGAACTACTCTCCGCCTGTAATCGGGATCTTTGTTTTCTCTCCAGTTTCTTATAGACTTGACAATTTGAGTTTACCGTCGCTTCCGTCATATAGCGACGTCCAGCTAATTACTGGTGGAGGAAGACCCCGAATGCACGGAGGCATCTGGGTAGAACCACCGACCTACCGCAAGCCAACTGGAAGGCTTCCTCACATGAAAATCCGAATGACCCTACCGGGATTCGAAGCCATGCGGTGAGGGGCTGAGTGAGTGTTAAAGTCAGCGACTTTACCCTTTCGGTCACGGGGGCCCCAGTTTCTTATAGAAAAAAATAAACGTAACGTTTATGCGACCACCAGAGGGCGATACGAAAACATATTAGTTATAGTGCACTTGATCGTCAAAATTACAGCCCGCTCCAATTAATATCAGGTATTTTATCAATTAATACCTAACACAGTCTAACCTGTCTTAGGCGGCCAGAATAGGGAACAAGGGAATGTGGCCACTTAAAAGAGGTGGTGGCTAAATGAAGGTTAAACTTATAACAAAATGCTAGATTATTTATATCAAAACTGACCGCTAAATGAAGGTTAAACTTATAACAAAATGCTAGATTATTTATATCAAAACTGACCGCTAAATGGAGGTTGAGCGCTTAATACAAGTCGCCACTATAACAAGTTCAGTTGAATGTTCGTTGTATTTTTATGCTTCAAAACTTTTAAGCATCAGACACTCACAAGATTTGATTGAATATGTAGAGTTATTATAATGGTAGTACCAGATATAAAACATATATCCTTTATCAAAGTGACTTTTCGGTAATTGGATACATAATACCAGTACTATGACTTTCCAAATAATTAACAGGATAAAATCAGAATCAATATCAACATTGAAATTCAGTGCTTTTGCATTAAAAGTACATGTAACAAAGTTACAAATAAAGGATGAAATATTACAAATCGAGTGGGCCATGAAAATTTTGTGAATATAAACGACGTATACATAACGACGTTATGTCAAACAAAAAATATCTTTAAAAAAAATATACACGGCCGTGGTGTATTAATTATATGTAGTGTTTATTCTGCATCTTGATGAGAGGACATTTGGTCCATGTATTATGAATTTCTTTCAATCGTTCAAAATGTAAAGAGCAGATATGAAATTGCTGACGATCGGACAGACGAACGACCAGTTCACAAAACGTTCTTTCCCAGGATACGAAGGGGATCTGAAGGTTCCAAATCCAACGTGTGTTTTTTCATCCTTAAGGTATGTATTTTGAGAAGATTAATTAACTATTTTGAACGTTAAGGCATGCATTAATATATTATTGTTGAGGTTTTAGAAATGCATATACAAAGCGAAAAAGCTGATCTCTTTTCCGGACGGATACTTTCTAATTTTTATGTCGCCCAATCAAAACTAACATTTTTCATCAGCTGTTTAGTGACCTTCACCTTAAAGTTTAGACAGGAAATACAGGTGAAAACAGCCAACGACCGAAACAGGTACATTTTGCCACACGTACAAAAGCAAGCTTGGTCGCAATGTGTTCGACTAGACAGTTCGGAACAGGCTGCGTTAGGTGAGACAGAGGACCCGACGGCCTAGATAGGGTTTAGCATCGAGGGTCACGTTTTCGTTGGGCGAGCCAGACGACATCTGTGACCTGGTTAATATATTGACTTGTGCCTTGACGCTTGGCGCTGATGGTCGACTGAGAATTAACCGCCGTCGTGAAGAGCGAACTATGCGTAGTTGCATCCTAGAATACGATCGTTTCGGATGTGGATCGCTCATGATATGTACCGGCAATTTCGTTGCACACCAAACATACATTATTCTTCTAAATATCAATTGTAATGATATCTCTGAGTCGTATATATTTATTCTCTGACATTTGATTACAAATTTACAGAAAGAAAAAGAATTCAAAACAAGCTGATGAATACAAAGTGAACATAATTTTAAAGGTGACCGTATTTTCTGGCTGAATAAATATATATGAATATATTTACCAAATAATTACATTATAAATTAAAATAAAATCCTTTCATAGAATTTTTTTACATATTTGCATATAATGCATAAATAATTGTTTATTAAAACAGCCCATAAAAACATTACGTCGCCGAGTTCGTTTTTTCTTTCTCTCCAAATAATAAGTGGAACACTTCCAATTTAGCCCAAAGTTTTCTTTTATAGAAATGTCATACTTTTTCACATTATTTTTATTCGAATATCATTACAGGCTTGTTATTGGATATAGTCTATGTTTTTATATTAAAAACGATAATAGTGACGAAAAAAGGTGTGCTGAAATATCACAAACCAAGAGGGCCATGGGAAACTTGATAATTTTCTAAACAAATATGGCAAAATAATTGGTCGAGGAACCAGATATTGTTCTTCTAAATAGTAATAGTATTATAAGCCAGTATCAGTTGTTTTCGTCCCTCTCCTATTACCACATGTTTAGGCAAACCATTGGATGAGATTAATACGAGACAATGTCATGTGTCATGCCGCAAGAGCCGCCTAGGAAATGTTAAATAACGAAAAAAAAAAAAGATATTTCTCTCTTTCTCTCTCACATACACACTCCTCAGTTGATAATTCATTACAAAAAAACTATAGATTTACGAATGTAAGTTTTATTTTCAGGCGATTCTCTCTTTGACTTGGGGTTTCAGTAAGGTCCCTTACAGGGAGAAATACTATTTTTCTCAATTTGGTACCAGCATTATTGAAAATTTGAGACATACTCAAAAGTCATTTATATAAGTATGTACTACTCACAAAATTGCTACGTTGAAGTTTCCCCCATATGGATTCATTCATTTCTTTTTCTGTAAAGAATGTCAGTGATAATTTTCTACGTTAACTGTCGGACACCACGTTTAAGAAGGATTGAGGCTCAAATTCTTTTCTGATTCATAAGATGTGAATTAATGTCGAAGGTTACGTTTGCTACCAAAATATATTCATGCTATACAGCTGTCTATTCTGGACAGGCTTTCTAATTAAAAATATCAAAGAAGGTGTAAATTAGGATGCTCTTTCTTTTTTTTCTCTTGAAATTCAATAATTTAAACCATTCTTTTCAGATGTCTCAAATTAAATTTAATGATTTCGAGGTGTAAGTTTAATATGAACCTACTAAAATAAATAGTGAATTATACTGGAATGATAGCTGTGGATTTAAGGCTCTTAAAAATTCGAAGTTTGCACAATTTTATTATGCTTAATCACTAGTATAATCGTTTCCCATTGAACCTTCATTAAAGTCATGTTTTATATATATATATATATATATATATATATATATATATAGTCCATTGAAAGCCAGAAGGGGCTATCCGCATATGTCAAAATAAGGCTGATAGTCCCTTCTGGCTTCCAATGGACGATATATATAACTGATATTTGTTCAGTTGGCCGGAAAATATTTGAGCTTTATTTATACTCAAGCATCAGGCATTTATGACAAACCAGTCTTTGTCACGATTCAAATAGTCTTAAAATCAGTGACACTATGACTATTATGGTTGTATTTTTGCAGGAAAACGTGTGCCTTTAATATACAGATATTTAATACCAAAATAATATATTAATTGGCGAATGTCTATCCGTTTGAAGAAGAATAAGGCTTCTCCTAATTTTGACATGAACAGAGAGATTAAAACGACATTTGTCACGACATTCGACTGTTTACGTATTAACCCTTTCCCTCATATAGACTCATTTTGACGCACTCAGTAGGTACCACATAAAGCCTGATCTGCAGAAAATCATAGTTAAACCTTACCAAATTTAATTATAAAGTCCTCATTTCCAGACCACTGAGGAGCAGCGAACAGCATAAAACCTGATCAGCCTGCGAGTTACTCGCAGGCTGATCTGGTTTTATGCTGTTCGCATAGGTCTTTTCATGGTTTCCTCTATGAGGGAAAGGGTTAAAGAATCGTCGTCTGCAAATAAATAAATTAAAAGAAATAGACAAGAAATGTGTCCAGAGGACACAGATGTCCCCAACCGTCGCATTTTCCAAAACAAAAGCCAACATCCAGGAGCGCAAGTCATGTCCTGTGTAATATATACACCAAGTCTATAGTCTGTTGCACAAATACTTCAGTGTTACCTGTGTCACAGTTTTGGAATGAACGGACAGATGAATGCAAATCTAAATGCCTCACTTTGGTGGGGTTAGGGGTATAGATATACCAAGGTGCACAGGTTCATGTCCTGAATAAAATATTCATGAAGTCTCAAGTCTGTAGTACAAATACTTTCAGAGTTACCTGCGTCACAAGCATAAATTCCATATTTTAAAAACAAAGGCCCATAACTCTGCCAACTTTAACGAAGGTTCAATAAGAATACCCAGGTGCAAAAGCTCATGTCCTGAATAATATATCCGTGAAGTTTCAAGTCTGTAGTACAAATACTTTCAGATTTACGTGCGTCATAAAAGTTCAATAAAAAAGGCCCATAATATTCATCTATCAAGTCTGTAGTACAAGAACTTTCAAAGTTACGTGCGTCACAAGCATAAAATTCAATATTTTTTTCAAAAATAAAGGCCCATAACTCTGTCAACTTCCTAACAACCTACCTATGATGTTCATAAAGTATAGAATTTATAATTTATCTCCAGTGTTTTCTGATCGCTTTGCAGGCTTCCAGTGAGTTTCGAAGTTTCAAAATGTTCACATACTATTTTAAAACATTCGCTGAACTGTTCTCGCTATTCTTGGTGCTTTTGGAATTAAACCTTAAACTCCTGATCTAAGTTTTAATTTTGTTGTCGTTTAAGTGAAGCGTTCATCATCTTCTTCATCGTTTTTAGTAAACAAGGCAATACTTAACTAATTCACAATTATATCACGATCACATGGCCATTATTGATCAATCAAATTGCCGTATTTTTAGGTGAAATATAGATAGAGATTTCAAAGCTTAATTTGAAAATAACCAACATGCCTGCCTTAGATAGATATTAACATTTTTTACCTAATAAATAACCATGTATAAATTTATGATATAATGAATACTAATTAACTGGAATTTAAATGGTATTAGAAACCGTGTATTTTCCATTCTTCTGCAGCCTATGTAGAATCTGGAGCTACAATAATGGCAGAGGAGACCCTGATCCTATAGGATCTGACGTTTTACTTTCACTCAAGGGAGATCACTCTATGTAACAATTCATATACTCTACCGTACCCCATACCTTACATTAGAACGATTTAACATCTTTTTAGAGTTACTAAGTTATTTGAATTTGTGTTTAATTATGTAGGTTCTTTAATGGTAGATAAACTTCGAAGGCGATTTGTTCACTGAGCAATCGGTATACTTCCGAAAAATATGCATTCTGTGTTGACCAAACTCCGCGCATTAGTAACCCCCTCCCCCTTTACAGTTGTAGTACAAGATAGATAGATTTTTTTTGGCAGATATGCATTGGCATGGACAATTTATAAAACAAGCACATAAAAAATTGTTACATGTTGATAAATTATATCCATGTCAAACACACCAACACCAAGGACGACACAAAAAAGAGTAAATACCTCTTATTTCCATTGTGGTCCTTAAATGAACTGAACATTTTTTTAATTTCTTTTCATTTTACTGCGAGTGGTATTTCCCTTTAACATATTTTCTTATATTAACTTCAATAATAAATCAGCTTTTAAAATTATCATGTTTTCTTTATTTTTTTTCGTGCATACAAATATACCTTCGTCTTTTTTTTAAGCTTACCATCAACGTCCAAGGGAAATAACTGCGTGCAGTTTGTGCGTTGATATGTATTTAAGACCCCAAGGCGGAGAAAATCTCCTCATGCCCAGGTGAACCTGGAGGCTGACACGTTGTCATTGATTAAAGAAGATTGCAATGACAAATGGCCAAACGTTCATTCTTCGCTTTCATACAGGTGGTTCTTGTGTAATTTTTTCCATCCTTTTCAAGCATTTCCTTTAATAGTGAGAAGATACATTAATTGGTTGTTTTGTGTTAATGTTAGCGGTAAACAGACACTTGTTAATAATAGTAGTGACTGTAATCAGTCCAAAAAAGGTTGATTTTTCAGAGGCAAAAGTCAATGAGTATTTGATTAATCGTGATTAAATACAAACTATAGCAATTTTGGAGCGAATGCCTATTAAACCCCTCTATTTTAATTTTTTTGTACAACATGAAAACAAAGAAAACGTAATCTGTATTAAAGGTATAGATATTAATTTCTCAAATATTCATTTACATGTATACTTTGGAAATAAAATAAAAGACTTGTCTTCACTTGACTATTTGAGTTTACCGTCGCTTCGACAGTATTTCAGTCATATAGCGACGTCCAGCTAATCACAGGTCGAGGAAACCCCGAATGCACGGAGATATCCGGGTAGAACCACCGACCTACCGCAAGCCAGCTGGAAGGCTTCCTCACATGAAAATCCGAATGACCCTGCCGAGTTTCGAACCCACGCGGTGAGGGACTGAGTGATTTCTAAAGTCAGCTACTTTACCCTCTCGGCCACGGAGGCCCCATAAAATAAAAGAGCTTTCAACCAAAGACCATTGATGTGCAAAGTGCAACTTCTTTGCGAGTAACAATTAATGGAATTTCTTAATCAGAAATAGTTTGCATTTGTACGTTGAAATATCAAGCACGACAACTCATTGTTTCGTCATCGTCACGTCAAACAGTAGCTCGTCACTATACGGTATAGCACTTTTGAAATTTTGGTTTATGTTTTAAACAATAAACTTTCTCTTTCAAACAACCATTTTTATTATGTCATTGATTTGTAAAAACAATCTCGCACACGAGATTTTATTGGTCAACCGGATATAGTCAGCCAATAAAATGCAGCGTACTTAAGAAGAGTTGCGTCATCATAATGGGTGATCAAAAAAGAAAGAAAAAATTTGGAAGTTATCGCAATACCAAGAGTGTTGTGCCCAATAGAACGAAATGGACCTAAGATATTGAAATAATTTTATATATTTAATCGATCTGGTTCGTGAAACTCTGCGAAATATGTGTGTAAATTGCTGTTTACACGTGACTAATCGTGTTACGAGGTTGTGCCCGACTAACGAAAACTGTTTGTGATCAGACCGTCGGAAGATCACCGTTATCGAAATTCGCCCTCGGTGAGTTGCAACCCTTGTTAGTATATATAGACACTACCTAGATTTTTTTCAAATACTACGTGCCTAATCCACGTGGTTTCGACGACGAAGGCTTTCGCTGTCTTTCGTCGACAAGATCTGTTATTATCTTTGTTAAAGGACCCTCCTTTCGAACAACGTTAAAACAATTTCGTGGCGTAATCCTTTGTTATTCAGTATTTGGAATATTGTACTGTATCCATCTAATAAGTTAATTGCAGTCCATTAATGATATCTGGCCCTTCAGTATTTACATAAGACTCATGCAGAGTTCCAATTCCTCGTGTTTCTAGCGTATCCGTCTATACTTCAACATAGGAAATTAGGAATGATTCAAATTCCCCATGCTTATTTTGTGATGTCAAATATCATAACATTGAGGAAATGTTTAAAGAGTTAGAAACGCCCCAAACCATCCAATATTTCATAGATATGCACATCTCGGCCCTACGGGCCTTAATGTGTCTTTTTAGCTCACTTGAGCACATGTGCTCAGGATGAGCTATGAGAATCGATGAATATCCGTCGACCGTCCCCCCGTCGTCCACAATTAGTTTGTTTGCACTATAGCATCTTCATTTCTTAAGCAACCATCTTCAAATTTTATGACAATGTGTAATACCATAATATCTCGGCCAGGTTTGATTATGGCTGATATCTGCTTATTAGGTCAGGAGTGATGCCACTTTTAATATTAAAACAGTCAGATTTCACTTTTCTCTCTAGCATCTTCATTTCTTAAGCGACCATCTTCAAACTTTATGACAATGTTTATTACCATAATTTCTTGGAACCAATGGCTGATATTGGCTAATTATGGCAGGTGTTATGCCCCTTTTAATATTAAAAAATGCCAGATTTTAGTTTGTTTGCACTCTAGCATCTTCATTTCTTAAGCAATCATCTTCAAACTTTAGAACACTGTTTATAGCTATATTCTTTCGGCCAAGTTCGATTATGGCTGATATCTGCTTATTAGGTTAGGAATGATGCCATTTTTAATATTAAAACAGTCAGATTTCACTTTTCTCTCTAGCATCTTCATTTCTTAAGCGACCATCTTCAAACTTTATGACAATGTTTATTACCATATTCTCACGGCTATGTTCGATTATTGCTGATATTGGCTTATTAGGGCAGGTGTTATGCCCCTTTTAATATTAAAAAATGTCAGATCTTAGTTTGTTTGCACTCTAGCATCTTCATTTCTTAAGCAATCATCGTCAAACTTTAGAACACTGTTTATAGCCATATTCTTTCGGCCAAGTTCGATTATGGCTGATATTGACCAATTAGGTCAGGAGTTGTCCCCCTTTTAATGTTTAAATGTGTGTGTTTAAAGCCATTCTTTCTCAGACCACAATCACTATTTAGTTCGTGGAATTATAAAATGACCTCATGGATTATGTATTCGGTACAACCATGCTATAGTTTAGTAACATGTACAGGCAATGAAGGCAGTTTTTTCTCATGTGAGCGTCTTTAGGGCCATCATTTCCCCTTTGTCTACAGTTCGGGGCCTTTCCCCCTTACTTAAGGCCACTTGGGTAAAAGTGAACGACATATCGACGATTGTCGAACTGTTTCCTGTACCCCTGAATCATATTCATGGAGTCATTGGGTGTTGTGTGAGTAAAGCAAACGACCGTTTTATTTGCAAGACATAGGCAATTGTGTTACGAAAATTCAGAGAATGAAAGCAATTACCATAGGAATCAGACGTTAAAAAATATCATCGATTGGGCCTATTTCGTAACATTTACTTTAATGGCAAATATTGAAACAATGTTTTGATACTTTTCTGTAATGCGCCACAAAGGCCCGTTATACGGACAAAAGAGAAAATTCTATTCGCCGGTTTGGAAATTCCATTGAAATTACACCTAAAGATGCATGAAAATGAATATAAAATGTACTGAGCAAAATGCGCTCATTGAGACGCTATTTGTCTGGAAATAAATAAATCACGGTTCATTTTCAAGCTTAAAAAAGGAAAATTAAAAACCAACACATTTGTTTTAAAACTCAAGCAAACAATCAGATTGTGTTTTGTGAAAACATCAGTGAAAACAACACAATCGAAAGAAACATTATCTTAGAAAACAATTATTTCCCGTTCTGAGGAATGCTACCCGTTCATCTACATTTAAACCTTGTGCTGATTATTCAGGAACGAAGTTTCATGAAATGAATGAAAATCCCACCAAATAACACAAATAATAGTTAACCTGTCTAGTTTATGACGTAATCCTGAAATACTTCAGCTACCTGAAATCATATACATGTAAGCAAAATCCTCTATGCAAACCTTCACAACCTCTGCGGTGTTGGTGTATTCCGCAGACGACAACCTTAGATTGTTCATGTACAGCAATAACTCATGATTGGAAAGCAATTCGTATACTTAATCCTCTAACAATATCTGATCGCAATTAAGAATTCTTGAAGCAAGATTTGCAGTCGTCATGAATTCAAAAGTGAACCATTGCATTTGCAACTTATATCCAGCAGGGCTGGGTTTAAACCATATTGTGTTTTACTGATTCAGTGATAAATTATCCACCTCCTCCGTGTTTTCGCTGAAAACTAACAACTCCACGGGGTATCAATTCTGTCCCCGTATATACTCACCTTATGGGAATCAAAAAAAAAAAAAAAAAAAAAAAAGAAAGAAAAGGGACCATACTCACCTTATAGGAATAAAAAAAGAGAAGGGACCATTCATCTTTCTCAATATTAGTGAACACATCAATACAGGCTGTCCCAATGTTTTCTTTTGGTTTGATAATACCATCAAACAGCAGCATGGCTGAAGAAAAGTAATGCCATCATTTGTATCGTTTTGAATCGTCCATACCCTTATCTCAAATGTGATATCTGAGTAGAAGGAATACCTGTAAAGGCAACCATACTCAGAGGCTACCTTTGCATCGGTACATGTATATTTTCGACAGGTGCTCTGCAAAAATTTGAATCATACAACTGATGTCATCCCAATTTTAATTTTGACATAGTGATTTGACTCCAGAAAATAATAATTTACATTCGTTTTATCATTCACGTGATACAGAAGATTTCAAATGTGTAATTGTTAATTGATAATTATATAAGAAGAATCCATGGATGAATAAGTTCAGCACAAGAATAAGTATCTTCTAAAACACAGCAAAATTCTATAATGTTCGTTTCGTTTTGAATATTGTATTGTTTCTTTTTTATATAGATTTTTTATATATTCTTTTTTTTTTCGGTATTAATTATTATAAATCGTTTTTTCCTGTGATTATGACTTATTAAAAAAAAAAAACTTTAATATATGTTCACGCTCTAAAGTCATTCATGTTAAGGTAATATTAATTATAGTTTTCGTATGAACAGATTATCAACTTCTTTTTACCTTTTATGTCTTGCTGTATATTTGCTAACTAAAATGGTAAAGCTTCAAATTATAAGCTTCGTTTTATTTAATTTTAAAATGTAATTCTTATTTTTCTAGCTTTCACTTCCTCTTTTAAGAGAGGTCAGGATCATTCAATTTGAAAATAAACTTTTAAAGCCTCAAAGATTAAGCATCAGCATGCCATTATGTTTCTAAAATGGAATATTCCATCTCGTTGATATAAACAAACGGAAAGCCGTTTCGTTTGTAATTTCAACAAACGACTTCCTATTTTTTCCCCCAAGCAACATGAAAATCAAATTGCAGCGACATGAAAGATGAAATGTTAAAATTCTTTTTATTTTCAATGGCGTCAAATGACGTCTGTGAAACATCTCGTGACAATCTGTCAAAAGGTAAGTGTACATCTCTTCATTCCTGATCTTTGAATGCTTCTCAAGATCATGAATGATTTGTTTTAAAAAAGGACGGAATAACAAAAAATGTGATTCCTATATAGTCTCCATTTCACGCTGTTGAGCAGGTATCGATATGCATTGTGGGTATTTCAGTCATATAGCGACGTCCAGCTAAACACAGGTGTAGGAAGACCCCGAATGCACGGAGATATCCGGGTAGAACCACAGACCTACCGCAAGCCAGCTGGAAGGCTTCCTCACATGAAAATCCGAATGACCCTGCCGAGTTTCGAACCCATGCGGTGAGGGACTGAGTGATTTCTAAAGTCAGCTACTTTACCCTCTCGGCCACGGAGGCCCCATAAAATAAAAGAGCTTTCAACCAAAGACCATTGATTTGCAAAGTGCAACTTCTTTGCGAGTAACAATTAATGGAATTTCCTAATCAGAAATAGTTTGAATTTGTACGTTGAAATATCAAGCACGACAACTCATTGTTTCGTCATCGTCACGTCAAACAGTAGCTCGTCACTATACGGTATAGCACTTTTGAAATTTTGGTTTATGTTTTAAACAATCAACTTTCACTTTCAAACAACCATTTTTATTATGTCATTGATTTGTAAAAACAATCTCGCACACGAGATTTTATTGGTCAACCGGATATAGTCAGCCAATAAAATGCAGCGTACTTAAGAAGAGTTGCGTCATCATAATGGGTGATTAAAAAAGAAAGAAAAAATTTGGAAGTTATCGCAATACCAAGAGTGTTGTGCCCAATAGAACGAAATGGACCTAAGATATTGAAATAATTTTATATATTTAATCGATCTGGTTCGTGAAACTCTACGAAATATGTGTGTAAATTGCTGTTTACACGTGACTAATCGTGTTACGAGGTTGTGCCCGACTAACGAAAACTGTTTGTGATCAGACCGTCGGAAGATCACCGTTATCGAAATTCGCCCTCGGTGAGTTGCAACCCTTGTTAGTATATATAGACACTACCTAGATTTTTTTCAAATACTACGTGCCTTATCCACGTGGTTTCGACGACGAAGGCCTTCACTGTCTTTCGTCGACAAGATCTGTTATTATCTTTGTTAAAGGACCCTCCTTTCGAACAACGTTAAAACAATTTCGTGGCGTAATCCTTTGTTATTCAGTATATTATATGGAATATTGTACTGTATCCATCTAATAAGTTAATTGCAGTCCATTAATGATATCTGGCCCTTCAGTGTTTACATAAGACTCATGCAGAGTTCCAATTCCTCGTGTTTCTAGCGTATCCGTCTATACTTCAACAAAGGAAATTAGGAATGATTCAAATTCCCCATGCTTATTTTGTGATGTCAAATATCATAACATTGAGGAAATGTTTAAAGAGTTAGAAACGCCCCAAACCATCCAATATTTCATAGATATGCACATCTCGGCCCTACGGGCCTTAATGTGTCTTTTTAGCTCACTTGAGCACATGTGCTCAGGATGAGCTATGAGAATCGATGAATATCCGTCGACCGTCCCCCCGTCGTCCACAATTAGTTTGTTTGCACTATAGCATCTTCATTTCTTAAGCAACCATCTTCAAACTTTATGACAATGTTTAATACCATAATATCTCGGCCAGGTTTGATTATGGCTGATATCTGCTTATTAGGTCAGGAGTGATGCCACTTTTAATATTAAAACAGACAGATTTCACTTTTCTCTCTAGCATCTTCATTTCTTAAGCGACCATCTTCAAACTTTATGACAATGTTTATTACCATAATTTCTTGGTCAAGACCGATAATGGCTGATATTGGCTAATTATGGCAGGTGTTATGCCCCTTTTAATATTAACAAATGCCAGATTTTAGTTTGTTTGCACTCTAGCATCTTCATTTCTTAAGCAATCATCTACAAACTTTATGACAATGTTTATTACCATAATCTCTTGGTCAAGACCGATAATGGCTGATATTGGCTTATTAGGGCAGGTGTTATGCCCCTTTTAATATTAAAAAATGCCAGATCTTAGTTTGTTTGCACTCTAGCATCTTCATTTCTTAAGCAATCATCGTCAAACTTTAGAACACTGTTTATAGCCATATTCTTTCGGCCAAGTTCGATTATGGCTGATATTGACCAATTAGGTCAGGAGTTGTGCCCCTTTTAATGTTTAAATGTGTGTGTTTAAAGCCATACTTTCTCAGACCACAATCACTATTTAATTCGTGGAATTATAAAATGATCTCATGGATTATGTATTCGGTACAACCATGCTATAGTTTAGTAACATGTACAGGCAATGAAGGCAGTTTTTTATCATGTGAGCGTCTTTAGGGCCATCATTTCCCCTTTGTCTACAGTTCGGGGCCTTTCCCCCTTACTTAAGGCCACTTGGGTAAAAGTGAACGACATATCGACGATTGTCGAACTGTTTCCTGTACCCCTGAATCATATTCATGGAGTCATTGGGTGTTGTGTGAGTAAAGCAAACGACCGTTTTATTTGCAAGACATAGGCAATTGTGTTACGAAAATTCAGAGAATGAAATCAATTACAATAGGAATCTGACGTTAAAAAATATCATCGATTGGGTCTATTTCGTAACATTTACTTTAATGGCAAATATTGAAACAATGTTTTGATACTTTTCTGTAATGCGCCACAAAGGCCCGTTATACGGACAAAATAGAAAATTCTATTCGCCGGTTTGGAAATTCCATTGAAATTACACCTAAAGATGCATGAAAATGAATATAAAATGTACTGAGCAAAATGCGCTCATTGAGACGCTATTTGTCTTGAAATAAATAAATCACGGTTCATTTTCAAGCTTAAAAATAGAAAATTAAAAACCAACACATTTGTTTTAAAACTCAAGCAAACAATCAGATTGTGTTTTGTGAAAACATCAGTGAAAACAACACAATCGAAAGAAACATTATCTTAGAAAACAATTATTTCCCGTTCTGAGGAATGCTACCCGTTCATCTACATTTAAACCTTGTGCTGATTATTCAGGAACGAAGTTTCATGAAATGAATGAAAATCCCACCAAATAACACAAATAATAGTTAACCTGTCTAGTTTATGACGTAATCCTGAAATACTTCAGCTACCTGAAATCATATACATGTAAGCAAAATCCTCTATGCAAACCTTCACAACCTCTGCGGTGTTGGTGTATTCCGCAGACGACAACCTTAGATTGTTCATGTACAGCAATAACTCATGATTGGAAAGCAATTCGTATACTTAATCCTCTAACAATATCTGATCGCAATTAAGAATTCTTGAAGCAAGATTTGCAGTCGTCATGAATTCAAAAGTGAACCATTGCATTTGCAACTTATATCCAGCAGGGCTGGGTTTAAACCATATTGTGTTTTACTGATTCAGTGATAAATTATCCACCTCCTCCGTGTTTTCGCTGAAAACTAACAACTCCACGGGGTATCAATTCTGTCCCCGTATATACTCACCTTATGGGAATCAAAAAAAAAAAAAAAAAGAAAGAAAAGGGACCATACTCACCTTATAGGAATAAAAAAAGAGAAGGGACCATTCATCTTTCTCAATATTAGTGAACACATCAATACAGGCTGTCCCAATGTTTTCTTTTGGTTTGATAATACCATCAAACAGCAGCATGGCTGAAGAAAAGTAATGCCATCATTTGTATCGTTTTGAATCGTCCATACCCTTATCTCAAATGTGATATCTGAGTAGAAGGAATACCTGTAAAGGCAACCATACTCAGAGGCTACCTTTGCATCGGTACATGTATATTTTCGACAGGTGCTCTGCAAAAATTTGAATCATACAACTGATGTCATCCCAATTTTAATTTTGACATAGTGATTTGACTCCAGAAAATAATAATTTACATTCGTTTTATCATTCACGTGATACAGAAGATTTCAAATGTGTAATTGTTAATTGATAATTATATAAGAAGAATCCATGGATGAATAAGTTCAGCACAAGAATAAGTATCTTCTAAAACACAGCAAAATTCTATAATGTTCGTTTCGTTTTGAATATTGTATTGTTTCTTTTTTATATAGATTTTTTATATATTCTTTTTTTTTTCGGTATTAATTGACTGTTATCTGAATATGTGCGTGCATCAAAGATATTTATATTGAGCCATGTGATTATGACGTTATTGAAACTATAAAAAAAAACTTTAATATATTTACGTCATGTTAAGGTAATATTAATTATAGTTTTCGTATGAACAGATTATCAACTTCTTTTTACCTTTTATGTCTTGCTGTATATTTGCTAACTAAAATGGTAAGCTTAAATTATAAGCTTCGTTTTATTTAATTTTAAAATGTAATTCTTATTTTTCTAGCTTTCACTTCCTCTTTTAAGAGAGGTCAGGATCATTCAATTTGAAAATAAACTTTTAAAGCCTCAAAGATTAAGCATCAGCATGCCATTATGTTTCTAAAATGGAATATTCCATCTCGTTGATATAAACAAACGGAAAGCCGTTTCGTTTGTAATTTCAACAAACGACTTCCTATTTTTTCCCCCAAGCAACATGAAAATCAAATTGCAGCGACATGAAAGATGAAATGTTAAAATTCTTTTTATTTTCAATGGCGTCAAATGACGTCTGTGAAACATCTCGTGACAATCTGTCAAAAGGTAAGTGTACATCTCTTCATTCCTGATCTTTGAATGCTTCTCAAGATCATGAATGATTTGTTTTAAAAAAGGACGGAATAACAAAAAATGTGATTCCTATATAGTCTCCATTTCACGCTGTTGAGCAGGTATCGATATGCATTGTGGGTATTTCAGTCATATAGCGACGTCCAGCTAAACACAGGTGTAGGAAGACCCCGAATGCACGGAGATATCCGGGTAGAACCACAGACCTACCGCAAGCCAGCTGGAAGGCTTCCTCACATGAAAATCCGAATGACCCTGCCGAGTTTCGAACCCATGCGGTGAGGGACTGAGTGATTTCTAAAGTCAGCTACTTTACCCTCTCGGCCACGGAGGCCCCATAAAATAA
>CM037781.1:72661491-72711491 GCA_021229015.1 Solen grandis | reverse complement strand
ACTCTTGGTTGATTTCTTTTATTTTATACAAAATACGTAAGTACCTTTAATCAATTAAAAACACTTCATAATGCAATAAACTTATCAAATAATATTTAATGACAAATGGGATGCTTACAGGATAGCAAATCCTAGGACAGTTCCTTCCCTTACAAAGGATGAAAGGTAGACACACCCATTCGTGTAGACACTCCTGAAGTAAAACGGTTAGACACGATTTTTTTCATTTATTTAATGTACAAATAATTCATACTAACAACTACTGCTTTTGAAAAAAGTGGACTTAAACTGACAATGTAAAAAAGGAAAATGAATTTGTGACAAACATTGATAACATCAATGATGAAAGTTATGTTCTTACTGCGTCGGATTTACACATGTTGAGACCCACTGCATAGCCAGGTATCGGTGATTCGGTGGTTGAAGCGTCTGGAGATCCGTGTACGGCGGCCAAAACTACGACCTGAATTTCAATAATAGATACTGTCACATCGCATTTCCAAATATATGAAAAGAACAACTGAATTCTTTATTGTTTTGATAGAAGGATAATGAAATATCAATGCATTTAACTATTGTTCAGTTGATGGTCATTATTTAACGTTACGTTAAGTGCATTTGTTTAAATGGAGTACGAAGAAGAATTCCCATTTTACTAGGTGAACTATTAAGAATCGTTTATGTTTTTTAAAAACATTTTTTAAATATCAAATTCATATTTTATTTTTGATGCCCCTATAATGGATCCCCGTTATTTTCTCTGTATTAAGTCCGCAGGGATCGGGGAGCCATCCACAGTTGATCTTTCAACATAACGAAAAAAATAATGATGTTTCATGTTCAAGATGGGCCTTACAATCATAGAAGATGGGCCTTACAATCATAGAAGATGGGCCTTGCAATCATACAAAATGGACCTTACAATCATACAATTATTTATTTATCATACGATTATTAGAAACATTTAAACACTATTTATGTATCATACAAATTATATTTAAGATATGCATAAGTTCTTTGAATATCTTTTTAACTAAGACCACATATAAACATGCATTTTGGTAAACTTGTATATTATGGTGGAACCGAATGTAAGTTTTATGGCTCCTAGGTTCCGCGTTTCAAAAATAAAAGTACAATTAAATAATTACCAATAGCTGATAAGAATCGAAATAATCATTGTCTATCTGTATTTTGTTTGGTCTTTAACCACAAATTTCTCGTTACGGTTCTTGCAATTATACTTCACCCTATTGATATAATAATCTGAATTTGAACAAATTTCTCGCTACAGTGGTTGTAATTATACTTCACCCTCGTGATATAATAATCTGAATT
Organism: Solen grandis; assembly: GCA_021229015.1. Taxonomy (NCBI): domain Eukaryota; kingdom Metazoa; phylum Mollusca; class Bivalvia; order Adapedonta; family Solenidae; genus Solen; species Solen grandis. Next base: position 72,710,153 of record CM037781.1, on the reverse strand, counting down.
TGAACAAATTTCTCGCTACAGTGGTTGTAATTATACTTCACCCTCGTGATATAATAATCTGAATATGAACAAATTTCTCGCTACAGTGCTTGTAATTATACTTCACCCTCGTGATATAATAATCTGAATTGAACAAATTTCTCGCTACAGTGGTTGTAATTATACTTCACCCTCGTGATATAATAATCTGAATTTGAACAAATTTCTCGCTACAGTGGTTGTAATTATACTTCACCCTCGTGATATAATAATCTGAACTTGAACTCCAAACCAGGTTTTTTATGATTACGAAATATGCTTGCTGAATTTGACAAAGTTTCAAAGATGTTTTGTCAAATCAGCATCATACAATAGCTTTGGTCATAAACTGACCATTTTACATGCAACTAAGCAAATTCTAAGAAGCACGGAATAGGAAAGTATATAGTTAAATATTTACAGATGTAACATCAGGGTTGCCACAGAGCTGAAGAAATAAAATTCCCTGACTATTCCCTGACTGTTCCCTGACTCAGCCCTACTTTTCACTGACCAATACAACCACAATTTTTCGGCCTCCTCCTCCCCTTCAGCCGTCCAATCCTCCCATCTACATTTTTATTGTTTTAGAATAATAACCTTAACAAATTTCAAATAAATCAGAATTCCTTTTTATGGTTATATTAGTCAGTGATAATAGTACAGATACTATTAAATGATTTTCTTACAAGGTAGTAATACTTCAGTCAATCTTACACATTAAGCAACATTTACATGTAAGCTATGGACACTATATCAACATAAATGAAAATTTAAAACATCATGATTATACATGTACATACAAAACAGTGTGCACAATAAAATCTCAGTTAACCTATCAGTCTAACATCCCTTAAAAATTTAAATTAAATACTTTAAGACTCAAACACTGAAAAATTCAAAACATCAACTCAGACTTTCATTTTTCCCTGACTTTTCCCTGACTTTTCTAAAATGTATTTTTTCACTGACCATTTTTCAAAATTCCCTGACAATTCACTGACCTTGACTTTTCAAAGTATGTGGCAACCCTGAACATCGACAATATGAATTTAAGTTTCAGACTATGTGTTGTTAAATTCTAAAGTTTACTGAACAAAAGACAAAAAAAGTATTAATACATTATTACATCAAAATTTATGTGCCTCATACTCAAAAAGCGTTACATATATACGCATGGAAATGCTAATAAAAGAGATCAACTTACCAGCAACACAAAACTTCCAGGAAGAACCATTTTTGGCGGTAATGTTTTCTCTGAAAACTGAAGTTCAGAATTCTTAGTTCATTTTCCTGTATTTATTTGTTTTACCGTAATCTTTTCCAGACACATCAAATAATGTATAAAGTAATATTTGAAATCACCGAAAACTTACTACTACTACTTACCTACATACTTTGTGAAACAGTTAAAACCTTAAGAATGGCAACCATTAAATTCTTAGATTTAAAATCAACAAAATGCACCTTAATCCAAATATTTAAAAAAAAAACTATTAGATAATAATTACCTAAACGGCTTAAAAACTTAGATTTTCGTAGCTTTCAATAACACACGAACCTTATTAAAGCTGGATGTAAGGATAAGCATTAGCAATTAACAATAACCCGCTTACATACAAATAATCAGACCATAACCATTTCATTTTCTTCCGACTAAACAGGCACTCATCCGTATAAAATAGATATGTAATTATTTGCATTTAGATCGTGTAGATTCCTTACAGGGACATGCTCCTGTATGTTTTAAAAAAATCCTACTGTCCACATGAATATCAACAAGGGTGGACACAAAGTTGGGGGTCGACTCGCTTCAACGCGATTTTTACAAAATTAATCATTCGATTAAAATCAATAAAATTTAAATATGGAATCAATAAAATATACAATTCCTCTTTTGAAATATACTAAAACATTGTGAAACTCCATAGGTCTGCTTTTTCATTTGAAATACTCGCGAATCGGCAAAAGGGACACCAACCTGGACTAGAAGTGAAAGCACACTTTCGGAATGATTTTGATTGTTGTCTTTGTCTCTAATTTCCGATGTTGTGGTGCTAATCCTACCATCTGTTCCAAGTTTCAGTTTTGCATAAATCTCTGTACACGCCAGTAAATGATATTTTTATAATATATGTTTATATGGTTTAGGTACATTTTAGTTTTATTTAGTTGATAGCATGTTGAAATGATGTAGATATAAGGTATCTTCCAATTTAGAAATTCTGATTTATGTGATATTTGACAAATGGTGTAGATAATAAAGATGTCGAATTTTACAAAAGAAAATATATATTTGATGAACACTTAGTTCAATAACACCACTTTTCAAAGTTTTATTCATCCTATTGCATGCATGTGTTATGGGTCGGCGGAACCATATCAAGATTTAAGTACGTTGTCTCATTTATAAAGAAATAAAACCTCACAACATGAAAAATACACCAAAATGTATTTGCAGCTGGGTGGGGATATTGTCACCTATGTTTTAATGCTGCATTCAAAACATGTGGTTCAAAACATCTGCGCTACAGGAATAAATGATTAATCAAAAAAAAGTTTTGTTAAACGTAAATACGATAGAAAGAAAGAAATAGGGTAGGTTGGTCGGCTTAATGTTTTCTTTTTAACTTTTTTTCCCTTTTTTACCTTATTATTTCTAAAAGAAGTGACGAAAAACAGCGTTTTGCAACCGTAATAGCCTAAATGCTACGTTAAGAAGTTTTGGGTTATTACAAAAAATTAGTTGTGTCTATTATACTGCTATCTTTTTAAACACATGTTGATCTATACATACATTCTCTAGAAACATACACATATTTTCCCAATTCATAAAAAAGCCCTTTACACTCAGGCTCGTGTTTTTTTTCTTCCTTATGCAAAGAAAAAATACATTATCAAACATATGAGTGCAATGCAATGCAGAATTAAACAATATGCAAATGAGATACGTAATATTGTTGCTCATTAACGTTGAGTATTAATTAGATTACATTTCATATGTCGAAATTGAAAGCATTTTCAGATTTTGCATCACTCGGTTATGGTATAGTGAATTTATTTTATAACTTTGAGTGGATTGCCGTGGTAGAAATGAAAATCATATTTGATGAATTCACAGTGAAAATTATAAAAATATAATTTCACTCGTTCCAACATAAAATAAACAAAAAAGATGTTCTAGATATTTTAAAGTCGTCTCTAAAGTCGTCTTAAGCTCGTGGTCCTGATAATGTTCATCCGCGTCTACTAAAAGAGGGTGCTACAATATTGTGTGAGCCTCTATTTATTTATTTCGACTTATTGTTAAGGAACTCATACTTTCTTTCTTCTTGGAATAGGGCTAATATTTGTCCTATCTTTAAAAAATCTGACCTTTACAAACTATAGGTTTTCTGTGATATATCAAAAGCCTTCGACCGTGTTTGGCACCGAGGTCTCTTGCAAAATTTGTCAGCTATCGGAATAACCGGTCACTTTCACTCTTGGTTCAAATCATATTTATATGAGTATTAATAAGCAATTCCATTTCTGTCAACAAATTCCCGTGTGCCTCAAGGTTCAATCTTTGGTCCGATATTATTTCTTGTTTACATTAATGACATAGTTAGTGATATATACATTCGTCTATTTGCTGATGACACCAGTCTTTACATAATAGTTGTAAATCCGGCAAAGGCAGCCATTCAACTTAATTCCGATTTGAATAAGATAAATGCATGGGTTTGCTTATGGCAAGTTGATTTCAACCCTAATAAGACAGAATCTCTTGTAATCAGTAGGAAAGATATATATCATCCCCATCAATATTTAATGCCTACCAGCTGGCTTGCGGTAGGTCGGTGGTTCTACCCGGGTACCTTTGTGTACTCGGGGTCTTCCTCCACCTGTAATTAGCTGGACGTCGCTTTATGATTGAAATACTATCACAGCGACGGTAAATCCCAATACATCGTCATCTGCATTTAATATTCAATAATACTATTAAAGACGTACACGCACATACGCATCTTGGAATAACCCAATCAAAAATGGCAAATTGAATACAAAAAACAGTATATTTTGAACAAGGTCTGGAAAAGAATTTCTTAAACCGTCCGGAGTATCTCGCAAATGTTTAGAACGCATGTACATTTGTTTCATTCGACCAGTTCTTGAATATGGTGATATTGACTTTAGAACAGTCACATGCCATTGAATCTGCACAAATAGAGGCAGTTAGGATTATTACCGGTGCTACTAAACTTTGTGTTTGTTTACATGATGGGTTGTTTATTGGGTTTAACGTCCCGCCGACAGCATTTCAGTCATTTGGAGACTATGTCTACTTGAGATAAATATAGTGCTGCCAAACTAAGTATCACGCCGTAGACATGTGGCATGATACCACACCCAGTCAAATTATCCTGACAACAAGTCTTAGAACTACCCTTATATGCTGAGCGCCAAGCAAGAGAGCTATATCAGTACCATTGTTCAAAGACTTTGGTATGAAGCGGCATGGGATCAAACAAACGAACTCCTGATTCAGGGGCGGACGCTCTAACCACTCGGCCACCAGGACCGGTTTAAACTTTGTGAATTGAATTAATTGTATGGAGAAAGAAAATGGTAAAAAAACTATTAGAAAGAAAAAAAAACATAGACGTTTACTGTTATATAAAATGTCTAATAATCTAGTTCCTCCATACCTTTGTTCTATGCTCTAGATCTCGTAGAAAATTGAACGCCATATCAATTAAGGAATAGTACTCTGCTGTCGACATTAAGACGCAAAACTACCTTATATCAAAACTCCTTTCTACCTTCTACTATCAACGACTTTGACAACTTAAATGTAAATATAAGAAAAGTTCAAGCCTATCTAATTACATATATGTATATAAATTTATAAAAAAATAGCGGACAATATATGAATATCACATTCACACTGGCGAATCCTTGTATATTCTTCACGTTGCACATGCAGTGAGATTGAAACCACGGAAAACTACGTGTTATATTGCCAAATTTATACGCAACACCGGACAACACACCTGTCTTCTACTTATCCAGAACCTTCTTTACGGTTCAGATCAACATCTCATTTGTACTCAAAATGGAATAATTTTCGGCAAAATTCTGTCTTACATCCAGGCAACTGGCCGATTCCATACTCACTAGTGCGGTCTCTCTTTTCTCCCATCCTTGTCTCTCTCTCACCCCATTCTCTCACTGTCTTTTATGCATATAATTTTGCATAATATAATTATGGTGAATATGTCTATGATATAAGTTTCAAAGAAATAAATGATTATTTACTTGTAAATGTATATTTTGAAGAAAAAAAAATGTTATTTAAACAAAACGGAAAATTCTTTTTTTTTTTTTTTTTTTTTTTTGTGGAAGGTTTTTTTTTTTTTCTTTTTTTGTGGAAGGTGTGAAATTATATTTCACCAAGTGAACTTCGAAAATTGTATTCCCTCGAGTGGCCGTAGCATTCAATTTGCTTGTGGCGACAACACTCGTGAAAATACAATTTTCGAAAACTTTTAAGTCAATACAATGAATGGTTATTAAAATATAAGCTTGATAATAACTTCAAATGCTCTCATATTCTTTGAACAGTCGTGCTAAAACTGAAGAATATATCTACATGGATATCTCCAATAAAGGTTATCATTTAATAGTGGCTAGGGGCTTAAAGAAAATTAGTTGGCTATAGAGGAAAAGGTCAATATCATTGACGTAATAAATCAGCTAACAGTCACTTTTGCAAAGCTAAGACATTTGTTTCAGAACATTTTTTTTAATTAAAATTCAAAATACATTTAAGAGATAATGTTTGTATTGCGTGAAATGATGTATATCATTTAATCTACCAGGGGCTAGGAGTATTGAACAGTTGATAATTATACATAACAGTTAAAATGCTTTAATTACTGTACGTGATCTTTACTCGCGATACGGGCACTGTCTGAAAGAAAAAAGTACCATGTTTTAATTCATCTGAAAAACAATTAGTATGTCATTTTGAGGTGGGGTGTTGAAAAAAATACAGTTATCACGTGGCCGGTATTGACCAATCGCATGCATTTTCGTAGGAGGTCAGATATTATTGCACGGCGGATCACCGCCGGGCATACTGTATTTGGTTCGTAGGTTATCAGTGGAACCGGATTTGGAGGTATAAATCCTTTCGGTTGCAGTTTCGGTATATTTTCGCAATAAAACATGAACATTTTGCCTAGAATTGAGGGAGCATGATTGAAATAAAAAATAAAGGGATAATACGCAAAAAAAATCCAGGAATGAATAGTATTCAATGCTGAAAATGAAGGCAAAAAATATGCAGCAATGCGAACTTGATCCTTTCGTATCCCATTCTATTTTTAACATGATTAGAGATTATTTTTATTAACATCATCAAAATGTCCATTTCAACATAAAAACACACTCTATCGATTTTAATTATAAACTGAAATTTAGAAATTCATGTCAATTTGATAAATATCGTTTTGAAATGGGAGTAGTGCAAAACCATTATAAGAATCGAGATTTTGCATATTCTGAATCGGAGCAGAGCGAATTGAAGCCCGACATACATTTTGATGAACAAAAATGAAATCTGCAACTGCATTGAAAGTCAATACACGGTAAGTTGATATTTATTGTAACTACGAAGCTACATAAGGTAGAGGTTTATGAAATATTATATAAATATCCTTTTTCATGTTATTGATTAGATCCCAGAAATGAAAGTACATTTCGGAAAGGTTCGGACTTTTACATTGCTGTAATTGTTACATGTAGCGATTATTTAAAATTATGATGCTCGAGATTTCACATTATGTTGGCTACAGTATTTCTAGGCAGAGGAAAAAGTAGTTGGTGAAATTTGTGAAAATATCAGCTTACTGGTACAAGTTTTTATATAACATAATTTGAAACAGAAAAAAAACGCCTAAGAAAGAGGGTGAGGGATTTCAAATAAATTCTTCATTCTATCAAAATTCATTTCAGATATCTGCAGCTTTGTGTTCAGCTATGACTCCTATGAGTATAATTAATTTATGGAAAAAATGTATATAATAAGTAAAAGAATTTGGGAAACAATTTCTGTAATGAAATTTTAATGCTTTATTGCAATATATTTGTTTTTTATTTACACCTATATGTCACTGTAAGGAGAGAAGGATTTGCAGCCTGACCGTGACTGAAACCCGGGGTCTCTTGCTTACAGGGCGGATGCTCTACCAGCTGAGCTTCACAGCCACATACACATCTTTCTTCCCTATTGTGGGTAATCAGTACTGTGACATTATCCCCCTTCATTTTAGAATTTGTCCCTGAATTCTAGGAGTTAATGTGTAAATATAACCATGTATAGGTATAATTAGACAGACCTGCCACGTATGTCAGTCCAACGTTGGGCGCCTTATGTCACACGGTGAGAAATATGTACAGCCTGTATCTCTGGAATCTCTTTCTTATTTACAGTACTGATGTTCACGCAAAGTATATTTAAAATTATGAATATAGGGTGTTATTCATACATAATAGCGCGGTTTGTTCGGGGGCTCCTTCAATAGCTTCAAGTTTTGATTTCATTTTGATGTACTTTGATACTCTGGTCATCCTCATGAGCATGTTAATTTCACGTAACACCTCCTCGCTCTCTCTCACTTCCGGTAGCCTCAGAAGATTTGTCCTAAGAATTTTTGTCAAATATTATGGTTGCTCTTCGTGTTCTCGGTTAAATACATATCCAATAGTCTTCCTTAGCGTTAGTTCTATGCATTCGGCAAAAGGCTCCAGCCGATGACGTTTATTTCACATTGATTTGGTCGGATTTTGTAGAGCGGTGGCGATTGCAGGGTTTTCTTCGCCATTGCCGGATTTTTAAGTTTGCGTCGCAAAATAATGTTTGAATCAGAGAATACTTAAATTAACAAATAGTTGCATTCCAATAGGAAACTTAGTTCATATGAATAATTGTAATAGCATTTAAAAAATAATAAATTAAGATAAATAAATAATAATAGCTTAGACATCAATTATATCTAGATATACTGATAATAATAATAAAAAAAAACGCATTAGGTCTGATGTTGGGCTAGTACTCTTAAATATTACAGAACGTTTTTTTTTTTATTTTCATCATAATGACGTTAAAGATAACTTACAATGATTAAAAAAAAAAAAAAAAAAAAAAAAAAAAATGTTAATGTCATGATAAAATTGAGTTGCTAAATATACATGCTAAAACGATCAGCAAAGATTGTTGATCGAGGGACCATTTAGTAAATGTTTATAAAATTTTATACCCATCATGTTTCATGTTAAATTGCCACATGGGTCTATGGCCTTCTGGAATTTAAAAATAAAAACTTGAAACTAGTAAAAAAAAATAAAAAAAATATGAAGATTTAAATATACATTTATATTATAAAAAAAAATTATGACAATAAAGGGGTAAGCGTTTAGATCGAAGACAGTTGCATTTAATAGAGTCCCAGAAAAGCGGCCTTTTCGTTTTAGTAATAGTTGCCCATTTAAATCAAGAAAAACGGCAGCTGCTGCTATCATGGGGTAACACAAAACAAAGAAACTATGGAATAAACAATAAAACATGAAGGGGATTCAAGGGGAAATAACCTATTACCTATATATATTTTCAATATATATATATATATCTTTATATATATAATATGTGAGACTTGAGATTGCATCACGTAAATAAAAGATGAATGTGCGTATAAAAATAAAAATAATTATATATAAACAAGAGGGCCAAGATGGCCCTGTGTCGCTCACCTGATTAAGATGGCTGTGTTAGGCAAAATGACAAAAAATCTGGCATCTAAAGTGTTTTTCTAACATTTGACTAAGTGGCCTACATTTTGATCCTACCTGAATTTACCTGGTGACCTAGTTTTTGACCCAACATGACCCAATTTCGAACTCATCCGAGATATCATGTAGACAAACATCCTGACCAAGTTTCATGAAGATTGGGTTAAAACTGTGGCCTGTAGTGTTACAAGTTTTTTAAGATTTGACCTGGTGACCTAGTTTTTGACCCCACATGACCCAATTTCGAACTCATCAGAGATATCATGTAGATAAACATCCTGACCAAGTTTCATGAAGATTGGGCTAAAACTGTGGCCTCTAGAGTGTTCACAAGGTTTTTCTAAGATTTGACCTGGTGACCTAGAGGTCAAACAAAGTGAAATCTGGCTTTTTTTCAATTTTAAAAGGGGCGTAACACCTGACCTAAGGGTCCAATTTCAGCCATAATCCAACTTAGCCAAAATTTGATGGTTATAAACATTGTTATAAAATTTAAAGACAATGACCTAAAAAATAAAGATGCTAGAGTGCAAACAAAGTGCAATCTGACTTTTTTAAATAATATAAGGGGTGTTACCTCATTAAGTTTGAATGCAATTGCTAAAGAAATGAAGATGCTAGAGTGCAAACAATGTGAAATCTGGCTTTTTTTAATTTTAAAAGGGGCATAACTCCTGACCTAATGGTATGATATCAGCCATAATCGAACTTGGCCGAGATTTTATGGTTATAAACATTGATATAAAGTTTGAAGATAATTGCTCATGAAATGAAGATGCTAGAGTGCAAACAATGTGAAATCTGGCTTTTTTAATTTTAAAAGGGGCATAACTCCTGACCTAATGGTACGATATCAGCCATGATCGAACTTGGCCGAGATTTTATGGTTATATACATTGTTTTAAAGTTTGAAGATAATTGCTCATAAAATGAAGATGCTAGAGTGCAAACGAACAAATTGTGGACGACGGACGACGGACGGACGGACGGACGACGGACATTCATCGATCCTAAAAGCTCATCGTGCTCAGGTGAGCTAAAAAAATAAAAAAAAAATAAAAAAAAAATAAAAAAAAAAAGAAGAAGAAAAGAAGAATTGTTGTGTTTTTGGTCAATGCTTTGAATTATTGTGGTTGATCGTAGTTTTCGTTAAGTTTGTTGGTTTAAAAAAATTAATAAAATTAAAATAATAATAATAATAAAAAAAACACAATAATCTGAAATAAACATTCTACATGTCATTATTAAAAACATGTTATGTAAAGTTTTCTAATGTACTGTTTTCTTTCTTTTCTGTTTTGCACGCCAATATGACAACGAGGCGATCTGCAAGGAAGAGAAAGGCTCCCTCGAGGCTATCAGAAGCTGCAGCGCTTCCCTCAAAAGGGCAAAAGAGGACGCCCCAAAGCGTCCAGCCACCTCAGGGTCAGCTACCTCATCCGGGTTCCAGCTTTCAACTGCCTCAGGGTCAACTTCCACATCCTGGTTCCAGCTCCCAACCGCCTCAGGGTCAGCTGTCACAGCCAGCATCCAGCACCCAACCACCTCAGGGTCAGCTACTTCTTCCAGGTTCCAGCATCCAACTGTCTCAGGGTCAGCTGCCACACCCAGTTTCCAGCATCCAACCGCCTCAGGATCAGCTACCACAGCCAGGTTCTAGCATGCGACCGCCTCAACTCAACCTCAGGGTCAGCTACCACAGCCAGGTTTCAGCATCCAACCGCCTCAGGGTCAGATACCACAGCCAGGTTCTAGCATCCAGCTGCCTCAGCCTCAGGTTCAGCTACCACAACCAGGTTTCAGCATCCAACCGCCTCAGGGTCAGCTACCACAGCCGTCGCCAAGTTGCAGCAAACAAATTCCACAGCCTGTGGTTTTTCAAGTTTCTGGACCGTCTATGATCAATGTGGACCAAGCAGGGGCAGTCTGCCAAACCCAAGGTATAGTATTCCCTGACATTTTATCACATCCTCCCCAAATTGTCTCAGCTAACGCAGAACTGGGGGTTGGGGTAGCCCTGACCTTACGCGAAAAGATAATACAAAACCAGTTTGTAGATTTAGCGTCTTTGCTGTCTGACGCCCAGCCCCACACCCACCAGGCACCTAAGTTAACCCTGGGTAGAGGTGGGGTTTTGGTTATGGCCCCTCCGACTGTCAAAAGAATTTCTAATATTGAGGATTGGTCGGATGCATTCCTCATTTTTTCCAGTATATATTTAAGCGCACATCCTTCCAAAACCCAAGCACTGCTAAAGTACTTGTCATTGATAAGGTTGGCGGCTAGGCGGCACAAGGGTTTAGGTTGGTTAAGTTATGATGTACAGTTTCGGCTCCGCTTGGCGGCCAACCCCGACATTTCATTTGCCTCCTTGGACCAGGAGCTTTGGTTGCTTTGCATGGGTCCTAGTTCGAGTCCCGGTTTAAACGTACAAAAATGCTATGACTTCAATCTGTCCTTATGCAACCGTGTTAATTGCCAGTATCAACATATATGTCTCAATTGCAGCGGGTCACATCCTTCCCGATTCTGCATGCAACACCGCTACCCTGCCCAGTCTGGAGCAGGCAGGGGGGGGGTATCCATTTCCGTCCCAGACAGTCCATCCAGAGAGGATTCTTTAGGCCTATGCTCAGGCAACGTCAAGTCCTCCGTCACCCCAGTCGTTTCTAATGGTCGCAGTTTTAACCACATGAGTTTAGACCTGGGTTCTTCTCCTATCAATATTAATGCCCTTAGGGTAGGTTTGCAAGCTTACCATAATGTAGAAGATGCCAATTTATTGTTAAAAGGTTTTGAGCAAGGTTTTAAAATAGAATATACTGGTCCTAGGTCTGTATTTGAGTGCCGAAACCTTAAGTCGGCATATGACCATAAACAGGAATTATTAGAGAAAGTTAATAAGGAAATTTTGTTAGGCAGAATAGCTGGCCCCTTCCCAGTTGTACCTCTCTCCAATTTACGCATTTCACCGGTAGGTTTGGTGCCAAAGTCAGATGGGGGTTGGCGTTTGATTACACATCTCTCTTACCCACAGGGCTCCAGCATAAATGATGGTATTCAAGCTCAATATTGCTCCGTGCAATCCACATCCTTTGATTATGTTACAAATATGATCCATGGTTTAGGTCAAGGGGCTTTAATTGCTAAACGGGATTTAAAGTCAGCTTACCGCCTACTTCCCATCCGCAAAGAGGATTTCCCTTTACTTGGCTTTAAAGTGGGCGGCGATTACTATATTGATAAATTCTTACCAATGGGTCTTAGCCAGAGCGCCTCCCTTTTCGAGAAATTTTCGTGCTTTCTACATTGGCTCGTGGCAAAACGTGCAAAGTTAGATACAATAGCTCACTTGCTGGATGATTTTTTATTGGCCGGTCCTAGTGACTCTGACAATTGTCGATTTTTGGTTAACACGTTTGAGTCTACCTGTAAGGAACTAGGCGTCCCTATTGCTGAGGAAAAGTCAGTCAACCCTACAACTATCATGACCTTCCTGGGGCTGGAAATTGACACTCATGAGATGTCTGTCCGAGTGCCAGTTAATAAGGTTCTGGAACTGAAATCGTTGCTAGAGTTGTTCTTGTCAAGGAAAAAAGTATCCCTGAGAGAGATGCAAAGTTTGGTCGGCAAACTTAATTTCTTCGGTCAAGCCATCCGTTCCAGTAGAGCCTTTCTTCGTCGGTTTTACGATGCTATGATACCCTTAAAGAAACCCCATCTTGTTCTCAGGCTTTCTAGAGAAATGAAGGATGACCTTAAGGTTTGGTTAACTTTTTTAAGGGATTTCAATGGGGTCTCGTACATTCCTCAGTCAATTTGGTTCTCCAGTAATGCATTACGCTTATTCACTGACGCAGCCGGGTCTTCCGACTTGGGGGCAGGTTGTTTCCTAGACGGTCAATGGTGTTTTTTCCAGTGGCCACATGTATGGTCTGGGCTACCAGTTATGCGGGATATGACTTTTCTTGAAATGGTTCCGGTCCTTCTGGCCCTTTACCTGTAGGGAGAAAAGCTATCAAACAAGAAAATTACATTGTTTATCGACAATGAAGCTTTGGTGCGGGTACTTACATGTAATAAGCAGTCTGCGAGATCAAAACTTCTCATGCAACTAGTTCGCCCCATTGTTCTATCCTGCATGATCAAAAATATAGTTTTCCGCGCGGTTCATATCTCATCAAAAAATAATGTAATAGCTGATTCAATTTCTCGGAAACAGTGGGCCCGGTTCCGCCTTGCAGCTCCAGAAGCAGACGCACGCGCTCTTCAAGGCCCTCCATGCTTCAGTACTATGATCTCCGAGCTGAGGCTGGTCGGTTAATGGAGGCTTCTTTAGCCCCAAATACCAAGAAGGCTTATGCGACAGGCCTTTCCAGCTTCCGCCTTTTTCGGCAATCAAACGGTTGGCCAGAAGTATGGCCACCGTCTACACACGAAATTGTCTTATATGTAGCATTCTTATCGTTGCAAAATTTCAGTCTCAGGACGGCGGAGACTTATTTAGCAGCAATTAGTTTTCAGTGCAAAATACAATCCATACAAGACCCAACCAAGCACTTCTTAGTTACCAAAACCCTCCAAGGCCTGAAACGCACAGCCAAGAAAAAAGGGTCCGTCTCCCCATAACCGTTGCAATCCTCCAGGGCGTGTTGTTAAGGCTTCCGGTGGTGTGTCAAAATGATTACGAAGCCATACTGTTTAAGTCTGCATATACATTGGCCTTTTTTGGATTTTTTCGTGTGGGCGAGATTACAGCTTCTTGTAAAAATGATAAAAATCGTTGCAGGATTCTAAACGTTACTGATATCCAATGGTCACAAGGGGGGGGGGACGCCAGTATTCATTTAAGGTATTCAAAGACAGACCAGTCAGGCAAAGGTATATCAATCACTTTGGTTAAACAACAACACCCCTCCATTTGCCCTGTCAACGCACTTTTGGCATACATGTCAGTCAGACCGCCTTTCGAGGGGCCTTTGTTTTGCCACCTCGACGGGCAAGCTCTTACACGGTACCAATTCTCCGCCGTTCTTAAGAAAGTGCTTTATGTTCTCGACCCGCACCTCCAACACTATTCCTCACACAGTTTCCGGTTAGGAGCCGCGACCACAGCTGCAAAAATATGTTTATCAGAGGAAAAAATAAAGGCCCTTGGTAGGTGGTCATCAAACGCTTATAAAGTATATATTTAAGCTTAATCTCAAAATTTTCCCCTTACTCATAAGTCTCCATTTAGCTGCACTAAATGTGCTAGCTTAACATTGATTACATGGCTTTATTTTTGTGTTTCTATTGTTTTCATATTATTTTGTCAAGTAACCTTAATCTACGCAGGACAGCAGAGATCTGACTGTTGTCAAAGTTATTCCAGGTATACCTCGAGTATGGCTGTTCGGTTCCTCCATAATAAGACACGCTTTCTTGTACGCAAGGGGTCAGCCCAGCGGCAGCAGCCTTGGTCTTAAAGCCAGCCTTTGGTGGCAGGGTTACGGTGGTTTGACTTTGAAACGGGCAAAATGGAAACTTATCACGTTAATGAAGGTAGAAGACCCACCAGACTTCATTATTCTTCATGTTGGCGGTAATGATGTGGGGCACACACCACTGAAGGTGTTGAAAGACATTCTAGCAGGTTTCCTAGGGTATATCGATTATTATATGCCAAGCACAAAGGTCATTTGGTCAGAAATCCTTCCGCGGCAGTGGGGCAATGTGAGGGGCTTGCATAGTGCCAGGAAGCGGCTCAACACATTGGCGGTTAAGCGTACAAAAGATATGCGTGGCTTTTACCTGCGCCACACGAACCTTCAGAGTGGGAGTTATTTAAAACCTGACGGGGTACATTTGACTGAGGCAGGGAACGCCCTTTTCTTAGACAACATAAAAGTTGGGTTGCAATTTTTTATGCAAGGAAATCAACCCTGGTTTAAATCATGAGATTATTGTGAAAGTTTCACGGGCGTGACCCCCTCCCTCTCCTTTATTTTGAGGCCTTGCTGCCGCTTTTGGCGGTGGGAGAGTTGGATTGCGTCGCAGCGTTTGCCCCTTATCCTCCTCTCCCATTTGGCCATCAGCTACGGCCCAAATAGTGATTTATAAAGACTTTTTATATGCAATTTGTGCAATGGTTTTAGGCCATGGCTTATTATTATTGCTTTGATATTGCTACTTAAAGCGCCATATATACACGTATAGATGTTTTCATTTAGGGTTAGTAAAAAAGGGATACCATGCGGTACTTACGTACACGTACGGGTCCCTGAACGATATGTGCTTTTAGGCGCCATGTTGCTTTTGTGCGGCGCCAGTGAATTTTAGGTTTTCCTTTAGGGTTAGTAAAAACGGGATACCATGCCGGTACTTATGTGCACGTACGGGTCCCGGGATATTTGTTTTGCTGCTATATAGGCGCCATATTGCTTTGTGCGGCGCCTCCTTTCATGGGTAGGTTGAGATACAAGATGGCGCATCAATAAGGAGAAGCTTCCATAAGTGTACTTATGCTGCTTATAAAAATGTGTATGCTTCGCTGCTTGCATTAATGGGTGTAATTTTTGTCATGCTTGTAATTTTCATCTAAACGGGGTCACGCCCATATCCGCCAGACTTAGGGTTCCTTTGATTAAGTAAAAAGTTAAAAGAGAAAATATTGTTGGGTTTTTGTTGTTATCCTTCAATTTAATATTCGGTTATCGCCACACCGTCTTTCTAGGTTTTATGATAGAATAGAGCTACAAGTAGCGCTGGAGCGACAGAAGTCGCCTCCGGTGTAGGTAAGGGGAGAGAAAGTCGACGTTAAGAGCGTCAGTTTCTCTGGTCCTGTTATTTCTTAATTTTTTCCTTTAGGAGCCTCCCGAACAAGGGGCATTATTCATACATAATAGCGCGGTTTGTTCGGGGGCTCCTTCCATAGCTTCAAGTTTTAATTTCATTCAGTACTTTGATACTCTGGTCATCCTCATGAGCATGTTAATTTCACGTAACACCTCCTCGCTCTCTCTCACTTCCGGTAGCTTCAGAAGAGTAAGTTAAAAGATTTGTCCTAAGAATTTTTGTCAAACCCTCCCACCCTTGCCCCTTGTAATTAAGAGGAAGTTTTCTGCTGCGTTCGTTTTATTGTCTGTTTCAGCCATTATTGTTTTGCTGGCTTCGTTTTGGCAACCAGCGAATGGAAAGGGACTCGACAACGATGACGTCTAAAGGAGTCCGGCGTGACCCGCCTATCTGTTAGGCCATCAGCTTCGGCCCAAATAGTGATTTATAAAGACTTTTTATATGCAATTTGTGCAATGGTTTTAGGCCATGGCTTATTATTATTGCTTTGATATTGCTACTTAAAGCGCCATATATACACGTATAGATGTTTTCATTTAGGGTTAGTAAAAAAGGGATACCATGCGGTACTTACGTACACGTACGGGTCCCTGAACGATATGTGCTTTTAGGCGCCATGTTGCTTTTGTGCGGCGCCAGTGAATTTTAGGTTTTCCTTTAGGGTTAGTAAAAACGGGATACCATGCCGGTACTTATGTGCACGTACGGGTCCCGGGATATTTGTTTTGCTGCTATATAGGCGCCATATTGCTTTGTGCGGCGCCTCCTTTCATGGGTAGGTTGAGATACAAGATGGCGCATCAATAAGGAGAAGCTTCCATAAGTGTACTTATGCTGCTTATAAAAATGTGTATGCTTCGCTGCTTGCATTAATGGGTGTAATTTTTGTCATGCTTGTAATTTTCATCTAAACGGGGTCACGCCCATATCCGCCAGACTTAGGGTTCTTTTGATTAAGTAAAAAGTTAAAAGAGAAAATATTGTTGGGTTTTTGTTGTTATCCTTCAATTTAATATTCGGTTATCGCCACACCGTCTTTCTAGGTTTTATGATGGAATAGAGCTACAAGTAGCGCTGGAGCGACAGAAGTCGCCTCCGGTGTAGGTAAGGGGAGAGAAAGTCGACGTTAAGAGCGTCAGTTTCTCTGGTCCTGTTATTTCTTAGTTTTTTCCTTTAGGAGCCTCCCGAACAAGCAACTAATTATCTTCATTTTTCGACTATTTTTCAGCTTGCAATATATAGAAAATGGGAGGGGCTGCGGAAAACCTGGTAAATTGGACACTGAAAATACATAAGCGTTTAAGAAAGGCCAGGGGCAGCTACATAAGCGTTTAAGATAGGCCAGGGGCAGCTATATCCAGTTTTCAAGCCAGAATTCAGCATTCTGTTCACCTCAGCAGCAGTTAACAACACCTCAAACAACCAATATACCATTTTATCAAGGGTTTGGCAATACATATATGCGGTATGCTTTGTGACAAAACTGACAAATCTGTGACTGGTGGAAAATCTGATGCATATGTTTACTACCCAACTGAACACTGCATGGAATGTTATTCCAACATGTAGATTGAATTGGTGACAGTCAGAGAGGACTTCTTGACTTAGTGAATGTCTCATTTCAGAGTGAAATGGTCTGTATATAACATGTGCCTGTCGGCCAATGAACGGATGCACAACAATCACTGACAAACTCGTTATACTATATTTTCTCTTTTTCAAAAATGACCTTGCTTGCATTTCACAACATTTCAACTCAGTTTTCTTTTAACTAAAATTTCAGAAGGTCTAAAACTCCCTTATTTATTGACCTAGTGATTAAAAAGTTTCTCATAAATGTTCTTATAGAAAATGGTATTTAATCTCATGCTCTGAAATGTAAAAAGAAACTCTGAAAAAAAAAAAGGATTGAACTTATAGATTTGTTTATTGAGGAGAAAATATGGGAGACTGTCATTCCAGATTGTCAGTCATCCTTTCTAAAGTGTAGGCACATCAGTTTGTTTCCAATTTAATTTCTTTCTTTTTTTTTCTTTTTTTTCTGCATGGACCAAAACTGCTTCTTAAAATAATGGAAATAACACAATCCTACATTCCTTTTCTGGAATATGAATCAATAACTTAAAACGATGTATCCTGATCATAACCGTTTTTAGTTCAACATAGCTCATCAAGCTGAAGGTGAGCTATTCTGGTCACCTTGTGTCCCATCTTCTGAGTGATGGCAACAATTTGCTTTAAAAGATATATCTTCTGAAACTACTTGTCAGATGCCCATTTGTCGTTTGCGGTGGCAACCAACAAAATATGATTTTGAAATTTTTTAAAAAGCTGTTCCCTGAAACAAAGGGCAAGAATAATTTAATTTCATCAGTTACAAATTGCCACCTCATGACTATCTACTGTCATTGCTAAAATTAAGTTGTCCCTTAAATTTCTTCCTTTCTGAAACCATTGGTCAAAATTTAATTTCAATTTGCACAAATGGTTACCCCATTGCCTTCTACCATAATTGCTTACTTGAAGTTTATTCCTTAAAAAATTGAGCACCTGATGGTTGGCTAGTTTCCTAATAATCATACTGTTTATATATTTATAAAAAATCATTGTAACTAATGGTCAGATTTTAATTTCATTTGGCACAAATGGTCACCCACATACCACATTGTTAAAATGAATTTGATCCTTTGGAAAATTATGTCTTAAGTGGGGGCAGCAAGTTTCTGTATGTACTCTTCATATATATACATGTACTTAAATTCAAAATCTTTCCCCTGGAGCTAGTGTTCAGAAATATTTTTACCTAATGATAATCTCATGGTTCTTTCCTGCAATTATGGAAAGGGAGGCCTCCAGATGTTTGACTAATTTCTATTAATTATAATCTGTATAAAAACTTTGAACACTTATTGTACCTAGTTTTTGACATTGGTTACTGCTGAAGGTAACCAGGTCAAATCAAGTGGCCTAAATGTTATAATTAGGTGTATGGTACTCTGCCCTCTATTGCCCCTTTTTCTTAGTTATTGTCCATTGTTAAAATATTGTCTTCCCTTCCCAGAGCAATTCTCTTTATATTTAAATTTAGCTGATGATATTTGGTACATGTATCACTGACTTGGAGACGACGTGTCCCGAGCAGATTTTTCTATTAGAACCTTTTTTTTCTTCACAGTTAGTGCCCTTATTTTTTTTTTTTTAAAAAAAAAGGGAGAATACCTGCAGCATCACATTGTTCCTATTAAAATAGTCTGATGTTGCAAAATATATTCCAAGGAGAGCTCTTCTCATCAGAGTATTTACCTTTTTTTTTTTTTGGAAAATTTATCCTTATTTGATTTATTTAATTTAATAAATTGTTATAATAAATTTTGGAGAATGGCCCTTTACTTTCAGTATCATTTACCTTTGTCTTCAGCTAAAATCTCTTAAAATTTAAGATAGGCTGGTGATATGTTTCATGTACCAATAACATTGAACTCTTTGTAAAAAAATGTCAACAACATCAAAAGAAATGTCAAGGTTTTGTTTAATGTTGCCAATATCTGCACTTTTACTGAACTGAAGACTGAAACATGTGTTTATTATCATCAGACCAACAAGTAGAAACAGGAACAGTAACTCATCATATATACGGCCCTTTTTGGACTTTGAAAAATTTTAAACTTTTGTTTAACATTGCTATTTCTCCAGTTTTACTTGATGGATGTCCCCCAAACTTCACATATGCCTTGATCATTATGAGATCAACAAGAAGAATCAGAAACTGCAACTCTTCCATTTTTTAATATCTAAAGCCCGTTTTGGACTTAGAAAAACATTAAAATTTTGTTTAATAATGCTATTATCTCCACTTTAACTCAATGGATGTCTTCCAAACTTCATGCATGCCTTGCTCATCATCACACCAGCTAGTAGAAACATGGACAGTAACTTTTACTTTTTTTTTTATTTTGTATGGTGGCATATTTCTGCCAGCCACTTATCCACTTAGCTATGTCGAAACTTTTCTGAAAAAATGTCACATAGTCAGTTAGTATCTGGCAAGTAGAAAACGTTCGTGTTATCCTCTTATGTATCTTAACATAACAAAACTGCCTGTTAGTGCCCACTACTGCCAGCCATATATTCACTTAAGATAACTGGTTATCTCGCCTTTTTTCAAGTTAGCCAGTTAAATTATGTGGATAACAAGCATTTTTTCTCATAATTATCTGGAAAAAGGCATGATATCCAGTTAAAATAAGTGAATATGTGATTGGCAGTAGTGGGCACAAACAGACAGTTAAGTCCTGTTAAGATACTTAAGTAGATAACTTGAAAATTTGCTACTTTCCAGATACTAACTGAATATGTGTCACTTTTTCAGAAAAGTTTCAACATAGCTAAGTGGATAAGTGGCTGGCAGAAATATGCCACCATAATTTTGCAAATTTATAGCACTTTTTGGATTTAACTTTTTAAAAAGTTTTATGTAAAGTTTTATTTTACATTGCTATTATCTTCACTTTCACTCAGTGGATGTCTCTAAAAATTCACATGTGTTTATCAACATCAGACCAACCAGTAGAAACAGGAATGTATGTCCAAGTAGTTACATGAACAGAAACTCTTAAATATTTTTGTACTTAAAATGTTAAAATGTGTTTAACATTGCTTTTATCTCCAACTTCTTTCCATGGATGCCCCTCATAGTTCACATATGAAATTGCATGCCTGTGCTGGAGGTCAGACTGTCATGAATTATAAAACAGTTATGCCTTTTTTTTCTTTTCTTTTTTAAGAATCTTGCTTAAAGTTTTCACACCACCTCATTTTTTCACTTAACCCTTTGAGGTATTCCTTTGAAACTTTAAATGCCTGCTTATGACCATGACCTCTGTTTGTACATGTCAAGAGTACATAACTCTGTCTTGGATTTTGACATAATCATGCCCCTTTTCTGACTTGATTAATCTTTTTGTACTAACTCACTTTTTTTTCATGCTGTATATTAAAATTACTTCTTGAAAAAATTACACAAAAGTAAGATTTTCTTTTACAATGTTTAATCTTTTACCACTGTAAAACTTTATAAAACCTTCCAATCACCAACCATTTTTTTAAACTAACTTATGTAGTGCCAATAAGTAACACTTATCAGTCAGAGAACTAAACCTGTAGAACAATTACCCTTTAGGGGTCCCAGGATGAAGTCTTGGTCTGGCTGCACATTTTTTCTCTCTTAGTTATTTTGCACCAAACAAGGGATCATTATAGTATCTCCAATGTACATACTACCTTTTTGTTTATCAGGATCACTATTAATTTTATCTCTGTTATTCTGCAACAAATTCCATATTTGCAGCGAATATGTAACCGTTATCAGTGGGAGACTTTTGTAAGTGGTCTCGGATTACAGTCCTGGTCTGGCTGCACAATTTTCTTTTTTGCATCGAATTTTTTTTTGCGTCCTCTAAATTTGTATATTAGGCCTTTGTTTTCATATTTAAACATATTGTGTGTCTTTCTTCATTTCAAGATTCACTTCAAGTCTTGGAACTTGTTTTTTATTTATGTAATTAAATATATAAACTTATGTAAACAAGTTCACATCTTAATTAAAGTTATGTAAAAAAAAAAATGTTTTCCGGTTAACCCACATAAATTTTATTATCAGACATTTTTTTCTTTGTCGCCGTGATTATTTCAGTGTGCTGTCTCAGGGAGCACTTTTGTACTTGTAATTTATCATGAATTCTATATTCACACCTGTGTATATAGAGTCCCTGACTATACAGTTTAAATCTATTATTCCATCCAGAAACAACATTTATGTCCATTTGCCTCCGAACGGTAACATTATGCAAACTACATGTGTGTATTTCTAAAATGCTAATGAGAGGCAACAGTGTCTGGTGACCAATCAAAACTAATCATACTATGTAGTCATACATATCATTTGATGAATAAATGTGAAAGTATTAGGCGAGGGAATTAACATAGGGACATAACAGAGTTTATTTATATTGTGTTAATATTTAAAAAATTCATTTTGGCCCAGAGATCAAGTAATAAATTTGTGACTGTTACTTCAGGAGGTGAAGAGTAAATATTCTTAATGTGTCTTATGAATTGTCAAAAATACTTTTTGTTTATTTATAATGATTTTTTGAGCATCTTTTTTATTATTTATTTTACTGTGTTGCTATGCAGATATGCCTAGTTTGCATCGAAATACACAGGTTTTATTATAAAACCTTTAGTTTCAACATATTTAGTTCTCATATGTAACATGCATGCGTAAACACATATAGATCTGGTGAACAGTTTGAGAAAAGGATTAGACTTAAAGCGTATAGCTTATTTAAAGTCCACTCCAAGATCAGGTTTAAGTTCAAACTGGTATACGATGAAGTTAAGCATGTTCAAATTCTATAGATTCAACAAAAAATAGATAAAACTCAATACAGAAATTGACTATATCTTGGAAATTTAACTCAGTAAGAAAGAATGAGTGTGAATGATAAAAAAAAGAAAAGTAAGAAAGAAAAAAAAATACGTTCACGAACAATAAAACCACTCATATTGTAATAAAATAGGCCGCTTGGACGGATCTACAGTTCAGACATCTGAAAACGTTTTCATCACTTAAATAACATGAAACAATTATTTTATACTTTCTTATAAGATTTAAAAAACAACAACATAGAAATACTTTAGCACAATTTTGTTTTGATCGCACGTAATTCAGAAATAGATATATTTGCATGAATAGTTCATAATACAAATCGCCCTAATCGTATTATATAGATATTTAGTCATCCACTAATTTTGTTCTTCATCAAAGCGAACAATGCCTTTCGCAAAACCAAACTCCCATATAAACAATTTTGTGATCAAATTCTGGGCCAATTTGTAAATTAGAATAACATAATGAATAATTGAATGTTTGAGTCAATTAATGAAGAAATGTAACTCTGGTATAAAAATAAACTGGAATAGCGAAGTCATTCCGTTATTAACATGGAACCTCGGCTGTATAATATTGATAAAACTCCTAGTTTGAGTTTGTAAAATACTGATGTGGTATAATACTGATGCAATTAGTAGTGAGTTCAAAGATCGAGCTATAAGTTTATTTAAATTTCACTTTACAATCACATTAGTTTTATCTGAAACATTTAAAATGGATTATTTACAAGAATTTTAACCTTTAAAAATACTGACAAATAAAAAAATAGTTTAAAAATGCATTAAAAATGCCCTGGCTTTCACCACAAAAATCGTCGTTACTGTAACTGTTTTTTTTTTTGTTTTTTTTTTTTTTTTTGTTCAAAATTGGGAAAATATACCGCATAGTATGAACCGTGTGGTCTTGATATCGCGCAGTACAGAAACCAAAAGAAGAAATAATTAAGATTTACATTGTGGATAGGCGGGATAAGTCAGTTACATGTCTTCTTCTATTGTAATGGCTAGTAATCGTTTTCTAATTATTATGGCCATATTTTAGACCTTGCGGTCAATGATTACCACGTGTGGGTCCTGTTTTCTGTTTTTTTGCTTGTTTTTTTTTTATTTTTTTTATTATTATTTTATTTATTTATTTTTTTTTTTTTTTGAAGAACATCAGAAGAGAGAGCTCTTGCATACAAGGTAGACTACTGGGTGTGATACTCTAGCTCATTTTATGTGCACGGTGTATAGCACCGATAGACGGGAGACAAGTTCCTGGGTAGAACCAGTGCTGAGTACTCCGGGTTCCCATAGCAACCGCAAGTGCGACTGTGATTAAATAGGGTTATTTTACGTATTAACGATTGAGTAGTTTCCCTTTCTATACTGATTAAAGTCTCCATGTTTTCATTTTTTTTTGTCATAAGCACAATTATTAAACGGTATGAAGATACGAAATAAAGTTCATTCACAATGCATTACTGCGATATTGAATTAATGAGCACAGAAAGAAATTTAGAGGAAAAAGAGGGAGAAAATTTATGCATCAATGAAAATGACTGGTGAGGCATTGACTAGCCCTAATTCCGTATGCCTAGCGCCGTTACGTAACTTTCTTCGTCAAGGGGTCCAGAGTTCATATGAAATCATATGGATATATCCAGAACATTTCAATCGATAAGTAAGTACTGTAAATATGGACAAGCCCAAAGATTAAAATTTAATATATATTATAGAAACAACAGTTTAATTGCAATTTCAATACATAATCAAACAACTTCCTAATTAAAATAAAGCGTTCTTAATAAAACAGAGGCAGGCGTTATCATGAGATACTATTGTACATAAACTACTTGGTAATACATGTTTTTTTGTTGTTGATGTTGTTGTTGTTGTTGTTGTTTTTCTTCAAATTATATTTATTGCATCAATATAGTGTGCCCGGAGGTCAGGTTGATATAATTAGACAATGAAGAAAACATCTCTTAACACTATAAAATTGCAGGAGCGTTATAAGCCTTCACATACCATGAAATATAGGGATAAACGCTGTGTATAAGACAGGTCTTATAAACATAATCGCATAAGGTATATCTTAATTCTACTTTGTATTACAGTTACAGTTATATGTAATGTATATATTATAAAGTAGCTCTAACAGCTAGGTAAGGTAAGTCATAACTCTACACTTGTATTTAGTGTATACATAAGGTAGGTCTTAACTCTACACTTGTATTTAGTGTATACATAAGGTAGGTCTTAACTGTACACTTGTATTTAGTGTATACATAAGACAGGTGTTACAGCTACTCTTTTTATCATATACCTATGAATTTTCTGGCTCAAAAACATGCAAAATACGAGGTGCAAATACAACTTAACAGTTTAATATTCCGTATATACGGTGGTAGCGTGAAGTCACTTTTTTGAGAAAACTTGATTAACTAATTAAAACCTGTATAAGTTGACTTCTTGTGTCTTGAATATGTATAGGTATATAATAAAAGGAAAATTATGTTACAGTAGCTTTTCGTGGAGCAAAACTTGTTTTTTGACGTATAAATAAGGTAGGCCTTACAACTTCTCTTGTACTTAGTTTATACATAATGCAAATTTTAACTATACAATTATATCAAGTGTATACATAAAGAAGGTTTTAACTATACAAGTGTATTTAGGGTATACATAAGTCAGATTTTAACTATACAATTGTATTTAGTGTATACATAAGGTAGGTCTTACATCTACACCTGTATTTAGTGTATACATAAGGTAGGTCTTGACTATACAATTGTTTTTAGTGTATAAGTTAGGTAGGTCTTAAGGCTACATTTCTTTTTAGTGCGCTCATAAAAAAACGTCTAACAACTACACTTATATTTAGTGCATACAATAAGGTAGGGCTTACAGCTGCACATGTATTTAGTGTTTACATGAAGTTGGTCTTACAGCTGTACGTGCATTTAGCGTATACACAAGGCAAGTGTTATAGCTACATTTCTATTTTGTGAAAACAAAAATTTTTTTGTTTTAATCGAAAATCATAAAGCAAGTTTAAAATCTACACTTGTATTTGGTGTATTTAATTTTTTTATTTGATAAAATAAAGTTTTTGATTGTTGTTTTTTTTTTGGGGGGGGGGGGGGTTACATAAGGCATATTTAATGTCGTATATAGTGTATACATAGATTTTACAACAATAATTGTATTTACCGATGAAAAATATAAAATTATAGTCGCAAAATGCTGAAATTGGCAAGAAGAATTTATACAAGGGTATTTACCAAGGCCCAAACAGAGTTGCTGTATATATGGATTTTTCTGAGTTTCTCAATCGGTGCGACCAAAGGCGGGAAATTAGGGCCGATCATAGGTAAGTAGTGATTTTTTTCTTCACATGGTATGCACCGTTCAAATTTTGTACCTGTGTAAAGTTAAGCACCATGCTTCCCTATTATAGGTTGGTAACTTGATCACAAACAGTAAAAAATATTGTGTAAACCAAGTCAACCATTATCCCAGGGTATCTATCTCATAGCTTTTAAGTCAGTTTGAATACAACTATTAACACTGGAAAAGTTTATTATCATATAGTATGTATAATTTTCTTCGGTATTTTTCATTAGGCAAAAAAATAGTTGTTTCCACTCTCAGAAAATAAATCAATACGGTCGGTAGGTCGGAATAACTTTTTATTAGTCCCCTACCGGTGTTCACACCGGAGGGGACTATAGGTTTGCCCTCCGTCTGTCCGTCCGTCCGTCCGTCTGTCCGCTCTCACTCAGGTGATGCTCCGGGGTGAGGGAATTGGGTTAGGGTTAGTTTTATGGGGTTTCGGGAGTACAATTGGCACTTGTGGGCTGATTTGTTGCTAGTGTGGTGCAAATTACGGGGTGCAAAAGGGCCAAAGATCAAAGGAAAAATCCCACAATGTCACTTCAGTGAGAACGTCCGTCCGTCCGTCTGTCTGTCCGCTCAAATCTGGATCCCGCGATAACTTAATAACTAAGCAAGCTAACTTAATGAAACTTCGTTTATGACTAGATGCCAATGTTTAGATTATGCACGTCGTTTTATTTTTGTTCTTCGACTAAACTTGTGATTGCTATGGTAACGGAAATAGTGAAAATATGGCAAAAAATGGGATCCCGCGATAACTAAGCAAGTTAACTTGGTGAAACTTGGTATATGACTAGATGGCAATGTGTAGATTATGCACGTCATTTTATTTTTGTTCTTCGGCTAAAATTGTGGTTGCTGAAGTAACGGAAATAGTGAAAATATGGCAAAAAATGGGATCCCGCGATAACTAAGCAATTAACTTGTGAAACTTGGTATATGACTAGATGGCAATGTGTAGATTATGCACGTCATTTTATTTTGTTCTTCGCTAAAATTGTGGTTGCTGTAACGGAAATAGTGAAAATATGGCAAAAAATGGGATCCCGCGATAACTAAGCAAGTTAACTTGGTGAAACTTGGTATATGACTAGATGGCAATGTGTAGATTATGCACGTCATTTTATTTTTGTTCTTTGGCTAAAATGTGGTTGCTAAAGTAACGGAAATAGTGAAAATATGGCAAAAATGGGATCCCGCGATAACTAAGCAAGCTAACTTGATTAAACTTGGTATATGACTAGATGACAATGTGTAGATTATGCACGTCATTTTATTTTTGTTCTTCGACTAAAATTGTGGTTGCTGTGGTAACGGAAATAGTGAAAATATGGCCAAAAAAAAAATGGAATTGATTACCATATTGAGTCAAGGTGGAGCCGGTAGGGGACTTTATGTGTTGCATACAACACCAGTTACTTGTTTTTAACTGTTTTTCTTTTTTTCCCTTATTTTTGGACGAGGTTTCTTTTTGTGCTATTTATTTATTTATTTATTTAAACGATCAATTTATTCATTTATATTCAGCAGATTTTCTAGATATTACTAGTATTAAAACTTATTATTGATCCTTTAAACATATTTATTACTCCATGTTGTTTGCATTGTTGTTGTTGTTATTGTTGTTGTTTATCACTTTGACGACATTTCTGGTTTGACTATATACGAGTATATTACAACGCTGAGCAGGTCTTAGGCCGAAACATTGGTGTCTTGTTTTCAAAAATATATATCTTATTTTAGAATTTTGAAAATAGACTTCTTTTCTTTAATAAAAGGTATTCTTGCATTCGACCCAAAACATACTCAACCCCTTAGCGACGGAAGTTACGTACCAGCCGAATATGTTAAGCATTTGAATTCCGGTGGTGCAAGGGTCACGCCTATCATGTAAGTCCTCTAATTTTTTTTTTTTTATCATTCATTAATTGGTACTATTTTTTCTTTATTTCCTATACTGGTATTCAAAGAAATGCATTACATATGCGTTCTATAGTACTCGTAGTTTTATAGTACAGTATAAAATAGTTTGCTGTCTTCCTTCTTTACTGGTGATTTAAATGTCATCGGCAGATAACAAATACCGCTATCTCGTGGGCAGGAGTTAACTGACCAATCAAATCGTTATATTATCTCGTGGCCACAAGATAGCGATATTTTTTTTTGTTTTGTTTTGTTTTTTTACTTAAATCTCGTGGCTAAAAGTTTTTCTCTTTTTTAGTAACTCGTGGCCACGAGTTAGCTTAGTTATATCTCGTTTTTAAGTGGCCACGAGATAATAAAAAAGAAAAGCACCATGTCCTCTCTGTGCTCTGTAGAAATGCCTAAGCTTAAGAAAAAAATGTTACGCACAATTCTTTGCTGAGATGATACTAACTGAATACATGCTTCGTACTCACAAAATATGAAGTAACTGTTTCTTTGATAAATATTTAGTTGTATTATCAAAACACTTTTCATCGATGTACATTGAGACCTGTTTCGGACCTAACATTATCGCGTTGCCAATGGAGCCGAATAATCAAAAAAGGGAGCAACCACCGTTATTATTCTGAAATAAAACCATCGCAATATGTTATGAATCAGTTATTTGTGTGTATAACTGGTGTGAAAAAGAAGATTCAAAATACATGTCTTCTGTCGTTATTAAAAAGGAATTCGACACATTTAATGGGAAGCTGATAATTTCTCCCTAAATTCGTAGGCCACGGGTTTTAAAACTTGGTTAACGGACCTTGCAAGCAACCTGATTCATTAAAGCTCAGAAAAAAGGTTTTCGAAGATGTTTTGTAACCTTAAAATATTCAGATTTTTAGATACATAACGTCAACTTGAAAAATCAATGAAACCGCAGTTTAATTATACACATTGCAGCATAATGTAAAAAAATGTGGAAAACACAATACACATGGCCGTATCGGACATGTCTAATTGACGGCCTCAGGCCCAATCTGCGACCCCAGTATGATATAGTGCTTGAAATGGGTGAATTTAACTGAAAATTGTAGCATATTTTGTAAAGCCTTGTAAATATATATATTTAATTTTATACGTATCATTAATACCAAAATAATTTCATACTCGGGAGGACTTTAAATTCCGGGACCTTTACCTAAATCCCGTTACGGTACCAAATGAAAACTTATCTGTGATAATTTGTTTCGTTATCATCGTCCTTTGTTGTTGCTGATGATTTCTTTTACATTGACATTAACACCGCTTTAGTAACTTCCTGTCTGGAAAAGCTATGCAGCTTGCAGCCCCTAACTCTTCCAATAATTATATAAGAAAGGAATTACTTGTTGTAAAATGTATCTCATTTGATCTATAGATTGGTTCATTTATGGCATCTCAAATCAACATCATAGACTATGTCTACTATAATTAAAGTATTTTCTGTACTCTTGTGTTCTATATTTCTGAATATTCTCGACAATTTAATGATTTTTTTTATCAGATTTAATGGATAAAAATGTAAAAAAAAAGAAGAAGAAAAACATTTATGGAAATAGGCCGAAGACACTCTTGACTTTGGAATTTGTAGAACACATTTTAGAAATCTCAAAAACAAACGGCTTACAGCTGAGGATATTTGTGAAAATGACATGTAATAATATACTTATGTTTCTGCTGGATACAACAATTCCAACTGCGTCGTATCCTGACAAATGTTTCGAAAATTCCTCTCCACTTCGAATTTTCAGTTCGCTATAACTTTTGTTTTTCAAAATAGATTTTCAAGTTGCATACACCATATGAAGCGGAAAAATTAGTAGCATGTTCATATATGTATTTCGTTGTCATGCAATTCTTAAAATAGTAATGAACAAAAATATTTTATTTTTTTCAAAATGGCGGCTTTTGTTTACAAAATGAATGGTACGACGCAGATTTGATTCCTAGCCCTGAATACAGAACAGAAGTTTATTGTTAGACCTGAGCATATACAGAACGTAATCTTATATAATACATACATACATACATCAAACATCATTTACATGCATGGAACATAATTATACTTTATATTTTCTTTGAGAATATAGCATGCGTACATGTCATGTACTTGGTAGGTGACTTCACGCAGCAGTGCTGCAACATTGTAGCTGTGAATAAAAAGTAGCAATAGTATTATAGAAATGATGTTATTCGTTTTGTTTTAAGTAGGTCAGATGTATTTTTATTTGTATTCCAGGTTAGGGAAGTCGCCGTCCTATTACAGGGAAATGTTTAAGTCCGTGAATGGGTTCGTCTGTCTGTTTGTCTGTCTTAATATTTCATTATTTTTATAGACATTTATTATTCAGTGCTTCGTTCAAACAAATCAAATGTATATCAACATGTTTTACTAATATGCACAAAATAAATACCACCTGATCACTTGATGTTGGCCGAACATATCTGTAAATCAGCTACATAATGAACAATTTTAGTTTAAATTAAGAACATATGATTGTATTCGCTTGTTCATAAACGTGACAAATTAACCCTTTCCTCATATTGACTCATTTTTTGCAAACAGATCAGACCCAGTACGGATGCTGTCTGATCAGGATCTCCTCTGTTTGCTCATACACCGTTTTAGATCAAATCTTACAGTCTGCACGGCAAAGAAACCCCACTATTTCATAAATCTAAAGGTCGTGAAAGAGTTTTATACCATATGGGATCGAACCTACACCATTTTTGGATCACAAGTTCTATGTTTTTACACAGAAATCCATGTTTTAAACTGTTGCATTCATGTTTAAGACAACATTTTTAGACTTGAATGTAAAACTGGTTTCCCATATAAAGTGTTACATATCTATTTTTACTTTTTTCTCAGATTAATGCTTGCGGGTGGAAGTGCAAACGTAGTTTACTCAGAGCATGCACGTGCTGCGCAAATTCTCTACAAGATGGCGATCAAGGTTAGTCTTAATTTTGCTCAGTTGTTTTAATGCTGAATGTCATAAGCGACAGTTCTCATATATAATAGGTACGATGCTTAAACATGTATTACAATTATATATCTACAAGACGTATACATTATTCCTTTAATGGGAATGTTACACTTTCGAAAGTAAAGTTGAACATGTATTAGCAGCCGTCTGTTTTAGGCGGCCAACCTGCACTTAGCGGTCAGTTTGATGTTACCAATCTAGCATTTTATTACAATCAAACCTTTCTTAAGCGGTCAGTCAAAGGAATAAGAGAAAGTGACCGCTTAACAAAGGTGGCTGCTTAATGAAAGTTAAACATATAACAAAATGCTAGTTTGGTAATAACAAATCTGACCCCTAAATGCAGGTTGACCACTTGATACAAATGAACGCTAATACAGGCTCAACTGTATATGTTTAACCTTCATTTAGAGACCACTCTGTTAAGCGGTCACTTTCTCTTGGTCCCTTGATTGACCGCTTAATACAGGTTTAATTGTATTCAAAAAATATTTTTCAGGCCAACGACGAAGGAGATTACTTTCCAATATTTGGGACGTGCAATGGATTTCAGCTGCTTGTGGCTTTGACGGCGGGTAAAAATCGCAATGCCGAAACTATGGCCCTGAATATGAGTATACCATTGCATTTTACTCAAGGTAATGACTCTTTCTTTCCCTCTCTCTTTCTTTCTCTCTCTCTCTCTCTCTCTCTCTCTCTGTCTGTTTCAGGGAGAGGGAAAAACGAATCCCACCCCTGTATGTATGTATGTATGTATGTTTGTATGTATGTATAAATTAACGCATATGAAATACCATTATGACTGTTGTTTTCTATATGTTTAGAGATATTTCATAGCCGGCTGTATTCGAGGATGCCGTCACATATATTCAGCTACCTTGCAAATGAACCTATCGCGGCCAACAACCACAAATTTGGTGTACTTCCCGAGGTAAGTAATTCATTTAAGCTGTTTAATCGGTCGATTCTCCTAAGAGGTCAACCTGTTTTTAAAGACCAGAATTCAAATTTAAACAAGATATCGTAGTAAACAAAAAGCTTCTAAAACTCTGTGTGTGTGTGTGTGTGTGTGTGTGTGTGTGTGTGTGTGTGTTGAATCAAAGTCCGCCACCAAAGATTTGTGCTAAGAATAAACGTACTCAAATTAGCTAGAAACGCATTTCAAAATTCCAGTCATGCAAATTATATAATTACATGATAAAGTTGACAAATAGAGTTAAAATGTTGGTTTCAGTGGAATATCATTTTTAATTCATTGAGTGAGGAAGTAGACGATACTTCAGTGAAAAACAACTTTTTTTTTTAATGCTTTTCTGCTGTCGTTTTAGGGCTACATAAATGAAAAGGAAATTAATCCCGTTGTAAAACGGTGAAAATTATATTAAAGGTTCAAACTCATTTCTTATATTTTCTTAACTGAATTTTATTTCTACACATCGCATTCTATAATGCACCTTTCTGGATTATAGCAGTAAAATTCCCATTTAAGGCTAGGTAAACTGCTCACAAACAAAATCATGTGTTATTTTGTACAAACTAGGTTAACTGTTGACTATGTTATCCCAGTGCAAATATTGAATAGCCTGTAAGTCAATTTCAATACATCTGCGGACACTGGAAATGTCCACTGGATGGTTAAAATGATTATTTTCGTTTACAACAGTTATGTGCTGAAGAAAAAGTGAAATGCCTAAAAAAACATATAAAAAAGTAGAGGAAGTTAACCTTTTTTTCTGATAAAAATTAAATAACGTTTTGTTGAGAATAATCACTATAATTTCTTATTACAGGTGTTTACCGAAACATCAGAAGTTGGGCGGATATATAGGGTTTTGTCAACCAATAAAGATAAAAATGGACGCGTATTTGTATCTACATTTGAAGGTATCCATTTTCTAAGTTTTGTTTGCTGCAAAATGATCTCTTTCCCTAAATCTAAAGTTGTTTACCAAAGGAAACTGCCAAAAACAATATAAAAATCATTTTTCTTCAAAGTTTTTTTTTTTTGTTTTTTTTACATAAGCCAATGCTTACGCATTTTTCATCTCATTAAATGTTTAATAAAGGGTGTTTTATGTATGTGTGTGAGATCGAGAGAGAGAGAGAAAGAGAGAGAGAGAAACATCAAAAAAGCATTACTACAGACAATACGAAACCGGGAGCAGCTGTTTAAACATTATGTCATATCATAAAACATGTTTCATTACTTAGCTGTTGTCATTAACTTTTTTATCATTTATCTACTACACCAATGTCATTAAAATTGCATTAATTTGATGGCATTGCATTTTGTTATCGACTTTTACTACTTCACTTAATATGTCATTAAAACCTTACAATTAAAGTAGTTCGTTCACAGATGGTCATTGTCTAAGACACTGGTACTACTGGAGATTTTTTATTGGAATCTAGATTTTCAAAAACGTGTGTGTGTGTGTGTGTGTGTGTGTGTGTGTGTTCTACGGTACTGTATATTGAAATATGGTAAGAAATGGAATTTGACATCACTTGATTACAAAGGTCGTAACTTTGTATAAATTCATGCTACCATCATATTCTTTGCATGGCTCGATCAGTCTAATATCCAATTAACACCTGATATAAAAATCATTGTCAAAAAGCAACCTTTACAAGTCTTCTTCACTCTTTTCTTTTTTTTTTTTTGGGGGGGGGGGGGGCAAATTTGAATCAAGCGATCTAATTGAATTGGAAGACGGGAAATTGCGGGAAATTGCATGCGTAGATGTTTTTCGTCATCCAGTCAGAATCGCTGGAAAAAAAAGAAAATAATAGTGTTGCAGACTTATAAAAATGTTGACGTTTCGCATTATTACTTCGTTAAGAATGCCTTTTGGCCATTATTCTTTATTTCATGTATTAATTGAAAATACCAGACTGGTCGAACTGTGCATAGAATATGGTAGCATTCATTTGTAAAATGTTACGACCTTCGTAAATAAGAGATGCCAGATACCATTCCTTACCATGTTTAATAATCAGTACAGAGGGTAAAGAAACCGTAATCAAGATTCCAATGAATTTTGCAATTCTGCGGTTCTAGTGCCAGTGGACTAAGAATTAACTATCTGTGTCTAAAACGCTTGTTAAAACCCATCTACAGACGCATGGTCACCTAATGCAACATTTCGTGATTGAAAGAAAATTGGATGGTTTTAATTGCATCACGTTCAGACGGTATTGCAGCTTTAAAGTGTGTGTGTTTATATATATATATATATATATAGAGAGAGAGAGAGAGAGAGAGAGATTTCTAGAACCGCGGAATTACGATTTTTTGTCCTTCTTTTCTGTATAATGAATATGGTAAGGAACGGAATCTGACATAATTTGATTACTGAGGTCGTAACATTGTAAAAGTGTATGCTTTCATTATATTCTATACACGATTCGGTTAGTCTGATATCCATTTAACAAATGGTGTAATGAATCATTGCCGTAACGAATAACGCGAACTTTAACAATTTGTACATATTTTTAAATCTTTTCCACTCTCAATTTCCGGTTTGTTTTTTCGGCAATTCCCACTGGATGACGTAATAAATCTACACAAGCAATTCTCCACAATCTGACAGTGTCAATTTCACATTTCGCGTTATTCCTTCGTTATACAAAGTTATGACCTTCGTAACAAAGTAATGTCAAATTCCATTCCTTACCATGTTTCAACATACAGTTGGTATCTTCCAATGTGTATGGTAATTCTGAGGTTCAAGCGCCAGTGGGCTAAACTTACCAATTCGCTATCTGGCATTTACGGACGCAATGTTGCGAAAAGTGTTTCTTGGTGCCGCAAGCACCTGCATCGATGATATCTTATTCTATTTGTAACTGATTTCCTCGAAAGAACGTTGACGAAAATAGAGTTTCCCGTGCAATGTGACTTATATGTCAGGATACTTAGTCTTCGCCAAGGGATAGAGTTGAAAATACTTACTTTTTAGCTCACCTAAGCACAAAGTGCTCAAGGTGAGCTTTTGTGATCGCCCTTCGTCCGGCGTCCGTCGTTGTGCGTCGTCCGTCGTCAACAATTTGCTTTAAACGACATCTCCTCTGAAACTGCGGGACAGAATTTAATGAAACTTTGGCAGGAATGTTCCTTGGATCAACCTTCACAAAAGTTGCGAAAATAAACTTGATCCATATAGAACTGTGGTTGCCATGGCAAGAAAAAGAAAAAAAATATGAAAACTTTAAAAATCATCTGCGTCAAAACTACTGGCCAGATTTTAAAATAAATTGGTACAAATGTTCCTTGGGTCAACCTATTTATCTCAGGTGAGCGATTTAGGGCCATCATGGCCCTTTTGTTTCCGATTATCACTGGACGAATTGCATTAACATAGGATCTGACGGCATTGTATATCGTTATGTTAGTGACTAATTGATAAGTGTATTTACCAGTCTACAATTTTGTCATTAAAGCCTTACCATTAGCATAGTGTTTGACGGCACAACATATCATTTGTCAGTGAGTTATTGATAAGTGTATTTTCCAGGTAGAAAATATCCCTTCTATGGCTTCCAGTGGCATCCAGAGAAACCCATTGGTTGGTGGAATCCAAAGTATAACGTTGACCATGGTCCACATGCTGTTGCAATGTCACAATATATAGCAAAATTCTTTGTGGATGAAGGTAGGCAAAACGACGAATGAAAGGTAGAAGGTACTTCAAGCAAATGAATGACACAGACCGGCTGTTTTGGGTTGTTTTTTTCCGAATTATTTTTTTCATTTTTATCATCGATGGATTTAAAATGATAACGTACCATCCCAGAAGCCACAAGGGCATTCTGGTCTGGCTTTCCAATTTGATGAGGTGATCTGAGCTTGTGATTGTGTGTGATCGGAAAATGCACAAAAAGTGGGAGACGACTCCGTATTGTATATTGTGTAGTTGGCATTGGTTACCTCCCTTAAAAACCAAACTGATTTCTGAAATGGTTTTAACCAAATTTCAGCCTTCAGCGAATATCGGGTCAGACTAAATGCATATCTGTTTTGTTCTAATTAATTGATATCTATTCTCCATAATCAGCGTTTGCTAATTTTCATCATTAAAATGAATAAACGTTTCACAGTTTGGAATCATTGTTTAGCAACATTAAATATAAACCTGAAACACAACTTGCGTCTCCATAGAAACTAATCTTACTAAAGTACACAATCTTCCAACGGTAATTAGCGAAGTGTATACTTATAGAGATGGTGTACCTTAGTCAGATTGCATAGAAACTAAGGTGATTATTTGTATCTGTGTATATTTAAGCACGAAAAAGTACCCACACGTTTCTGAATATTAAGGCGGAAGCATCGGCCATGATTGAACATTATCCTGTAAGGTTGCGACCAGACGGTTCATACTACTGGGCTTATCTATTCCGGGACGATGGCTGGTGTTCCGATCGCTGGATGACCCCCGGAAGTGACCCCTCGACCGGAAGTGACCCAAATGATAACCCGTTAAAACAACGTAAATTACACAACGAATGTTTTTCCTATCTTAAATATGATAGACATGTACGTGATGAAATATAATTATTAAAATATTGAAAAAGGTAACTTAAGGTAAAGTCCCTGTAATGGTTCCGCTACGTCTTGGACCAATTAACCTCTATCAAAATAACCAGGCACCCTAATGAAACATTAGGACTTGACTGTTTGAGTTTACTGTCGCTTCGACAGTATTTCAGTCGTATAGCGACGTCCAGCTAAATACAGGTGGAGGAAGACCCCGAATGCACGGAGGCATCCGGGTAGAACTACCGACCTACCACAAGCCAGTTGGAATGCTTGCTCACATGAAAATCCGAATGACCCTGCCGGGATTCGAACCCACGCGATGAAACATTAGGAAACCCTGGTTATCTCCGTGAAAGGTTATGGGGTCCGAAATGTAGCGGAACCATTACAGAGACTTTACCTTAATGGTGTAATAAGTTAACAGAATGTGTTGCACGGTAAAGTATATATGTTGAGTGAAAAGTAATATGAATGTACAAGGTAGAATATGTTTTGTGTCAAGGGTAATATCTGACAAACGATGTAATTTCTGATGGCTTAAATGGAAAGCATAAAATATCACAGGTATTGTGTAAAAGAAATATTAAATGAACAAGATATTACGGCATATATGGAACTTATTTAGTGTATGAAATGTTATATGTATCGCGTGCAAAGGGATTATGGCATATATGGAACGTATTTGGTGTATGAAATGTTATATGTATCGCATGCAAAGTAATATTAAGTGTACAAGGGATTATGGCATATGCGGAAAGTATTTAGTGCATGCAACATTATATACATTTATTGTGTTATGTGAAAAGAAATATTAAATGTACAAGATATTTTTGCATAAATGGAAAGTATGTGTTTTTGTACAATAAATAAATGTTTTGGTGAAAAATATTAAATGTCTTGTCTTTCTATACATCTTTTTCGGGAAAAAATTTTAAGGTTTCTAGTTATGATAATCAATGTCTACCTATGTTTTGTTGTGTGTTTACCAAGAGGTCTGGAGTTTAAATATAGATTAAGATATCACAAGGGCGATGCTTGAGATTCGCTACTGAATGAAAAAGAAATAACGTTCTTAAATACACAACAAAACACTGATACACAATGATCATTTGTTTTTCTAACATTTTTTTTAACTTGAACCTAAAAGCCCCCCCCCCACCCCCCCTCCCCAAACTTCTATATTTGGTTCGCACTTTATGCATGTCTACATATTGACGAATGCAAATAAATGCGCATATTTTTCATTCTCATTATTTTTCTATCCATATCATTCCTGTCCGCCTAAATTAAAATCGAGCACCGAGTTCGGCATTTTGATTTTAATTTTTCCTAGCTACGAATCAAGGTTTCGAGACTTTGTTATTATTTTTAATATAGTTGAACCTGTATCAGCAGTCACCTCTATTAAGCGGCCATCCTGTATTTAGCGGTCAGTGTTGTATATTACCCATCTAGCTTTTTTTATGGCTGACCTCAATTTAGCTATCATCTCTGATAAGCAATCAATTAATCTTGTTCCATTTATTGGCCGCTTAAGAAAGGTTTGACTGTAGTTTCTTTAAGCTATATCGCTTGGTTTTGAAAAGAAACTGCGAAGATAATCATTTTAATTATTTTATTGAAAACTTACATAAATAATACCAAGTGTTTCTTGCCTTACAGTATCTACATAATTATGATACACACATAATTGTATGAATCGTCAGTTACAATTACATGTAACAGCTTTGATGCTAGGATTCTTTGGCAAGACAGTTGACAATGATGATGATGATGATGATGATGATGATGATGATGATCTAACACATATAGATTGATGCTGCTGAAGCCGCATGATAATCAATGTTCTTCAGACAAAAAATTGAAACCAATATGAAATGAAATGAAAATGTATGAAAGTCCATTCATCAGCTAATAATGATATTCATTACAACAAATATATGTTCTGGCTTTTTTATTCAACAAAGTTTTCCTCTCTTCTCTCTTTCATACAAGCAAACACTCACGCACACACTATTTAAATAAAATATAAGATTTCTGAATAACTATAAATAATAACTAATTGTTCATGTCTACACACAAAACCACGCAAATTGACAACAATATCAAAGCAATGTAGATGAACTGATTTAGCTCTCCGTATTTATGACTAAACAATTCACTGATCGAAGAATATAATTTATCATTTGTTTGTCTCTCAGATTAAAAATCCGGGTCCTAATATATAGTATATATTTGAGACACGGACTAAGGAATTCGTGTTCTTATTTATATATATTATTTATTTATTTTGGTGATAAAACAAACTTACAATACAAAATTTCAAAATTATAACATTATACAGTCGAACATCAGTGACTCGAACAAGCATGGGGAACGGCAATTTGTTTTAGTCATCGGTGGTTCGACCCAACCATGGTTATAATGATTAACAAACATAAATTCAAAAGATACCCTTTATTATTACGCAATCTTTTAGAGTTAATCGATTAAAGTAGATTATCGTATTTTGTCGTTGTTCTTATAATAATATATAATAATGTCGGCAAATGATATTAGAGGTAACAACAAATAAAATAACTTAATATATCTTTGTCTTTCTATTATTCTTTTACAACGAAAAATATAATAATTGTTGTTTCATTATTTTTTTTTTTTTATTTATTTTTTTTTTTTTTTCATGAGTCAGGGTCTATAATAGTGACTAAATTGAGTCAGAATATTAGTGAATTAGGGCCTGGACCCTCTTTAATAAACTTCTTATAACATTAGATCTATAACTCAAATTTTTGAATATCTGTAACACCACAATGTTTTGTAACAGTTTTTTTATACATAACTTTAAATTTCCCTTAATTAAAAAAATCTCAAGTATCACAAAAGGTTTCATTAAAAAAAAAAAAAATTCACTTTAGAACTTCCTCATTTCAAAAATATCTATACCAGTATCATAACATGTTTTATCTGTCCCTTAATAACTTATAAAGTTTAATCTTCAATTCAATCTCTTAAGGGCATGCGACTCCCGTTATTATCGACCGACAGACATTAACGTTTGATTAAAAATCATTATAAGAATATCCCAATAGAAAAAGGCTTTCAAAATATTTTAAAAACATCAAAATTGTATTAATAAATAATTTTAATTTGAGTAAATTCTCAATTCTAGATTTTTTGTGACAATAAGGACTGAACTTTTGAAATTCTAGAACCAATCAATGTTTTCCCGACGGTCTGCAATTTTAGGCATATTTTCGAATCGAACCCGGTACATTCGGTATGCAAATCGGACACAACCATGCCGATAAAAAGCTTTCTCCGTGGCAAGGAAGTTCCATATGTCATTTTATACCTTTTCTACACCTGAAAAGCGGCATATTTTTCAGCAACATAGACAATAATCATAATTATTGTTTTACAATTGGTTTATTTTGTATAAAAATCCATTTACAAGTAGAGACAAATAAAGTAATAGTTTTTCAGCAATTATACATATACGAATGATTACAGACAATCACATTTTCAGTTTCAAAATAAGTATTGGCATATCCAAAATAAAGACTATAAATTTAGAAATATGACGAAAGTCCTGTCCAGGTTTGCGAAACTGAAATTCGTTTCGACTGTTGTTTAAATTTGATAAGAAGCCTTGCTCTAGAATTTATCGCAAATTATTTAATGTAATGCATATACTGGAAAGCATTATGCATAATTACCATTTTACAAGCACATTTTTCCTTGGTCTCTCGTCATATTTTAAGCACAATCATAACATAAGGTATAAATTGAATGCAATATGTAATACTGTGAAGACATGGAAATCATATACCCTGAAATTAAAAAAATTTCAATTTTCATTCCAAAATAGTGTCATTTATCCACATTTCTGACAGACATCATATACGTAGCCAAAAAAAAGTACCCATCATATATTCCTATCTATATATTTGAATTAGGCATATATTCTGATTATTTGTTTTATCTTGAGTAAAGAATCATTCCTTTCTGACATTACGTGAAAATTGTTTTGCAATATTTCTTTCCTTGAAGATATGACATCGGGGTCGATTTCAAAAACGACACTTGCTTTAATAAGACTCGGTTATACAGCATTTAATAGCGTACCTGTATTTAGCATTCCGATATCTTGGTTTCATTGACCATTATTCAATCTTAGCATTTTTGTTTGACTTTATTTTGCGTCATTGCACAAGGCACAAGGCGCACGTGAAAAACCACAACGTTTGGTCTTTATCCGAAGGGCATGGTTTATTACAGTAACTGATTAACTTAGGTCAACAGGTACTCCAACGATTACGTGTATATTGTTTATTAGTTATATCTGTGTTTCAAAATCATATGTTATCATAATATTAAAGGCATATTAAAAACTGAAAAGTGGGCACTTTCTCTTTTGGCTGAGTACATTTTTTTCATATATATATGTGTACACTGTATTTCTTAATTCTCCAACTCAGGTGCATTATGTATAAATTGCAAGAACATTCTAATGATTGTCTTATAAAAATGACGATAACGTCATGCCTGAATTACATGTACTTGTGATGCTGAGTCCTGAATTTATCACTTTGTAACGTATTTGCCTTCAATTAGCTGTCAAAAGTGGCAACATATCCCAGAAGTAAAGCTATACTTAATACAAAAATAGTTCTATTAATATCATAAAAACTAGCATTGTTAACTATCAAACATTTTTTCATAGCTTCAACAAATAGCTGACCTTGAGGTAACCTAGACAACTTGAACTTTATCCAATCGCCTAAATCACCCTGAAGGCACGGATGCTTTGACAGTGCGCCCACGACTTCGCTGCAATTACTACTGCACTTCCGGTTTTTAGCAAAATACCCACAATTCTGTGCGCGGTAAAAGTTTAAAAATTCCCGCTGTGTTTCGGGGTCCGATGCATTTAAAAATTGCTGCCATTTACATTGTCCAACCATTCCTTTGAACTTCGGGAGGTAGCGGTGACATCTTTGAAGACCTTTCCAGCTAGCGCAGAGGGTGGGGGAAATGGACTGATCGGGGTAATATGTTAAGAAGCCGTAGCACATTTCGTCTGACGTGCCAGCACCAAAGTAGGTCAACTTCTCCGTGTTCTGTGAGTTGTAGACGCACGTGGTTCGGATCTCGTCCCCTGGGAGAACTTCCACTGGAGGGTCAAAACTGGAGATAAAATGTTTAGGTTGAAGCGTTTGCACCCGTATACGTCGTTGTGTAAATAAATGTAACAAATATACATGGGGGGGTATTTATTTTTAAGACATTTTAAACAACGTGGAATTAAGAAAGAAATACTTCAGACAAAAAAAAACAAAGTTTGGATACATGTATAGGACAAGAAATGTATCACGATCAAAGTCCTTGAATAACGTTCTTTCTGATTTGAACATGTAGCAAAGGCAAATACGTGACAGATCAAAACAATAAGTTTATCTAAACTTTTGAATAGAGCTACTTGTGTGATTTGTTTATGCATAGTTCCATCGGCACTGATAAGACATTTTCGTGTGAGATAAAGACCTTATCATCCACACTGTGAGTGACATATTTATCTGCAAGAACTACCTTTTTTGCTTATTGAGGGAGTTATCTGGGGTATGTATGTACAGTGAAACATTGCTTCAGCGGTCAGTTAAGGGAACAATTGAATGTGACCGCTTAACAGAGATGTCTGCTGTATGAAGGTTAAACATATACCAAAATGAAGATTGGTAATATTCAAACTGACCGCTAAATGCGGCTTGGCCGCTTAATACAGGTTCAACTGTTTATAGATATGCAGCAATCCAGTTTTTACTAGTTGCCAACATTTGTTCCATTATATGACAAACGTTGGATTTAACCGCACGTGAACATAAACGAATATACAAAATATTTCAAGTTGTTCGTCATCAGTTAGCATAAAATAAAAAGAAATGAGTTTGTTTTTAATCATTTTCACAATTTCAACAGTTTCACTCGCGCGACGCGCTCGTGAAAATGTAACAAATATGTATATTCCTTGCCCACTCAATAAATAATATCCTCTATAGACCAAATGCATGTATTACTTACTGGTAAAATTTTGGACTGTCATAACTATACAGGATGTCGTTTGTAAGATCCCGGATGTTCTTCCCATTCCTGAAGATACTGATTTGCTGTGATTTCCCTAGAAAAAAAAACACGAACAAATAATATAATTATTGTGATAGAAATATTATCTATTAAAAACCAGAAAATCTTATCAATATACATAAAAACTAGGCTGATGAGCCCCACTGGCTTTGAAGGGACAATGTGTTATTCTCTATTGCGGGTGAAACAGAATTAACGTAATCAATTTAGTACGGTCAAAATCATTAACATTTGTTACTGTTTAATTTTTTGTTGATTCCGTGGAAGGTTTTATCCACGAAAATAATGC
The DNA here is from genome assembly GCA_021229015.1 of Solen grandis. Lineage (NCBI taxonomy): Eukaryota > Metazoa > Mollusca > Bivalvia > Adapedonta > Solenidae > Solen > Solen grandis. Next base: position 72,667,711 of record CM037781.1, on the reverse strand, counting down.
GAATCCACTAATTAATGACAGGCAGCTTGAAATATGTCTTAAAGGAACACGAAGTTGAATATAGCACTCTTTACATTATGAAATTGTATATATTAACAGAATTCCTACAACAAATAATAGGACCGAAAACAATGAAAATGTCTTAATAAATGATACTTCCAAGTGAAAGTAACCAATGAAATACCAGGTATCCATATATAGGACATTTTGTAGCATTTTTTGTGAAGTTTACCGAATCTGCGATAGTAGTATAAATCATATTAATCGAGAGGTCCTGTGTTCAATCCCAGGTCGCGACATACAAAAGTCGCAAAATAAACGGGAATGGTATAGATCCCTGCCTTCGCGCTCAGCATTTATGAAGGTAGCTCCAGGACTGATTGGCCCGGTGTCAGCATAATGTCACTGGGTGTGGGACCATGCCGCATGTCTACGGCGTGATACTGCAGTGTGGCAGCACTTTTTCTGTCTCAATTAAATATAGTCTCTAAATGATTGAAAAACTGTCGGCGGAGCGTTAAACCCAACAATCAAACATTATAAATAAACTATATTAAGGTCACAAAGTGACACCGGGCTAATTTCGGGCCCCGTCTTCTCGAAAACAAAAAATGGTACTTTAGTATGTTTTTCATACACAGACTCAAACCATGCCATTAAAGTTTCAATAGGGTCATGGTCTCAGTACGATATTCTCAAATTTGAGCCTGAGATCAAACTTAAGTATTTTCGAAAACTTGAGTCAGATAAGGAAGACATTGTACACATAGATGATCCTACGTAGAAACATTCCATGGGAATGGTGTAGTACTTGTAAAACACGTCTGCTGTTTTCTTGAACCTTAATTAATATGTCTTTGTGTTATATCTGTAACGTAACCATATTATGATGACGTCACTAGTTACCAAGGTAATGCATGTGGTTGACGGCTCTCGTGATGTAGATGGGCTCCCGCAGCATCTCGGTCGTACAGTCGGACGGACATGTGGAAAAGAACTTGACATTCGGATTTCTCGGAGGAATCATTAAGTGTTCTTGGCCGACGACAAACACGGCGGAGTCGTACTTCCTTAGTTTGTCCGTGTAGTATATGGTCAATCCGGAACTGTCCGTCTGTCCGGAATGTTTCTGCGGGTTGTTCCAGTGAACCTAAAGATGCAGAATATCAAAATGATATACATGTATCATGATTTCAATACGAGTATAAGATCGTATTATATTTCACGAGTTGTCATGGGGAAAAAAAAGCTTCACGAGCTACAGATAACTGGCTATTTTTGCTATACAAGGTGACTGATGTTCATTGTTTTGTAAACTTTCATAGTGTTGACTTATTCCACTTAAACCGGTGAACATCTCTCGTCACTAAATAAAATGAACAGAAATAACCGTGTTTTTGTTTGTTTGTTTGTTTGTTTATTGTTGTTGTGGGTTTTTGTTGTTGTTGTTTTGTTGTTGTTGTTGTTGTTGTGTGTGTGTGTGTGTGTGTGTGTGTGTGTGTGTGTGTGTGTGTGTGTGTGTGTGTGTGTGTGTGTGTGTGTTTCCGAAAGGGATTGAACAAAGCTGGCCTCAAATGTTATGTTTTTTATCACAAGGTTTATATGTAAAAGTACAAGTAAAATAAAAGAATTGGCGAATTAACAAAAGAAGTCACATTTTATCCAAAACTTTCTAGTTTCGAAAAAAGTAAACTTGACGTTGTCTTTAAAAAAAAGTATTCTAGATGAAACTTAACTACATGTAGTTCCTAAAAAAAATCAGCTTACCTGTAGAGCACCATACTTGTATCCGCCCGTGCCTATACGGAAGCCAGCGTTAGGTGACACACAGTCGCCCTTTGAACCAACGGTCCACGTGCCAATAATCTGCTGACACTGCGCGTGCGGTGACATACCACATTTGTACACGTGACCTGAAGCCGGTATATAAAAGAGCATTTTATTCAATTTATCAGGCTAACTTTAAGACTGTCAGGTTATTCACTGTTTATTTACTTTGATAAAGGAAGAGCCATTCATTACATATATAAAAATCAAATTTAATGTTCCATTCTACAAAATATTTCCAACTCGTTTTTTTTTTAACAATGGAGACTAAATGTACCTTCGCTTAATAGTTTGTATCTCGTCATAAGGCGAAAAAAAATGTTTGTTTCCACTAACATCTTCGAAAAAAATAAGGTCGGTAGGTCGGCTAAACATTTTTTTTTTAACTTTTTTTTCCATTTTTACCATATTTTTTTTAGAGAAAATGATGAAAAGCAGCGTTTTCCAACCGTAATAGCCCGAAAACTACGAAAAAAGTCTAGGGTCGGTACAAAAAAGGGGGTCGGTCGGGTTAGTAGAAACAAGTAACTTTTTTTATTACGCCTTAATAGTTTGCATCTCGCCACAATCATATTCATATCAGTATGTTGCAGACTCTTTAGATTAATATGGCGGTTGTATTAAGTATATTATATAAAGCGACAAATAATACTTTACGCTAAGTAAAGCTTAACTTGTTCAGGTAGACACGTCACTTCGACATTCCTAATTTACAAAATATTAAAGTACATGTATATAACTGAATTGGATATGAATTATTACACTATACACTAAAAACATGTATTAAGAAATAACTTTTTTTTTCATAAAAAGCATGGTGAAATTTGGTCCTAAGTATTAATTTAAAACTGAACATTTCCTTGAAACCTTAATACGAACGCCTTACCTTTCATCTGGTTTATTTCAGGTAGTTCATCAGCCATCTTCTCTGCTATAAGTGAAAAAAAAAAAGTGTATTTACATATTGCCTAATTTATTGTTTAGTCATGTTTCACGACCAATATTTAAGATACGTTCGACCTTAGCTACAGACGAATGTAACAGATATGTAGGTCTGCCTCACGTCGGCATCACACTAAAAAGTTTCATGATGCCTTTCTCAGTCATTTTATCCTGACACCAGGCAAACCAGTCCTGGAACTGCCCTTAAAATGTAAAAATCACCGGTATCATGTTAGTATGTCGTGCTTGGAGGCTGAAAATCACGAGTCACGACTTCCCTGAAATGAGATGGAGACACTTTTAAACACTTGGCAAGCACAGTATGTTGTTTGGAACTTCTCTAGTGCTTTTTTATCTTTTATCTTCTATAGACAGTTTTTTAAAGCCCCAGTGCGTTTTAGCTTGGAAAAATATATTTTTCAAAATTTCTAATTAGCAAAGCCTCAAATGATGTTTGATTAACCTCTTAATGTTAACTTGAGCCCAAATAATGAAATATTCACCCGGAAGCCTTAGTTGTTCAGACAGGGCAAACTAGTGAGAAAAATGGGCGGAGCTTGTTCTGAAACACGCTGTTCAGTAAAACCACGGATGTCTCGGTGTACTTTGGGTGTTTCAGAAGTTAATGGACTTTTGCTATAGACTGGATAAATCTTGAAACACGGAAATAGGGATGTAGGAAGAAAATCTACGAACTTCTGAAAAAAACAACCTTGTATGTTAATTTTATGCTGTCATTGTTTTGAGCTAAATATAGAACGAGACAGCCACAATTTGTATTTTTCTAATAGAATCTTTCCTGTAAATAAGACATTTCTCAAGGTCTTTTAGTGATGAAATTAAAACTGAATTATATATGCTGTAAGTGAGTTCAGATTTAGGTCTAACATTTATAAGATACTGGGACTTTAACATATTCATTGTAAAGAAAATCTTTTTTGTAATACAAATGGGAAAACAATTATTGTAATAAAAGGAAGACAAAACGGCTGGGCCATAAGAACTCAGTAACTCAGTAACGGCTCTACAAAAGAAAATTCCTGTTATTTTCACTTTAATTTTAATTCCAGTTATTTCTTTTGTGCGTGCATCTACGGTTACTTATAAGGTAGAAATGTTTAACAAAACACGGTTATTTTCTTCAAATAACGTATTGACTGTTTCCCTTCATCCGGTTTTACTTTCATTTTATCATTATTGTTGATGTTGTCACCTTTGGGTTAATGATTTTAAGAGTTGTAACCTAGACCTTATTTGGGTCTATAAATATTTAGAAGTCATCCTAAAGTTGTAGTTAATCAGAAACTCTGAAAATTCAAATGTATTAGCGATTCATTTCAAAAGAACACCTTTCTATTTTCTATTCTACCATGTACAAAATAAGTCGATCTATTTGACTCGACTATTTGAGTTTACCGTCGCTTCGACAGTATTTTAGTCATATAGTGACGTCCAGCTAATTCCTGGTGGAGAAAGACCCCGAATGCTTGGGGGCATCCGGGTAGAACCACCGACCTACCGCAAGCCAGCTGAGTGCGATTTATTTGACATATTCAAATGTTTTACAAATTCAGGACGGCTTCGAAGTTGAATAGAATCAATTAAGACATTTGTCTAGACAATAAAAGCTTACGCTCGCTTCGGTCTTCTATTGTCAACAGACTCTATCCTTTATTTAGATCCTGGATCATATGACGCTAAATTAAAACTCCACTCTGACGTCATCAGCGATTATATCCGAAAATACATTCGATTCCGGAGATAAGCGAAGTAGCACGATTGACCACTTACATTCCGTCGGGGATGCAATAATGGCCTAAACTTAAGTAAAAGTATTTCGTTTATAGTTGATCTGTAAATATTGAGAAAAAAAAATAGTCTCTTCTCCATTAATGTTTGTAAATCTCCAATTATCCCTATATCATCGAGTAAATGGAGTTGAGTCTTGGACATGATGCCTCTGTAAGGTACTTAGTTCTGAATTCCTTTTCCTGGTGGCATCTTCACCGGACCTATGCTCGCCCAGTAAAGACAATTATTTGAAAATGTTTTTTTTTATAATTTGATTTAGAAATGAAAATTCATATTTATTTTATAACTGATCATATTCTGTACATAAAACGACCCATTTCGAACGTAAACAATTACATCCGGGTACTGTATAGAAGGTTAAACACTACCAATTCATATTACTGCATTGTTAAAGTGAGAAGACCCATGCTCGCCCACCGGCATGTTACGAAAATAAAACGGGTATTGCATGGAAACATATGTCATACTTTCAGACTGATTCATCTATATGAAGCAGATATATATATATATATATATATATATATATATATATATATATATATTTAAAAACTACCTATTACAGAATTAAACGTATTTAAATATACTTACTGTTGAATACTTTGCATTTTTTGGTGAAACGTTTACTGTTATGGGTAGGGTGTAACTTTGTATCAAAGTGGGCACGATTTTATGACTAAATATAATGTGCATAAAAAGTACAACATTTAAACCCTCGAAAATGAACAGATATTCAAGGAAAATGCCGTCAGTTGTACCAGCCCCGGAAAATGCATATGTAAAAAAATTTGACAGCCAGTGTCAAAATCGGTCACCGTCCGTTTTAAACACATTTGGTGGTACTTTAACTTTAAAAACAGTAAGGACAATGTTTAATTATTATTATGAGTTGTTTTTATAAAGAGTTTATGGGAATTTATACGTGCTACGTTGATTTATCTAAGCATCTTTCAGTTTCACTTTCTCTTCCGTTTTCGTTTTCGTCTGCTTGTTAACCGTAACAACTTCTGGAAAACTCTTCAGAAACGAGATAAGGAACAAGGACACATGTAGGATCAAGAAACAACAACGCAAGATTCTGATCAAGTGTATGTTTATTAATGAATATCACAAAACCCTCTATCTGGGCGAGCATGCGCCTGGGCGAGCATAGGTCCGGTGAGTCTATACAATAAAATGTATTGTATTGTCATATACATATATATTGAGTTGTTGGAATCTCCTAAGTGGAGGAAATAAAGATATATATATATATATATATATATATATATATATATATATATATATATATGTCACATTGGAAACGCTAATTTTCGTTATATAGGTTTTATAACGTTCGTAACGCTACACCCTGTGATAGCATTTTTTTTTTTACAATCATGTAGTGTTGCATTGGGAGATCATTCGCCTTTTAGATAGATATTGATAGAGGTATACACACAGACAGTTTTAAATCAAATTCTTAGTCATTGACCATCTGTGAACGAGCTACTTTAAAACGCCCACCCCGTGTCTCACCGGCCCTTCCCTGCCTCTTACCTGGTATCTGACAGCCAAACATGATGATATGGTGGACCATCTCTGTGTTGTTTATGATGGGAGTGGTCGCGACTAGCTGGTACTCGGTTTCTGATGGCATTTC
>CM037781.1:72611391-72661391 GCA_021229015.1 Solen grandis | reverse complement strand
AATTTTGGTCAAATATAAACAGTAAATTTCATTGTAGAATAGTAATGGATAAAATATAATAACTGTCTAGCGTTTATTTATTATTTATTTTACATGCTATAGTAAAGGCATTTTATATACTTTCAAATAATAACGATAGTGCCTTTAAGTAAGCAGGAGTGACAATTGACTATCAGACATACATAGCTTGTTGTATTTGTGTTTACAGCATTTTGATTAATTATTTTTTATTATTTTTACATATAACTTAGGTCATGTCTTATTATTAAGAAGTGTTTGATTGTATTGTTAATTCTTTAATATACATGTGCGAGCATTCTGTATGTTAACCAGTTCTTTCTGTATCACTCCATATATTATTTATTAGAAATTAAGAACCCTATGTCTTCAAAAACATTACCTTAAAAAAATGTTAAATTAATTGCCTGAAGATCATTCTCTTTGGTATGCTAACACACACAAACACACACACACACACATATATATATATATATATATATATATATATTGATTGATTGCATTGATATTTGTTGTCACTTCCTTAATTCTCTCTCTCTCTCTGACATTTTGCTGACTTAGATATTGGAACAATTTGCTGGATCGGGATAATTTTGCGAAATCAGGTGTAGACTATTAAGACCAATGAAACTGATGTTATGAACGTCATATCAAAGTGCCTAAAATGCTAAAAAGGTCCCAGGGAGGTGCTTCGAAATGAAGCTTGTTGAAGTATTTACCTGTGGATGGCCTGAATTGTGATAACAATATTAGATACTTTCTTTAAAGCAGCTCGTTAAAAAATGACCGGTAGAAAAAAAAGACTTTTCTACTCTCCCTCGTTAATGTTGGTGAAGACTTGTCTCCTGACATATTAACTTGGCAAGTGTAGGACACACTGCACGGAAAATTACTATTTTCGTAAACGCCCATTTCGAGGAAATCGGTTAAATATAGAATACGGTATTCCCATACATGTAGCAGGTGCTTACGGTAACATGGAACACGTTCCGCAACATTGACGGGTAGCAAATTCGTGAGTTCAGCCTGTCAAGTGAAAGCATACGCGAAGAGTGAAAATGATGTCATTTGACAGCACACGAAAATAGAAATTCTAAATGTAGGTTTTCATGATTCTAAAAACAACTTACGCTATTGCTAGTGGTGGTAAAACACCCATTTTCCTAATAATCACGGAATGTTGCATTGAGTGACCATGTTTTACTTGTGGTGGTAAAACACCCATTTCCCTAACAATCACGGAATGTTGCATTGGGTGACCATGTATTGCTAGGCGTAATACACACAGGTAGTTCACCATCTGTGAACGAGCTGCTTTAAAAAAAATATAATGTTAATCACAAATACCGTCATAAATGGCCTCCCTGCGTTATAATGCCATAGACAAATAGCATGGTACCAAACCTATTCGTTTTGTCATGACACTGGCAGTACCCTTATTTTCCGACCACCGAGAACAAGGTTGATATACCAGAACCATTTTTGGCGACCAATGTACGACCTTTCGGTTACAGCTGAATGCATGTATATGAAAAGAAAAAGACATAATGGAGAATAAAAAGGCAATAGTAATTCTTACCTGAAATATCTGGTCTCTTCAACAGAAGTGACTTGTTTTCCATCTCGGGATTTAAGTTGCTTGTCAGTAATAAAAGAAAGTCGAAGAATTAATTAATTGTGTGTTGAGTTGACTAACGTACACTGATCTGGTTCCTCATACGCGGTTATGCAAGGACAGCGCTTCGCAAAGTATATAAAACACGATATGATCTGTATTGTTTGTTGTAGTGTTCAAACAATATTTCAGGTGAGTTAATCTGAGTGACGACCACAGCGCCGTAAGTTTTCTTGAAACTATGCCATGGTATAATTATATTCCGGTGACTTTTAAATCCTTCCAGTTTTAATGAAGGACAACTTCGTAGTTGGTATTTTAATTCTTTAGAAAACGTGTGATAAATATTGAAGGATAAAAACCAGTCAAGAAATAATAAAAATCAATCCTATGTGACAAATAGGGGTTTAGTCAAGAAGTTTCACACAATTTAATCAATAAAACTTCCAAACGATCCTGGGAATAACAAAGTTGTATGTGTGGCAGGTTGCACAATGATTTTGTCTTAACTGCCATTATATCATTATAGTGATTGTCGTTACACATGCCACTTAATACTTACTTAGTCATGCTTGCGTAATAACTTTAAAGAAATCACACGCTGAAATTAATCAAAAGATCATGGAGACAGCTGCATGCTTAATTATAAACCGATTAATGCTGGAATACAGTTTGTGAAAAGATGTGATGGTGTTTGCATTAGTAGTAGTAATGTGCGGACAATCCTGGAGGAATCGAGGCAGAGGTACTAAACGAAAGCACGCTATGACGTCATGAGTTAGGACAATGGCCTATTGTTTAGGGTATGACATAATCCCCGACCTCATCCCTTTAACGAGGTCACGTGACATTCTTGAAAAACCGCAATATTTATTTTTAATTGTCTCCCTAAACAATTAGGACAATGACCTATTGTTTAGGCTATGATAATCCCCGACCCACCCCTTAAACGAGTTCACGCGTCTATCATTTTCGAGGATAAGTAAACCGCAATATTTATTCTTTTATCATATCGTATTGTTATTCGGGACAATTAATCAACTACGTCATTCACCGCAAAAACGCGACTGAAACAAATCGGACTGCAGCCCCTACCGCTCCCTTAAACGAAGTCACGCGACATTCTTAATAGACCGCAATATTTATTCTTTTATCATATCGTATTGTTATTCGGGACAATTAATGAACTACGTCATCGTTTTCGCTATTGTCGCAGAAGCATTGAATGAGCGACGTTAAATAATGAGTATTGTCTCTTCGAATAATAACGTATTTACTGAACAATTAAACGACGCTATCCGGAATACCTCGCGCCGTATAACGGACACATTCCCACGCGTCGAGAGAAGATTTCTTCATCATTAATTAACGGTAACTGGCCACTTAAACATTTCCGAAAACTACTTCTTCTTAAATACTGGACTAAACTTCTCACCTTAAGTGAAAGAACCATATTATTTAAAACCTATTTTATGTTAAAAACAGATACTGAGAATGGACTGACATATAATGGTAATAATTGGGCATTTCATATAAAAACTATTTTAAATCAATCGGGGCTATCTTTTCTATGGGAAAACCAGTTTAATATGCCTATTAATTTTAACTATATTAAACAGAGATTATTAGATATATACATACAAACTTGGTATTCATCGATAAATAACTCGAGTCGACTTGATACATACTGTTTATTTAAGTTCACTTTTAACTTCGAAAACTATTTAGACATACTTACTGTAACAAAGTTTAGGATAGCGTTAGCAAAATTTCGTACATCATCACATAACTTAGCAATAGAGCAAGGTCGTCATATTAATATTTATAGAAACAATAGAATTTGCCAAAATTGTAACTCAGGTCAATTGGAAACGGAATATCACTTTTTACTTATTTGTCCGAAATATTCTACACTTAGATCAATTTATATTAAACGTTACTAAAAAAAAAATTTTGTAATTTAAAAATGTATAGTTTAAAATTAAAATATTTGTACTTGTACTTGTACTTGTAAACACAATCTACACCCGTAACACTCGTATCGATCGGTTATCTCCTATTATTGACCCAAGGCCTTACGAATCGCGGACTACAGGAATGTTAACATCTGTCTCACCCGTCCTCGGACGTATAACTATGCGTTTACTAAACCGAGCATTCGAAATCGCCTCTCTATACGTATTAATTTTCTTTTTCTACCATTTCTGTCTTTCTCTACATATTTCTCCGTAATACGCGTGTCAATGCGTATGTTTTGACAATCGGTGTGAAACGATTCTCACCTTTTTATGTTTAATCTCTATAATCACAACCAACACCCGCAGCGGTATTTGATCCGCGGCGAGTTAATCCGGCTTAGTCTAGCGACGATAAACGGGTATTAGCGGTTTTTCATAAGGCGAGATAGTCGCTTTTTTGCATTTACCTACGCTACGTTTTTCACTTTCTCCGTGTAAATGATCGGGAAAGTTTATTTATCTATTTATTTATAAAACGTAACGCGTATACAGCGTTGGTTATTCTCTGTTTAACAAGAGTATTAGTAGTTTGTTGTAGTAGAACAGATACGTAACGCATATATTTCAGGCGGTTACAAAACTATACAAGTTATAATTTATTCAATAAATGCATGCAATGTGTATTATTTGTTGCGTCATTGTCGGGTGTCATTTAATTAACTTCTTCTAGAGTATATTGATAACTTATGTCAATCCTACTTTATATGTTCTTGTTCGATAAAAAGTTATGTTCAGAAATAACAAAATATTTTCTCTCTCTCTCTCTCTCTCTCTTTCTCTCATAACGCTTTTCTTTCATTTTTCTTCATCTTTTTCGTAATATTTCCTTTTTTGTGTATACGCATTGTCACTAAATATATTTCTCTTTCTACAATATTATTCGTAGGATTTTACCGGTCTTTATTCTCTCATTAAGACTTCAATTCCAGTAAATAAGGTGGAACTTCGGGTGTAAAAATGAATAAATACAACATTCGTGTGACGAACAAGTCCTAGCAATAAATATGAAAACAAACTTATCTTGTATTTTGATTTTATATGTAAAGATTTATTAATAACACCTGTTGCGGCACTGAACCGCCGCGAGTTAATCCGGCTTAATCTAGCGACGAAAAACGGGAGAGAGCGCTTTTTCATAAGGCGCGGTAATCGCTTTTTATTTATTTTTGTCAAACATACGTGGTCGAAGTAGTTGTTGTTGTTGTTGTTGATGATGATGATGATGATGTTTTTTATGTTGATATTAATGGGTTGGAATAAATCGAGACTCTGAGGTGTAATCACAACGTTTCTTTACATTTTGTTTTTGTAGTTGTTGTTTATGTATTAGACTATTTGTAGTTGTAATTGTGGTAGAAGTAGTAGTAATGTTACGTACTAGGGGCAAAATCATCCTCGCATATACACGCACACGCTTTAAATATCGATTATCACTTATAGTATATTATTACGTTATTAAATACCGGCAATAGAAATACGTTTATATACAACTAACACGGCAATATCCGGACTGGACAATCATTGATTTATTTTTCTGTAGAAGGGTAGGGGTAGTTTATAAATAACGAACAGATATATAGAGTTGTTTTTTTGTTTTTTTTATTGTTACGAGTAATATATATATATACAAATACGTGTCTACAGTATCATAGGTAGGAGGTTCATCATTTTAGTAACTACCAAACGATCATTGCGTCGTCGATTGTTCCTTGAGCATATAGGCATCGTGTTCACCTTGTTGCTGTTGTCGCAACATTTTCTGATGTTCCATGAGTATATAGGCATCATGTTCATCTTGTTGCTGTTGTCTCAACATCGCCTTGGTTGTGCTGTGAGAATATGACAGAATGTTTGTTTGTATAAGTTTAATGAGGGTCCGTCTACAGATATATTACTGCTTGGTGAACAGACCTCGTTATGACTGAATGCTTAATGCGATGCTCTTTTATAGTCTTGAGGCGGATTGACCTTCTTTCTAGCGAGTGTTAGCGCGCACCAATCAGAGAACATTATTTTCATCCAATGAAAATGACGCGAGGATGAACATTTCACCATAGGTGGATTGGCCTATTTTTTTTTTATTTTATTTATTCATTCATTTATTTATGTTCTCGTATATTATACAAACAATTGATTTGAAACCATAACTCTACCTGTCCATTTTAAATTATCTTCCTTTTTAGTTTTTAGTTTTCATTTTTTTTTGTCGGGACCATGGCTTATAAACTGTTCAAGGTATATTGACTTGAAACTTAAAATATGAGTAGATGGTAAGACTGGGATGACATTACCTCCACTTACCACCACCTCCACTCGTCACCACCACTCGCCACCTCCACTCACCACCACCACCATCACTTGCCACCACCACTCACCACCACACCACCTCCACTCACCACCACACCACATCCACTCACCGCCACCACTTACCACCACCACCTCCACTCGCCACCAACACTAACCACCACCACTTGCCACCTCGACTCACACACCACCCCTCCACTCGCCACAACCACTCACCACCACCACCTCCACTGCCACCACCACTAACTACACCAACCCCCCCTCCCCACCCCCCACCTCTCACCACTCACCACCACCGCACTTACCACCACTCACCCCCGCATATCATCATCACCCGCTTTCCCCAACTCTACCACGGCATAAGTATGTAAGAACGGATCTATACCTGTAGATATTAAACAAAACAAGAGGGCCAAGATGGCCCTGTGTCGCTCACCTGAGTAAGATGGCTGTGTTAGGCATAATGACAAAAAATCTGGCATCTAAAATTGTTTTTCTAACATTTGCCTAAGTGACCTACATATTGATCCTACCTGAATTTGCACTCAACTGGGAATTCATGCAGTCATCATTCATATTAAGTTTAATGAAGACTGGGACAAAAATGTAGGCCTCTAGAGTGTTCACAAGGTTTTTCTTAGATTTGACCTGGTGACCTAGTTTTTGACCTCATGTGACTCATTTTCAAACTCATCCAATATATCAATTAGACAAACATCCTGACCAAATCTATTGAAGATTGGGCTAAAACTGTGGCCAGAGGCGCATGGTTTTTCTAAGATTTGACCTAGTGACCTAGTTTTTGACCCCACATGACCCAATTTCGAACTCATCCGAGATATTATGTAGACAAACATCCTGACCAAGTTTCGTGAACATTGGGCTATAACTGTGGCCTGTATAGTGTTCACAAGGTTTTTCTAAGATTTGACCTGGTGACCTAGTTTTTGACCCCACTTGCCCAATTTCGAACTCATCTGAGATATCATGTAGACAAACATCCTGACTAAGTTTCATGAAGATTGGGCCAAATTTGTGGCCTCTAGAGTGTTCACAAGGTTTTTCTAAGAATTGACCTAGTGACCTAGTTTTTGACCCCACATGACCCAATTTCGAACTCATCCGAGATATCATGTAGACAAACATCCTGACCAAGTTTCGTGAACATTGGGCCATAACTGTTGCCTGTATAGTGTTCACAAGGTTTTTCTAAGATTTGACCTGGTGACCTAGTTTTTGACCCCACATAACCCAATTTCGAACTCATCCGAGATATCATGTAGACAAACATCCTGACCAAGTTTCATGAGGATTGGGCCAAAACTGTGGCCTCTAGAGTGTTCACAAGGTTTTTCTAAGATTTGACCTAGTGACCTACTTTTTGACCCCACATGACCCAATTTCGAACTCATCCGAGATATCATGTAGACAAACATCCTGATTAAGTTTGATGAAGATTGGGCCAAATTTGTGGCCTCTAGAGTGTTCACAAGGTTTTTCTAAGATTTGACCTGGTGACCTAGTTTTTGACCCCACATGACCCAATTTCGAACTCATCCGAGATATCATGTAGACAAACATCCTGACCAAGTTTCATGAAGATTGGGCCAAAACTGTGGCCTCTAGAGTGTTCACAAGCAATTGTTGACGACGGACGACGGACGACTGACGACGCACGACGCACGACGCACGACGGACAAAAGGCGATCACAAAAGCTCACCCGAGCACAAGTGCTCAGGTGAGCTAAAAAAGTTATCGCGATGGATTGTTCTATTTGCCGTCGTTCGTTTTCGAGAAAGGATGCTATGTTAAGGCATAAACGTAATTTGCACGGTGAGGGACAGATTGCTGATACGCGAAGCCTTTACCGCGCGCCTAATTCGATGATATTTCAACATCCGTTTTCCATGATGGTGTCGGGACCTAGCGGGAGCGGTAAAACGGAATGGGTAAAAAAGTTATTCTTTTCAAACCTGATACAGCCCTCGCCGGAAAGAATAATCTGGTGTTTCGGTCAATGGCAACGGTTGTACGAGGACCTACAACGTCGTTTTCCGACGATCGAGTTTGTTCGCGGTATTCCTGACTATATAAACGAGCCTTCGTACGTAGACACGAAGGGAAGAAATCTTATCGTGTTTGACGACCTGATGACGGAAGCGAAATGCGATCAGAGAATAGCGGATCTTTTCACCAAGGGAAGGCATCACAGAAATCTTTCCGTTATTTATCTAACCCAAAATTTGTTTCCTCAAGGTAAGGCGTGCAGAGATATAGCGTTAAATACCCAGTACTTGGTTTTGTTCAATAACCCTATTGACAGACAGCAAGTGTCAACGTTGGCCAGACGAATATATCCTACAAATAGCAACATTTTCATAAAAAGGTTTCAAGAGGCGACGTCTAAACCGTACGGATACTTGATAGTGGATTTGAGATCAAATACGCCGGAGGAAGAACGTTTACGCACCGACATATTCGAAACAAATTATCCCGTCAAAAGGTCTCGTGAGGAATACGATGATATATCGGATATTGAGACATTAGATGGGAATGGTAATAAAGGGCGGCTCGAACCCTCCGATAAAAGGAGTCGAAAACAATGGGAGGATATATCAGATACTGCAACGGTAGATGATGAAGAAGAAGAAGAAGAAGATGATGATGATGATGATGAAGGGAGACTCGGGCCCCCCGGGCAACGCTTGATAGATAAAGAGGAAGAGGAACGTTTAAGACAAAACGTATGGGAGAAACGATTTAAACAACCTCTCAGGGACTCGCGAGCTGAGCAGTTTGAAGAAAGATTAGACATTTACTCAAACGAAGGTTTATCGGTCGACGAGGCTAGCCGCAGGGCCGCTAATGACGTATTACCTCTTCTCAGAAAAGACTTGAGACGGGATCTCGCGCAATTTCTCATCGATTACCGACAGTTACGGAAGGATCCGACTCTACAAAAATTTCTGCAATCCGCGAAGAAACTTAAAACCGAGCATCATATGAGTGACAGCGAATCCATACGACAAGCGATTAAACTCAGGAAAGACTCCTTCCTATTTCTGTGGCCGGACCAGGTGATCGAAGAATCTGATAAAAGTACGTCGATCGATGACACGCAACGCCAGATATTTGAATAATGGGTTGTGGCGTTATCAAAAAATAAATAAATAAATAAGTATAAAAAAATATGGATATGTCATCTACCATAAGCCACGGTTGACATCACGCTGATTTTTCATTGGATAAAACATTCCCGGATTAATAACCTCATTTACCTCGGCGCTATAAATTTTGAGCGCGTGTCTAGCTCATCTACAAAACATGGAGAACGCAAACGGATCTTTTCAAAAACCGGATATTTTAATATCGCTTACAGGAAAATTTCTGGTTACAGAACCGTATATGGAGAAATACATGAACTGGTGGCAGAAGCCTATCCCCGAAAGAGGACCACGACCAAAGCCGGTGATAGATAATCATTTTATTAGGGATATGCGGGTGAATGATCCAATATATACAGACAAGAGACAGATTGGTTGTAAATAAACTGACCAATCAAAACACTCGAAATTTCCGATGCTTTAAAAATACGTAAGAACGACCGATGACATTAGACTAGAAACGCGCAAAAGAAGGCATACTATGGGCTCCATAGAAGTGTACGATTATAAGCGCCAAGAGTGGGTACCTTACGTTCCCGACTATGACAAGTGGTATCAACATTTCAAGGATTTGCGGGACGGTTACGTTCAACCCGACCACCAGGGACGCTATGTCGTCGGTTCCGGTAGCGAACGCGGAAAAGTGAAACGACTGGAAGCGGAACTAAAAGAGTCCCGGGATAAACTGAAAGAAGCGGAAGACAAGATAAGGACTTCCCAACATCCGGTAATGAAAATGGTTACGCCTGTAGCCCAAGCCTTGGAAATAGCGAAATCGGAGCTCAGACGGCAATCGCGCGAAATAGATCAAGAACCTACGGAGCGTAAGAGACGGAGACACGACATGGACTGGAATAGTTTCAAGTATTAGCATGAACAATTATCAGCTGGAGGAAATACTACGGAACTATCCGGTCACAGTATGCGCTTCCGATCAGCTACGCGAAGAAAAGGGGCGTTTCGTCGTTTGTAACACCGATTCCAGCGACGGCCCGGGAGAGCATTGGACCGTGTTCTATTTTCCGTACAGGGGACCTTACGAGTATTTCGATTTTCTCGGAAACGAACCTAAACATTACGAAGCCGGACTCGAAAACGTTCTCGATAGACAATACTTACGCGTAGAAGGCCAGTTACAACAGTCGACGTCAACCGTTTGCGGGTTGTATTGCGTTTATTACGTTATAAAACGTTGCGGCGGATAGACCATGAAACGCATCTTGCAAGAATTTGGCCCAAATCGACGACGCAATGATCGTTTGGTAGTTACTAAAATGATGAACCTCCTACCTATGATACTGTAGACACGTATTTGTATATATATACATATTTATATATTACTCGTAACAATAATAAAAAAAACCCAAACAACTCTATATATCTGTTCGTTATTTATAAACTACCCTTCTACAGAAAAATAAATCAATGATTGTCCAGTCCGGATATTGCCGTGTTAGTTGTATATAAACGTATTTCTATTGCCGGTATTTAATAACGTAATAATATACTATAAGTGATAATCGATATTTAAAGCGTGTGCGTGTATATGCGAGGATGATTTTGCCCCTAGTACGTAACATTACTACTACTTCTACCACAATTACAACTACAAATAGTCTAATACATAAACAACAACTACAAAAACAAAATGTAAAGAAACGTTGTGATTACACCTCAGAGTCTCAACCCATTAATATCAACATAAAAAACATCATCATCAACAACAACAACAAAACTACTTCACCCGTATGTTTGACAAAAATAAATAAAAAGCGATTACCGCGCCTTATGAAAAAGCGCTCTCTCCCGTTTTTCGTCGCTAGATTAAGCCGGATTAACTCGCGGCGGTTCAGTGCGGCAACAGGTGTTATTAATAAATCTTTACATATAAAATCAAAATACAAGATAAGTTTGTTTTCATATTTATTGCTAGGACTTGTTCGTCACACGAATGTTGTATTTATTCATTTTTACACCCGAAGTTCCACCTTATTTACTGGAATTGAAGTCTTAATGAGAGAATAAAGACCGGTAAAATCCTACGAATAATATTGTAGAAAGAGAAATATATTTAGTGACAATGCGTATACACAAAAAAGGAAATATTACGAAAAAGACGAAGAAAAATGAAAGAAAAGCGTTATGAGAGAAAGAGAGAGAGAGAGAGAGAGAGAGAAAATATTTTGTTATTTCTGAACATAACTTTTTATCGAACAAGAACATATAAAGTAGGATTGACATAAGTTATCAATATACTCTAGAAGAAGTTAATTAAATGACACCCGACAATGACGCAACAAATAATACACATTGCATTCATTTATTGAATAAATTATAACTTGTATAGTTTTGTAACCGCTGCGGGTGTTGGTTGTGATTATAGAGATTAAACATAAAAAGGTGAGAATCGTTTCACACCGATTGTCAAAACATACGCATTGACACGCGTATTACGGAGAAATATGTAGAGAAAGACAGAAATGGTAGAAAAAGAAAATTAATACGTATAGAGAGGCGATTTCGAATGCTCGGTTTAGTAAACGCATAGTTATACGTCCGAGGACGGGTGAGACAGATGTTAACATTCCTGTAGTCCGCGATTCGTAAGGCCTTGGGTCAATAATAGGAGATAACCGATCGATACGAGTGTTACGGGTGTAGATTGTGTTTACGGAAATGTTTAAGTGGCCAGTTACCGTTAATTAATGATGAAGAAATCTTCTCTCGACGCGTGGGAATGTGTCCGTTATACGGCGCGAGGTATTCCGGATAGCGTCGTTTAATTGTTCAGTAAATACGTTATTATTCGAAGAGACAATACTCATTATTTAACGTCGCTCATTCAATGCTTCTGCGACAATAGCGAAAACGATGACGTAGTTCATTAATTGTCCCGAATAACAATACGATATGATAAAAGAATAAATATTGCGGTCTATTAAGAATGTCGCGTGACTTCGTTTAAGGGAGCGGTAGGGGCTGCAGTCCGATTTGTTTCAGTCGCGTTTTTGCGGTGAATGACGTAGTTGATTAATTGTCCCGAATAACAATACGATATGATAAAAGAATAAATATTGCGGTTTACTTATCCTCGAAAATGATAGACGCGTGACCTCGTTTAAGGGGTGGGTCGGGGATTATCATAGCCTAAACAATAGGTCATTGTCCTAATTGTTTAGGGAGACAATTAAAAATAAATATTGCGGTTTTTCAAGAATGTCACGTGACCTCGTTAAAGGGATGAGGTCGGGGATTATGTCATACCCTAAACAATAGGCCATTGTCCTAACTCATGACGTCATAGCGTGCTTTCGTTTAGTACCTCTGCCTCGATTCCTCCAGGATTGTCCGCACAGTACGTTTGACGGAACAAATATCTGGGTCATTCTCTGAGGACGATATCAAACGCGACTACAGTTTAGTGCTTCTTAAGACTTTCTACATCTCGACATTTAGTTATATTTAACATATTTATCTCTTTACGATATTTTGAAGATAATTTGCAAACATTGAGATATTTGGCATTTTAGAAAACGGCCTTGAACTTATCACTGGTGTTAGATTTTATCTTCACCAATTTTTATTTTTTTTCAATATTTTAATATTTTATTTGCATAACAAACAAACATTGTTTTGCAATTACAAAATTTACATAAATAAGTAAATATGACGGTTTAAGTTTTATACAGTAATATAAAGAGAAAAGCGTGAATTTTAATCATACAATAGACATGTAAGTAACTATTATGCAACTGTAATTGAACAATTATAATATAAATAATAGAAACTTTTATATACCTCAAAGTTGCACAAATAACACAATTATATATATTCAGCTACTTGTCCTCCTTGTTTGGAGCCGCACTCTAAACATGTATCGGAAGTCCCGCAATGTACACCGGTTATTAAAAGCATGGATCCGGTGAAAACACAGCAAATTTTACGACCAATTTATATCAATTTACTCAACCAAATAAGCATCTTTAGAGAATAAATCAATATACAGCTCATGGATGGTTATATAGTTTTATAATTATTGAAGTCAAAAGTGTCAGATAAGTACATTTATCATATAAAATACAAGTCAAGTACTTTTCATAACGATGCCAATTTGTAATATGAACATCAATGTAATGAAGTTTAGTCAGTTTAATAATGGTAACCTTTTTTTCCATCTACTACATGTAATTATTAAAGAAAATAACTACTTTTTGTGTATAACGTTTCTGTCGCCATGCCTTTCATATTAAAAACATGGAAACAGATGTGTTCTAATGGTGAAAACAAAAATGAAAATATACACAAGAAATGTTTCTGCCATGATATGCCCTTGCTGAAACGAAACACAAGGTGCATAACAGCAGATTTTTGTTAATATACTGTACAAATAATCTTCAAATTGCATAATATTAATTTAAATACTATTTTTCATAACTTTATATTTTAAAATTATTTATCATACAATGATAATAAATATATACATATTTCTTACATGTGTAGCTAACAAGATACTTGTAATTAACAAGGATAAGGTTCTTTGTGTGCGTGTTATTTTCCTTTCAGAGCTTGATGGGTGTTGAGGTCAACCATAGTGTTACAGTATGATGTTTTCATTAAATTAAATTACAGGTAAGACCTTTCAGCATTATGTTAGAAAAATTTCAGAAAAATAATAATAATATATACAATATATGTAATGTCATAACACAAGCTTATGTGTATTAATCATTCATTTACAAATATACTGATTAAATGATTTAAAAATTAAGTAGATTCCCTGCTCCTCTTAATCATAGCAATGTGTATGTACTTAGCTACCTTTCTTAATAAATATGGATTAGCACTTTGTAACAAATACATGAATTTATTGATGGTAGGCCATGAACAAAAATATTTTGGAAAACATTGAATTCTTAAATCTCTGTAATAAGGACAAACCAATAAAAAATGATATTCATTTTCAATCTCTCTCATATTGCATTTTTGACATAATCTTTCCTCTCTTGGAATTGCTCTTATTCTTCCTTCCTCAATTAGTAATTTTGATGCAGAACATCTGAATTTAGATAAAGATATTCTATGATTATCATTTAAGACACAATTTAAATAAGATTCTTTTATGAAACTTATTTTAAATAATCTATAAGTGTCCAGTTTACTGCTATTATGCATTTCTTCAAACCATGATTGTATATAAACATCACAAATTCTTTGAACGATAAAATTTAAGTCCATAAACAAAGAATTTAAAATATAAGAAAAACCTAAATCTTGTAACATTATCTCTACATTTTTCATCCAACAATTAGTAAAAATGCCATTCCCGTCTTTATTAGTCACTAATTTGAATATTAATGAACTTTGATCATTAATTATTTTGTAAAAATACTTTAATATACATATTTTTCTTTCTATATGTAGCGGGAGGCGTCCAAACTCACCGTATATCGCAACATTTGTTGTAGTTTGTCTTATGAACAATACCTGTTTTAGAAATTTAGTATGAACCCTTTCTATGTCAGGAGCTTTGTGGAATCCCCAAATTTTGGCCCCATATGATAAGATAGGTAATATCATCGAGTCAAACAGTCTTACCTTTTCATTTACTTTTAACTTAATTTTTCTGAAAAGAGAATTTAGTGAAAAGAGTGCTTTTAGTGCTTGTTTAGATAAATGTTTCTGGCATTTATTAAAGGACATATTGTTAGACAAAGTTACTCCTAAATAATTAAAATCATAAACCGTGTTCAATTTTGTACCCTTGTAATAAATATCAAAAATTTCTTTCCTGTTTCCTTTTTTGAATAACATAACTACTGTTTTATCAATATTAACTGATATACCCCATTGGTCACAATATTCAGATAACATATTCACTTGGTTTTGAAGACCTTTAATAGATGTAGAAAATAGTACTGTATCATCTGCAAATAGGAAAGTAAATAACTTAATATCATCAATAGTGACGGCATCTATATTTTGGTTAGTGCTTATATAATCATACAAATCATTTATAAAAAAAAGAAAAAGCAATGGAGATAGAGACTCACCCTGTTTAACACCTGAATTATTGTCAAAATATGAGGAATAATTATTGTTTACTCTAACACATGCTTTAACATCATTGTACATTGAACGCAACATTTTCAACATTTTACAAGATATTCCACTTCTTATCAATTTAACCCATAAACCGTTTCTATAAACTAAGTCAAATGCCTTTTTAAAGTCCACAAAACAACAATACAATTTCTTTTTATCATTATTGATAACTTTATCTAAGATAGCATTTAAAATAAAAACACAATCAATAGTACTCTTTTTTTTACGAAAACCATATTGAACGTTATTAAGAATGTTATTTTTTTCTGACCAGTCTCTTAGTCTGTTGTTAAGTATGACTGAAAAGATTTTAGAAAAAATACTTGTAAGAGTTATCCCTCTATAATTGTTGACTAAGTTTGGGTCACCTTTTTTAGGAACTGGTACTATGACTCCATTTAGCCATTGTTTCGGATAGGAAGCTGTAGTAAATATGTAATTGAATAATTTACATAACACTGGTGCTAGTATTACAGCATTTTCTATGAAAATTTCTGGTATTAATTTATCTATACCAGAACTTTTGCCTACTTTTAACGATTTTATGGAATTTGTAACTTCCTTAATATCAATATCTTTATCAAGTTCACATATGTAGTCATCTGGGTCATTATTGGATAATTCCAGTTCAATTTCAGGATTAATGAATGTATCATTACTTGCAAATAGATTATTGAAATGGGTATAAAACTCGTTTAAAGTTATATTATTAGGTGTTAATCTTTTCCTACTGACTTTTTTAATTTCTTTCCAAAATTGTGTTGGCTGCCTCTCTGCCAAATCTTGAATTTTTTTACTTTGATTCATGTTGTATTTGCTTTTAGCTATACGTTTTGCACGTTTATATTTACATCTTTTAATTTTAACAATATCTCTATTCTCAGAAGATCTACACTTCCTATAGTTTTTACATGCAATTTTATATTCTTCTTTGGCTGAAAAACAGTCATTGTTAAACCAAGGACTTTTGTTCTGATATTTTGTGTTATATGATTTGTTACTGTTTATCTTACTGGTTTTTCCAAATAATGAAAACGCCCTATCGTATAATATATTAGATATATCTTCTACTCCACTGTCAATGGAAATAGAACAATCAATTATATTGTCTACAATATTGCTTATATTAATCATTTCTCTATTTATTAGTTCGGTGAGTAAATGAGCATTTTCTTGTTTGAAATGAATTCTATCAATGAATATAGTATCAGAAGAAACATCTTCACTTTCATCAATAAGTAATATGGTTTGTATAGGGGCATGTGATGAACATGTCAGAAGATCATGTACAATAAAATCAGATATAAAAGGAAGTAGATCATGTGTGCATAACGTATAATCTATTACACTGTTGCCACAGGCTGACATGTATGCATAGTTACCTATCCCAGCGTCATCACCTATACGACCATTCACTATTCTAATGTTAGTACTATTACATAACTCTAATAGTTTAAGTCCAGACGAATTTACTGTCTTGTCAAGACTAAACCTTACTGGAATATATTCATCTATAAATATATCATCATCATCATGAGGACAATGTCCTGTAACATCATTTACGTAACTGTTTGTGATATAAGTATCTGACCTCTCTCCACATCTGGCATTAAGATCACCATATATTGAAACAAGTCCCAGATTACTAAAATGTAGTATATCATTTTCAAGGCTTTCAAAAAACCCTAACTCGTGCGACCTAAAATATGGACTATTACTCGGGGGTATGTAGCAAAAACACATATACAAATCACTATCAGTTCCAACAAAAGATTTTGATAATTTGATCCAAATGAAACCATTAGAATCAGTTTTTTCAATTGAAATCTCATTTTTTAAATACTCTTTGTAAAAGAGACAAATCCCTCCGTGACCCCTTTTAGAGCGGTTTTTAATACTTTCGGGTCTCGGTACACTAATCCTT
Source organism: Solen grandis (assembly GCA_021229015.1). NCBI lineage: Eukaryota > Metazoa > Mollusca > Bivalvia > Adapedonta > Solenidae > Solen > Solen grandis. The sequence goes on along the minus strand of CM037781.1, from coordinate 72,644,245 downwards.
TTAAACCCATCTAAATAAAAATCATCACCAGATCTTTCCCAAGTTTCTGAGAAAAAGACAATATCACAATCATTTATGATACAAAGAAAGTCTTCGTCAGTTAGGCAACTGTTTAACCCTTCGACATTCCATGCCAAAATAGATAAAGCACGCTTTCCTCGTGCTTCCTATGTAGTGCGTCTGGCCGCTGACCCTCCTGGTGTGTACAATGTATTGTTGATAAACAACTTGTCCCGGATTAACACTGCCCGTTTACCTTGACGACGAGCCTCTATCATTACAGGGATGAGTTCTTTCCTCCTCTCTTTCACTTCTTGCGGAAACTGGTCTGTCACATTGTAATTAGTGCTATTTTAGAGCTTTCTTAATTTTTTCTTTAGAATCTGAGTTCAACTTCGCCACAATCGGCCTGGTTTTTCCTCGCTCATATCTGCCAATGCGATGGGCCCTCTTGACGTGTATTGTCTCGGTTGCCCTGTCAATGTGTAATACTGAATCACAGAAGGAAAATATTTTGGCCTTGCAGTCCTCGTGCGCGGACCCCGCCTGCGCACTGGAATGTGTCTCCTCGTTTGACTGTTCACCTAACAGTCCTGGGTCAGAATCGAGGACACTGTTTACCGAGTTGAAAGATAGGGGCGTGGAATGTTCTGGTATACCGAAAAATAGCAAGTTGTCCCGCATTGATCTGCATTTTAAGTCAATAATTTCATCATTTAAGGAACCACACGTTGTTTTTAAATTGTAGTTTTGCTCTTGGAGATCGTCGACTTCAGATTTAAGATTTTTTATTTCAGTTTTGTTATTGAGTACAGTTGGTTGTAAATTATCAAATTGATCAGACACAAAAGATGTACTTTTTTCAATGTCATTCATCTTTGTTTCCATTTCATCTAGTCTGTTGTTTATTTTCTGAATATTGGATTGAATCATACTCAGTTGGTTTAGTTTGGTATCCATGCCATCTAGTCTCTGAATTATGGATTGCAATGAGTGTATAAGACCAGAGTCTTGAGCAGCTTGCTGGGGCTGAGGTGACATGGTTGACAAGGGAACGTAGCCATGTTGAGTGGGTGGGGTTTGGTAGACCATCACCATCACAACTTTGTTTCATGCTATATTATTTCACTTTTTCATAAATAGGAGGAAATTCCTATTATGGCGATAAGCAATGTTTCTAACATATACACATATGCGTGTATCTTTTAATGACAATACATACACAAAACATACCAAAGATACTTGTAAAATGAAACTCTAAAAAGCATTTGTGATTTTATGTCATTTTTATTCTATAAAGGCATAATCATTAGTATTTTAATTATGTTACAATTTAAAGACAGTAGAGTAGTGATGTAGCCATTTGAAACATTTCTTTTAAAACAATACATTCAATCATAATTTTTTATTTCATAAAACTACCAGATAAAACTAAATGCAAGTCCCGTTTGGAACTCCGAGATACAGTTGTCCATCGCATTTGAAAACGCACCAGGTACCCACTAGATCTGGATGTGGACGTACGTACACCATAGTTCACGTTCGTACCGCTAATACTTGGGATAGGTTCAGGTGTCGATACTTAGGAAACTTTTTCAGTACTGAGTTAATGTCGTCGAGCGGTGGTACTGAAACGAAGGAAATGATTCAATAAGTCAACTAAGATAACAATATGTACATGAACTTTGACACAAAATTGGATATCTATCGTATATGCACTGCACGTATATTCCTTCTTGTAATTGTGTCTTTTTCCCCGGAGCCTGTGAGCTATTAATATCTTCTTCAAGGAATTGCCTGATCTTTCTCCTCATTTCAATATTCCATGCTACTGAATGTCCTGTTCTGTTGTAGATTTTCAACTCTATCATCGCTTTATGGTTTTAAGACTTTGGAGCTCCTAGTGTAGTTTTCTAAATACGTTTCTTCATGCCTTGTGCCCTCTTTCTCATTGTTTCCCACATAGCCTTGTAGCGAGATCTTTCATTCTTTTATTGGTCGATCGTTCTGTATGCCTTCGCCTATTTTGCGGTCTCTTCGCTTCTTTCCAGATAATAGCTGGTGTCGTGTAAGTTTAGGTTTTTAATTTACGTGGACAAGACCCATTGCTCTTGAACTTCAGGCATATTCTGCTGATCATGTTGGTTTTCTCTTACAGGGGAATAACATGGTGTATTTATCATCATCAATTCGATACCTCTCTTGACTTCTTTTTTCTTCTCTCTCTCTCTCAACTCTTTTCTTCATTCTCCATTTTCTGCGCTGTAAAGTCATTTCCCGTTGGCTTTTTTTTTAAATCAAATTCGCCATCTTCTTTTCGTTTTTTGTACCTTTCTTTTCTTTCAAAGGGTAATCCTGATATTTTTGCACATCCTTCTTCTTGTTATCCCTGTACTTTCTAGCCCTTTCAGCTGCTGTCATCGCACCTTTCGTTCGTTTAGAGTTTGCACCAAATTTTTATACCTTTCGTAAAATTCCTGTTGGAAATTCGGGAGGGACAAGTTTTCTGTAATGGTGACAAATCTTTTTCGCTCAAGAGCTAACAACAGCTCATTCACATGTTTAAACTAATTTAGAACTTCATTTTGTCGTGCCAGTTGGGAAACGATTATGTTAACCTGTAAATAAATATCGTTTTCTATAAATATTATGCTAAAATATAAACTTTGACTAAAGCCATTTCATCTATCAAATGCTGGAGACATTATCTACAGGAAGCATTTATGTGGTTTTATCATTCTAAAACATTTTAAAATAGCTTTTTTTTTAATATCGTCACTGATACAAATTCTTGTTTGTTTGCGTTTATCACAGCGAACAGCACACGTACCTATGTTTGCCGGCTTACTTAACAAAACTAGGGCTTTTATTGACCTTACGAAGTTCATTTATGTGTTTCAAAGTTAAGTAGAGATAAGTCACTTTGTCTAAATTTGTTAAAAAAAGCATATCTTGTCACGGTGGAGACTTGGACTTCACCGCCACGGTCATTCACGTGATGGAGGGGACAGTGACGGTAGGGACAATGAAAACACGTGCTTTTCTGGCTACATGACCTTTAACACTGACGAAATACAAATATATTGTAAAATAAATTCATCTGCAATTGATAGTGGTTCGTTTGTCATACTTTTCTTAACTTTTACTTGGTTGACCGTTTGGTAAGACGACAAAAAAAGTACGGTTTAAGGGTTTAAGCAAAGGAAACTTAACGCTGTGTTTTCATCGGCCATTTTCAATGTCGTCCAGCACGGAAAAGGAATTGTGCTTAGAATCAATGTGACATCATACAGTGATGTCATTTTAAAGCGTAATTAATCACCTACTGTGATTTTTATACATCTGTGTCGGAAGAGACATATTTTCTTGTGATAATTAGAGTTTGAAGTTTAAAGAATCTGATACAAAATCAGCTTCTGGACAAATTGCTGACAAATTAAAAGTATACATCTATTCACATAGTAATGGTACGAGAACTATTTGTTTCTGAACAATACGAATACATTTTCAAACACAATGTTTAGTTTGTTATTCATCTTAAGAGTCAGAATACAATCATTAATTTACTGTTTTTGATAAATCAGCTGTAAAAAATGTATTTTCCGTCACGATGTGTCTTCCTTTCTGATTGTAATTTAAGTTAAAATAAAAATATTGTTTTATTACGAGTGCATCTGAATTTCAATTTTTGTTTAAAAAGATATGTTTTAAATACAATGTAGTATAAAATGCTAATGAAGGCAGATTTTGTCGAATATATTAATTTGTAAAAATAATAAAGCAGTTGGGACAAAAAAGTAATGTAAGATAATAGGTTGTGTGAAAATGACCCATATATCAAAATGTTATAGCACTGGTGTAATGACTGCAATGTTTCCGAAGTAGTCAAAAATTATTAGTACGGATTATTTTTAAAAGCGTAAAAAAGAAACAAATTATCTTTACATCGGCAATCCTTCAACATGAGCATGCGGTTTAGTAGATATGGTGCTGTTGTACCATCATTCACAGCCCGGATGTTAAGTTTAAATTAAAAATTCGAGTTTGTTTTCTTGGCAATTTCATAAATAATTTATTAACATGTCATAAGTACACATTTTTCACGAATGATGTTCCATTTCATGCTTTAATTTCTAACCTGGTAGAGGGCAATGCATGTGAATTCGCATGTGTTGTGACCGCATATGGAACACATTTAAGTATTATAATGACATTGGTTTTTAGTTGATGTTTTCCGATAATATTTTGAACAAATACTAGCCACCGTGCAGGTATATAGAATAACCAGGAGTGGAGATGACTTCCATTATCTAATATTTTATGAATTAAATGTTTATCCACATAGAATAGAAGGAAACCAAAAATTTAATTACAGTGTGATTCAGCATCAACACACGTAAAGGCAGTATTGGGTTGTCTGACATGCAATCGTTTATCCCAAAGTCTATCAAGGAATATCAGGAATATGTCACCGAGGAACATTATTTTGGACTGCAGTTTTGATGACGTTTCCAATTATAATGCTTGATTTTTGACAATAGACAGACTTTATAAAATGTGATAAGTCCTAGAAAAGATCTTAACTGAAAGGCAGATCCAAAAGAATGATAATGATTTAAGTTACTCCAACTGACAAATACATATTTAATTGCGTCGTTTTCTTGGTATTTATATAATTAAGATATCACACAGCAGGCCATTTTGAAACTGTTATACCGGGATTCAGTATATTCCAAGTTTTCCATATATATGTATAAATGTATGTTGTCGTCAAACCTGTCTTATCATTCTTGAATCCTCGAAAACTGCATTGTCCTAATACAAAATCGTTGTCTTCATTACTAGACCTGCATATGTTTCTATAGTATTTTTGATGTGATTCCTCCAATTGCGTCCGTGTATGGATTTGCTGACGATTACATTGCAAATAAACGAACTTCAGATTAAATGATCATTACAGATGGAGAATTTCAAATTCCTGGATGAAAGTGAATAAACTTAAAAATACACAGCAAAAACAGAGTTTGTATGTTTCTTTCTTTGCTGGGTTAAACGTCCCATTGACAGTGTTTCAGTCATTTTAAGACTATGACTTCTTGAGATGGGTTACAGAGTTAATAATGTTTGGCGGTAAAGCACAGTAGAGTATATATGTACAAAGGAAATCGACAATGCAGGTAATAAAAAAATAAATATGTTGACACTATAAGACATGTGAGTGTTTTGATGAATCTCAAAAGTTTAAAGAACATAATAAAACAAAATATAGAACTGATATGTCGAACAAACTATAAATAATATCCGTATTTTTTTTACAGACGAGCAACTAAGATTTTTTTTCCTTATCTGGATTATTGCGATGCCATATTTTTTGAAACTGCACGCTAAAATCTATGTACAAAACTTATGTTCAAAATATGAAAGTTTCGATCTTCACTGGTAAACAAACAAAGCCCGCATAAACTTTAAATTTCTATGTTTTATTTAAAACTGCTCGATTGGAAATGTTACAGCTTATCTCAGTGAACTTTAAACTATCAAACTCCAAAGAGAACGGATTAACGGGATTCAGGATCCTCAGACACCACAAATTTGTTCCATATCGTTCACATAATTTGTTCCATATCGTTCCATTTAGCAATCTGAAAACACCCTATGATAGAACCATTTGGCCAAATCTTTGGAATCAACTTTTATTGGCTTCAGTCGGATTCACTGGCAACTCCAACTACATAAATATATACACCCTGTTTTGATTTAATGTGGCGCAATACAGGACTTAATGTGACTTTATATTAGACTTTTAGTCAGATTTACTGCTACCCTGCTACGTATATTTTAAATATAGTATGTGCCATTTAATAAATCTCACTTATAACATTAATGTAAGTGTGTGTTATAATTATATATGTATATACCTATAATATATATAGATATATATTGTGCCAAATTGTCTAAAACACGACTATTGACACAAAGTAGTTACAACCGAGACACGGCTTAAAGGTCAACCGAATCTGTGATATTGCCCTTCAAGATAGTGACCTGGATCTTTTTCGCGACAGATCGTCTTATACTAGTGGTCACTTGTGCCAAATCAAACACGATCATTCAAAACAAAGTTACAGACGGGACATGATTTTAAGGTAAACCGTGTGGTGTGACCTTGACCTTCAAGCTAGCGATCAGCTCCTTGTTCGCGACACATTGTCTTGTCCTGAGGATCATTTGTGCTCATTTTTGTTTTCAAAATATGTTCAGACATAACAATGTTACAGCCCGGACATAATTGCAATGTCAGCATACTGCTATGACTTTTACCTTGATTCATGTGCCTTGTTGTTATTTGCAGCACATCGTTTGGAACACAACCAAAGTTATATAACAAAGTTATATCCCGGACAAAATTTTAAGGTCGACCAATTACTGTGACCTTGACCTGCAAGCAAGCAACCTAGTTCTTGTTTACGACATGTCTTGTCCTAAGTTCAACTGTGCCAAGTTATTTCCAAACATGACTATACACAACAAATTTTCGGCCCGGACAGGACTGCTTGCACAAATTTTAAACTCAACTAGATGATATGACCTTGCCCTGAATATAGATATTTGCTTAACAAAGTTACAGCCGGGACACGATTGTTTGCATTCATAGAAATACCCACACAAACCCACACAAACACGTATGCACGGAAATGTACATTTGAAAATGCCCCTGTATATTACCAAGTCAGCCGTGTTTTTATATGTTGCAATTATATAAGGTGATATATCACTTTGTTTTACAATATGTTGCAGCTAGTACTCCTTTCAAACAATTTGTTAAGAGTTATGTTTCTATACTGACATTTGAAAAGCTATATTTCATACACAACCCACGATATTAAATCGAGTATTTACCAGGTGTGCAAATCAATCTAGGGTTACATCAAGGTACTTGACGTTTGACGCTATGTTCTTGCTTCTTTTACTGAATTCGAAACACCGAGGTAAAAGTTTAAATTTTTACAATAAGATGTTAAACATTTGAGGCAAAATATTTGCCCATATTTGTACTAACAATAATGTTACTGACAGCAGCTTGTACAACAATTTGAGCTTAGAGTATGTAAAAAGTATGAAAGATATATCAAATGTGTCTACCTCTCAGTCTTGTTTCTGTACAATAATATAATCAGCCAAGTTTTGTTAGAAATAAACATATTCATAATATAAATTTAAAAGATACAAAACCACTCGACAGCTCCACTGATTGCCCAGGGCTGCACGGTGAAACTGATTGTCCAGGGTTGCACGGTGGATCTAATTGCCCAAGGCTGCACAGTGGATTTCATTTCTAATGAAAATACTCTCTCTGACACAAAAGGACTCTAGCAAGATTTCTATACGTATTCTTTGTTGCCGTCTTCGGTGAAAAAAGCAGTTTGACATTGCTAAAGTAACTGACTCAAAGTCACATGAACACCTGAGCCGTTTTAAAGATCTCGAAAAGTCTTAAGTTCTTATTCAGAAACATCCTCAAGTATTTGCGTTCGGGAGATCTGGGGTTTGAAACCCGGCCGGGGCACTTCCTCCGGTGACCGCGTCAAACCAAAGACGTATAAAACTGGTACCAGATGCACCCTTGCCTGGCACTCGGCAAAATGAGTTGCTATGGGAACTCGGAGTACTCAGTACTAGTTCCACCCAGGAACTTGTCTCCCGTGTATCGGTGCTATACACCGGGCACTGAAAAGAACCAAGGAGTCTATTCGCAAAATGATCTCGGGTATCGCACCCGGACTCCTTTGCTGTCCCTTTCAATGCTGTTTCTTCAGCAAAAACAGAAACCACACGTTGGCAGAGAGTGCGAGCGATCCTTCGTTGGAGATTGTATGGAGACAAGTTCAATACAAACCTATTTGTTCCGGATGTGGATAACGGGTACAGGTAAAGGTCATCTGAATGAGAGAGAGAGAAAGAAGAGTAAAGAGAACAACTGGATAGTTTTAGAGAAGTACATAGCTCTCATAAGCCACACTTTACCGTTCTAGTTCAAAAATAGCGGACCTCCGTTTATTTATGAAATTACGAATCATTATCTGTGCAGCATTTCATCCTAGGATACATAAAAAACTCGGTATTAACCCCCCCCCCCCCCCCCCCGCAGTGGGTAGAGTAAACATCATTGTAATAAAGTGCAACGACCTTCAGTGAAACAGATACATGAAAACATGCTGCAGGTGTATGTATCGTTCAGCCCGAAGCAAGTTTCAATGGGCATCAAGAAAGAGAGGTGTTTTGATAAAATAACTATATTTACATAAAAACGTAATACAGTCAGAATACTTTATAAGGATTTCGTGCAAACGGATGATATGTTCCGGCTAGTTGTCATCACGACCAAGAATGGTGCGTAACTTTTTCCTTGCGTATTGGAATATCCACCAATAAGAATAGTTAAAATACAAGTAAAAACAAAGGTGTGAAAGAATCATAAACTAATTAAAAACGTTCCGTAAGAGGGATATTCGAACCAAGACTAACTGGGTTAAGAGACCGACGCTAAAACGACTGCACCACGCAGGCTTCTCATTTACGATTGAGGATGTAGCTTCTTTATAAGGTGTCTCTAAGGCTTGAGTCTGGACAACTACGTTTCTGTAAAAGACATATGCCTGCTACCTACCTCACATCCACTAAGAATAGAATCTGAACATTATGGTCGTAATAGGGTTGATCGATCTGAGAGGTATTGTGAGCTGTGTGAGAAAAGAAACATTGAAGATTAGTTCCATTTTATTTGTGCCTGAAAAACTTACAATGAAATACGAAAAAAATATTTAAACAAAAATATCTATTCAAGACCTAGCTTTGTTAAATTTGTTTTGACTGAAATACTGTCGATGAGACAATTAAGTCAACAAACAAACAAACATTCATTTGTTTTATTGATGAAATCAAATAATAAAGATGATTTAGTTAAACCATGTAAGCATATAAAAGAAGCTTTTCAAATTAGAAATAGGATTTTGAATGCACAATCTAGCTATGTTTCGTATTTTTTTTTATTTTTTTTTTTTTTTACTGAAGATATATAAGCACTCGCTACCGCTTCTTTGTAAACATATTCAAATTAAATGTTTAGAATGAATAAAACACATTGTTATCTGTGTGTGTGTGACCATATACAATAATGTTATATGAATTGTGCAACTATGTACTCTTGTACACGTTAAAACTAAATAAAATGTATATGTCTGTCCTTTCTGAACATTTTGTTTAAATAAACAGGAAAATTACATATTATCTTTCAATTGACAATCATGTAGAAAGTTATGTATCCTGAAGCTCCCATTTTAAGATAAATATCCTTAAATAATTTATGCCAACCAACGAAACTGGTGTTTTTTACCGTTTTCGGTATTTAAGTTGTTAACTAAGAATTTATTGGTTCAAAGTCAAATCCACATTATACAACTTACGCCGAAAACACAAAAACTTATATATAACACTTGCAATACGTGAACGTAAAATCAGCTATATATATATATATATATATATATATATATAAAGAGAGAGAGAGAATATAGGTTTTCAAAGTTTTTCCAAACAAACCTCGTATTAGTACTTTGAGATATGATGTAATTCACACATAACCCTTTATCATACAGACATTAGCAAATAGATGATTGATTATGCATAGTAGTCAAGGCCAGGAGTATAGTCAGTTTGCACTCGATGACCCCCACTATATATTCTAAATAAATCCGCCATCTTGAATGAGGTAAAAAATTGAATTAAAATGTATATAGATAATCAGAAACAATTACTAAACATTTAAACCGTTTTAATCATAAAGACGTGCTTGGACGGCTTAGAAAATAGATCATAATTATACAGATCAGGCATTTCCTTGACGGAATATACTTAGTATGAGACAAATAAAGTAGTCAACGATTTTCAGGAGCGTCTCAATTAAATCTTAATTAGTGATCATATTAGTGCCAGCGAAGTATTATTTTGCTTACATGTATAAAATCGGTTTACATAATGTGCATAATTATTGTAACAAAAATTTTTAACATTACAAGTATAACTCCTTTTCTTGTGTAACAAAGCAAATTTTGCCATAAATGTGTAACAAATGATATTTGGCCATGCAGTTGAACAAAAACGAATGACTATTATCGTAACAAAAATATTTGACATTACAAGTATAACAAAACAAATTTTGCCACAATTGTGACAAAGCAAATTTGGCCATAAATGTATAACAAGTAAAATTTTGCAAAAAATTGAAATTTTGCCAAAGAGAAAAATTACTGCTGTAACCAAATAAAACGTTTACGACCGAGTGTTTGGGAAATACGGGCTCATAAGTCTCCTATAGAGTTCAGGAAAATAAAAAACGAAATTTTGTAGAGTCAAAATGAGATGAAAACAAGCAAAAATTATGAAGCCAAGACTTCGGCATTACATGTTTGGTACCATGCATTTAGGATTATCATTTTCTTTTTGTTAACTGATAGGTTGATATTTATCATTTGTATGAACACTTTTTATCAATCAATGATTATGAAAAAACTGTTTAACCCCTGTTTTCATGAACAAATTCGGTTATACCTTATGAATATGGTTCAATTTTCACTTTTTTCAGAGGCAGATTAACCAAATAATTCAAAAAGGGCAATGATTCGCATAAAATTTGGTCAAGAGTTTGTTTTCTTTATGTCCCCTTGAGGACATTAGTGAAGCATTAAACGAACAGGCACACCCGGTTACTTAGATATATACATACATGTAATAGTAAGTTGCATGCAACACATTAAGGTGTGATGCAGACACCGCCGCGGACAGCAGAGTGAGTAGAATAGCTCGACATACTTCGAAAAGTCGATCTAAAATGGCGAAATAAATCGGCCGGAGTAAATATCGATCATTAGAAAATAGTGTCCTTGTTTGTAATCTTGTTGAATGCATCTTCGTTTAAAAGTTTGTAACATCCAGACGTCCGATCAAAATAGTACAAAGGGTCATCTACACACCGGAAGTCGAATCCTTCTTGCTTCAGTTTTACTTTATTCTGCTTCACTGTTGACGTCATCTCTAGTCCTTCCTTCTTCACGCGCAGGAATAGGGGTCTTGCATAAACCGGAAGTGAGTCTTTGCAGTGTTCTGTAAAAATCTTCAAAGAGTTGTCATCAAGTGTGTTTTCTGCAAGGGAGACAAGGAGCGTCGCCATGCCTGCTTTCCCATCTTCGTGGCCTGTAAGCAATCAAAACATTTTCTTTTATATCGGCAAATTGGGTGTGCTAGATAAACGTAACTGGTACCCATCAAACAGCCACGGGTTAATACATCATAGCTGTCTTAACCAATCAAATATTCTCGTAGTACATAACTATCAATAAAAAGACTTGATGTTCGACATACCACGTAGATTAAAACCTGAATTCAGTAAACTTATATAAAACATATTATTTACACAATTGATATGCATATCTATATAAAACAAAATAAACAAGAGCGGTGCCTAAACACAAACGCCCGTCCTACTTCTAATACACTTTCAAGAATCATAACTTAACAACGACAGGGATTGACGAATTGTTACAAACTTTTATGCAAGTCGTGCGTCAATATGCATTATTTTAAGTTTCATAATGATTGATCTACATTTACTAAAGTCAATAATCAGTCATTTTCATTGCATCAATTCAAGGCTCATAACTCTGGGCCTATTTAAACTTTCTAGCTGGTGTTGTTTTCTAGATTGGTTGAGATTAAGTTACGAAAATTGTTTTATAACAGTGTTACTATACTAGAATCATTAAAACTTGTCAGAGTCCTCTTATATTTACTAGCATGTCACTGTTATTCCGGGAGTGAGGGAGGGGGGAGCTAACTGCAAAGCAATCTCATGTGCTCAAAACAGTTTCGCTGTGAGCCTTGTTGCAAAAGAAAATGTGCACTCAGAATTTATTCTTTCAGAAATTCATGAAGATTGAAAAATAAAAAAGACCGCGTACCATCTTCCACATTATCAAAATTTTGAATAAATACCGGTATTAATCAGGCATTAGATGGTCATTTTTATAAACAAAATATACTTCGGTAAGGACATGGCATTTTGTCTCATTTAATTATATCTACTCATAACTCTGGAAATAGGTCATTTTACCAGAAGATCGGCAATACTCGGTATAATTGGCTGATTTACATTGGCCAACCAATGAACGGGGAAAAACCCAAATGTATGTTTATTTCCCATTGAACATGTGTTGAAAATAAGACCAGCATTTAGATTTAGTGTTCGGGAAGAGCTGGTTGGTTTACTTTTGGTTAACGTCTCATTTCGGAGTGAAATGGTAAATACAGCAATGCACCAAAAACATATAAACGTAAATAATATAAAATAATAATTTATATCCAAATAATATCAACTTCACGGACACATAAAACATTTTTATTTAAATTGGATATCTGAGTATTGAAAAGCTTACCAGGGATTTTCACACCATATACGCATGCGTCAACAACGAAGTCAACTTCCGTCAGCATGTTGCTTACCTCCGTTGTAGAAACGTTTTCACCTTTCCATCTAGGAAATCAAAAAGTTTTAAAACATTTTATTGCTAGATATATTTACAATTAAAACTCTACATAATTATAAAGTTGATATGGTATAACCCAAATGGGTCAAACCACGATTTCCAAAACTTGGTAACGGCTTTCCCCATTGGAAAAAATATAGTGGTATAAAATGAAAAAAAAATCATTTTATTTTATATTCCTCCTATTGAGAGACGTAGTTACGGGTCATCCCATAGAAAAAATGTAATTGTATTAAATATAAGTAAATGACAATACAAAAACACACACAAGGTTATACATTTTTTATTTTACATTGTTTATTTATTTATATAACTAGTGGCTCCACCCCACTCCATCCCTATTCAGTGCATGATTTATAGTAACCGCATCTTAACTTTGTTTCCTAGGGTTTATTGTCCTAACGACAGTATATCAGTATTTTTCGAACTTTAAATATAGGTAATTTAGCAATTTAGGAACCTTTGTCTACATGCAAAAATTAACATATAAAAAACTGGGAACCACAGTGGGCTTATGTTTTAGGCCATATTATATGATATTTTATTTACGCTTTAATGCGGCGATATAATGAACGTACACAATTGTTAATGTATTACCGAAATAATTATTCAGTTATGATTTAATTATTTAATTATTTATTATATTACCGAAATGTATCGCCGATTCGATCACTGAAATAAACGTTGTAGTGTACATCAAATGTCATCATGTCGCCAGAATTGAAGTACAGGTCGCCGTCCTTCACCACATTTCTGAAAAAATTAAATCCCATATATTCTGAGCACCAAGCACGGGAGTTATACTAGTATATTTTTTACGACTTTGGTGTCGCGGCCGGGGATTGAATCCACGACCACCCGCTCCTGAGGCTGACGCTGGTTCTAAACACTCGGCCGCTGGGAACGGTATATGGGAATAGTACGGATACCATACGGACACTGTATGTTCACCTTACGAACGGACGTACATCGTATGAGGTACGTCTGACTTCCTTGCGAGCTCCGTGCGACTTGACTTGTCTGTGGTGTCCGTACTTTGATTTGTACTGGGACCGTAAAGATTTTAAAACCGTATGGACCTCGCACGAATGTGTGACCGAGGCATATTGTTGATTAATACCCACGTTGTACCGCATTGACTCAACAATGCAGGCATAATTATACAAGGCAACGCACGTAATATCTATATCTATAATATCGTAATATCTGTATTGTATACCTGAATCTAGCATGATTACTGATACTTAAAATAGTGATCGATATTAACAATATTTCCAATATTTGACACACATATACATATCTATGCAAATGACCTAACATGCAATATGTATATTGTTATTTTCACTGCTAATAAGAATAATTTTATGACAAAGTTTGGTAATAATTTCCTTTAGAACTTTCTAAACTAATCTTTTCGAAAAAACACGAGACAAAATAATACATTTTTGCTAACATTACTGAATATTGCGTCAAATATCAACATGAGTTTTACACACAACAAGAGCTGTGTCCTTCACTAGTTCGCCACTTATTAGTTATGTTAGTCCAAACAAATTGTATAAATTTCAGTCAAAAGTAATCTTACTTGTTATCTTACTTGTTTGTTTAATGGCACTGAACACCTTAATAAAGTATTAATTAAGTCAGTAAGTAAAGCTGGATACTAAGATGTAGGTAACCTAGTTAAATGCCTGCAAAACTTAAACCAAATTTAATTGCATGAAAAGCCTTAACAATATTCCTAAGTTCAAAAGGAGTCATAATTTACAATAGATTTAGTCCGAGTTATCTAACTTTATGGTCTGATGCCTCTTAACACCTATAAAAAGTTTATCAAGATCCCAAAAACTGATTGCTGAGATGCAGACATGATAGTATGTTTGCATGCAAAAAAATTAACCAAAATGACTTAGTCCAAAAAGGGCCATAATTTGCATTAAATGTGGTCAAGAGTTACCTAACTTGTTGAATGCCTAATTGGAGTGTTTACTTAGATTATATGCTTGATAGTAAGTTGCATGCAAAATCTTAACCAAGGTGTGATGCCGACACTATCGCAGACACAATCGCAAGAGTTAGTAGAAAACTTGACATAATCCGTATAGTCGAGTTGACTTGACTATTTGAGTTTACCGTCGCTTCGACAGTATTTCAGTCATAATACTAAAAATACAAAAACTGATATCACAAAGATGTATCACACTGCGTACATCTTTGTTTTGCTTTATGCCAAACCAACAATAGTTCAGTGCTCTGGGGCACATATAATGCAGCGTCATTGCGATAAAACGCAGTAGACAAGTAACATTATATCACCCTGACTCACATAATCACCAATCCTGAAATTACTAATGGACAGCAAACTCTGACGCAGGCGCAGCGCATTGGCTCCGAATCAATCACTGCCACACTGAAATACCTATTGATAACGCTGTGATCTAGCTGAAACTCTGCTATTTTAAAACTCATTGTGGCGACTTGTGCGTGATGTTCTGCGTTGGAGATTGACAAATGACATATACCAGTATCATTGTCACTTTAGTATGTCACGGCCGTCGATTGCAAACATTCAACTACTATCTGCATTAAAATGGGTTAATTCTACGGATACTTTAATTTTGCGGAAGAAAAATAGGATTAAACCGCGGAATTTAGGTAAAATGGAAATAATGACCTGTTTTTCATATTTCATGTAAGGAATATAAAATTTGGTAAAAATCAGTTAAGAAAATAGGATACAGTAATATACCTAACAAGTTTCCTCTCAGTCAGCTCCTTCCTGCCTTGGTATCCTTCAAAGATCTGCTGTTTATTTATCTGTGTCAGTAACAAACCTGGTTGACCTACAATAGAAGGAAAATTAAGGATAATATCTAAATATCCTATGGATATATTGTGGAAACGGGCCAAATTAATCAAGAGAAGTATATTGAACGTATATGGCATGCCTGAATTCATCAAAAATATCAACTATTAATATGTGTACGGGTATTAAATAACGGATGCAGGCTGAATTCATGTTAAAATAATGCATTACTATCTATAATATTTTCCAACCACTATTTTGAAGAAAAAAAATGTATATCAATTTCGCGACTAAAACAACAACAAGAAAACACACACACAGAGAAGGTAATCCTAGTATATACACGAGAGACATATACTGAAGAAAATAGCAATGTTTGTTTGTTTGGGGTTTAACGTCTCATCGACAGTATTTCAGTAATTTGGGGATTTTTGTTTACACGAGACTGATATAGCACTGCCTCACTGTGATGTTATGCCTTAGAGAAGCGTCATGATACCACATCCAGTCAAATTATCCTGACACTGGGCCAACTAGTCCTGGAACTACCCTGATACGTTGATTTCCAAACAAAGGATCTGTAACAGAATGATTTTTGCGGCTTTTGTGTGTCGCGGACGGGGATCGAATCCATGACCTCCAACTTCCAGAGCGGACGCTCCTAAAGGCCACCGGGACCAGTCGGAAGAAAAAATTAAATGCTGGGAAACACAAATGTTTTATTAACCTCAAAAGCAAGACTGAAGATTTGTTGTTAAAGCAGCTTGTTCACAGATGATCGATTGAAATAAAAAAGAATGTTTTTCACTCTCCCTCCTTATTGTTGGTGAAGTTGTTTTTTTATAAATGAACTCGACAAGTGGAGGTCATATTGCACGGTAACGCTATTTTCGTAAACACCCACTACGGGAATAAAGTGTGTCTGTATATGAGTATCTATATAGTTTTTTTACGTAATACACACTTATGGTTAATCAAAGCGCATGTCAGAAGACTACTTGCGGAACTAGCTATATGTAGATCTCGATAGAGGCAAGGAAATTACACGTATTGCTGCAACTCTAGTCACTACATTGTAGTAATAAGTCAACCGAATTCGCTCTTCGTTTCATGATTAACCCACAGGTAGTCTCTCAGTGAGAGCACGTTGTTTCATTACAATCATGAGTGTGATTCCATTAAGTCATAAAATGTCTACGTAAGGAGGTCATGACTTTACTAACCTGATGTAAACAATCGCATTGCATTGATACGCTACGGAGCGCGGAGGGATACAAAACGGTTAAAATAGCTGTGGTAATTATGCAAATCAACGATTTTTTCTTTTGATTTACGGACACTTAATACTGGCGGCTACCGCCAATCTAAAAATCAAATTCTTAGCCAAATGGCCATCTGTGAACAAGCTGCTTAAATTAAGCCACATATGATCATCAAGACCTCATTTTAAAGGAATCAATCCTTGAATAGTTCTATTACATAAGAAAATAATTGAAATACATGTACATTCTTTCTATCGACAGTTAAGTAAACATTGAGTTTCTTTTTCTTAGGATATTACAATAATATGAAGGATAAAGTATGAGTTAATCACAAAGACATCGTATAGACCATTTCACTCCGAAAGAAGACAAATCAACGAGCACTTCCCGAACACTTAATCTACATGATGGTGTAAAATTTCAAACATTGTTTAATGGGAAATAAAACGTACACTTGAGATTTTCCCCAGTCACAGATTGATAGATTTCATTCAGCGAATTATATGGTATGGTGAAATGGTCTATTTACCTCGTGAAACCGGAATGCAGTGGCCATTTTCATCTCTGACTATTTCATCGTTTGCAACATCATACTGGTAAAAGCCATGAGGAGCAAGTTTTCTCTACGTAAAAAATCAAATTGACGATTTAGTTGGTAAAAAAAACAAATTCTGAAGCAAAAAACAATTTGACATTATAAATTCTATAAATTAACAAAATTCTTTCTGGTGAAGATATGCATTCTTTATTTTGTTAGATTTTTGTTTACATTATTTGAAACCATAAACCACTATATACCGAAAATTAGAATAGATACAGATACGTTGTACATATTTTTATATACTGTTATACATGTATATGTTACATTATGGACCAATGCCGGTGTCACGTTATGAGAGCTACCCCGTAATGAAAGTTGCCACGGAATATCTTTACATACCAAGTCTTATCAGTCAATAAGCACAGGATATTCCAATGAAGTTTAATCGGATGGTTATGTTCATTTAAACATATCTATATTATTATTTTATTTTACATTAATATGTTTTACATATACAATTATCATTTACGTATTGTAACAAATTATATCTATTTCGAAGTAATTGTTCGAAGTCATTGTCTTAAATAAGTTAACTTTGTTTATTTTGATTTCTTTTACAGACCTGTCCCTTTAATATCAATCATAGGCAAATCCTTAGATTATATTGACTGTAGGCACTTCCTTAATCACCTGGCTCTAACAAATTTAAGTCTGGGTATTCCTATGAAGCAGCTAAACCCAACCTTATATACAATTCTTCTAGATAACGACAGATACCAACACGTAGATATTGTAATAAAAGACCTCTCAAAAACCTTTGACACTGTCCCACATGAAAAAAAAATCTACATGACCCTAACAGATATGGAATCGAAGGAAACCAAGCCTTCCCACTTAGTTTCCAAATCTTCTGACATGAGAACTATGAGAACAATAGTGAAAAGGGAGAAAAATAAAATGAAACAACTGTAGATCGGGTGTACTCCAAGACACTATGCTAGAGCTAATTTTTTTCCTGTGCCACATAAATGACCTTCCAGATTGTGTTACATCCAATGTCAGACTACTTTACAGAGCATTAAAGGCAGAAAAAGAACATCTGAAACATTACCGTAACCTGGACAAACTAGAAACATAGCATGAAAGTCATTGCCAAAAATTCTATCGTATGTCAATTAACAAATTGTCAAATCGATTCTCTATCAAATGGATACCCACATAATGTAAATGCTCTAAAATGGAACATACATATCAACAAGGTATGAAAAACAAGAGGGCCATGATGGCCCTGAATCGCTCACCTGATTATAAATGAGCAACATATGTTGGTTCTTTCATATTGACCTACTTTTTGACATCACATGACCCACTTTCGAGCTTGACCAAGATTTTATGGAAACAGACATTCCAACCAAGTTTCATTAAGGTTGGGACAAAAATGTGGCCTCTAGAATGTTAACAAGTTTTTTTCTAAGATTTGACCTCATGACCTAGTTTTTGACCCCACAGGACCGAATTACTAACCTGTCCAAGATTTTATGGAAACAAACATTCTGACCAAGTTTCAATGAAGATTGGGCCAAAAATGTGGCCTCTAGAGTGTTAACAAGGTTTTTCTAAGAATTGACCTCATGACCTACTTTTTGGCCCCACATGACCCAACTTTGAACTTGTCCAAGATTTTATGGAAACAAACATTCTGACCAAGTTTCATGAAGATTGGGCCAAAATTGTGGCCTCTAGAGTGTCAACAAGGTTTTTCTAAGAATTGACCTCTGTTTTTCCCCATACCCATTTGAACTTGTCCAATATTTTATGGAGACAAACATTTCATGAAGATTGGCCAAAATATATGGCCTCTTGAGTGTTAACAAGCCAAACTGTTGACGACGAACGACGCACGTCGCACGAAGGACGACGGACGCCGGACGAAGGGCGATCACAAAAGCTCACATTGAGCACGTTGTGCTCAGGTGAGCTCAAAATGCAAGCATAACATTTTGGCTCACATGAATGTTCTAGAAACGATTATTAAATATGGGGCTACAATCTGGAACCCCCATCAGAAATAATACATATATAAATTAGAAAGAATTCAAAACAAAGCAGTTTGATTTATTTAAAGATATAATACAATTAGAAAAAGAGGAACTATATATCAAAAATGAAATAAGAACTTGTACTATAAACTTACACATTATCCTGACATAGGGCTAACCAGTCCTGGAACTAAACTTAAATGCTGAGCAGCATGTAAGGAAGCCATACCAGTACCATTTAAGCGATTTGGGTATATCGCGGCCGGGGATCCGATTCCTGGGCGGACGCTCTTACAACTCGGCTACCAGTACCGGTTTTGTCAAACGCATATTGACATTGTTTTGATGTATATATTTTATCAATGATTTTACCAATACATATCCTGAGTTCTTGAACGACTGTAATACAGGTCAACGAATATACTTACAAGCAATGGCGAGGACATGCCGACAGAACCTATAGCTCCATTGATGTTCAGAAATCCAATATTTCCCTCGGTACTGCCGTAAAACTCTGCCACGTGTTCGATCCCATACCGTTCTTTGAACTCTCTGAAGATATCTAGCCTCAGTCCGTTCCCGACGGCCAATCTTAAACTGTGACTTCTGTCGTCATCACTCTGTAACAGTTATATCTGGACCAAGTGGCTGTATCAAACGTTTTGGTGGAGACTTTTCTACATGAGACTTATACAAAGCGACTGACTACTATCAAGGCAAGTAAATATTCAATTTGTTTAAGGATAAAAATATTTGTTGCCTCTGTATTTTCTTGCTGCCGATTTTCATTGTATGCATTTTTGGGGGAGAGGGTGGGGGCGGGGATGGCCTTGAAAAAGAAATCAAAGACCGCGCGCAAAAAAAATGATATTGCATCTTTAAAACAAGAGCTGTCAGAGAGACAGCGCGCTCGACTATTCTCAGTGCTTTATAGTATAAAAAGGCCATGCTGAATCTTTCAAGGGCCATTTATCTGTCAAAGTACATGATAGTGTCTGCTCTTTTCTACTCATTGCATTTATGTGCTGAACAAGTGTACAATTATTAAATCAATAACATGACTTTGATATATTTATGGGTGTATTTTTATATGTTCACATGGGGGAATATTTTCGTTAAAATCCATGCTAGAGTTATGGGTCTTGGTCAGTGAGCTACAATTATGACCCTAAATACATTTCCAAGTGAATGCCTTTGGTGGTTTTGGAGATTGAATTTGCACGCATAATCTTAACCAGGAATTTCTAAGTTCACAAAGGGGAATAATTCAGTAAAAATCCATGCTAGAGTTATAGGTCTTGGTCAGGGCGCTACAATTTTGATCCCAAATACATTTGTAAAGTTTCAAGTGAATACCTTTAGTGGTCTTGGAGATATAAGAAGAAAGAAAAGCTTGCACGCAAAACCTTAACATTGAGTGTTACGCTGACGCCAACGCTGACGCTGACGCCAGGGTGAGTAGGATAGCTCTAACTTGTCTTTGAATAGTCGAGCTAAAATGAGATTGATTACAGAACCTAACTTTTGGCCATGCTACCAGGCATGCTAGCAATTCTCGAAAATTGTACTTATACATAATCCTCAGGTATAATTATCAGGTTCAAACTAGTTTGATCAATGAGTCATGTTCACAATCATTCTCAGCTTTAGACAGTGTTTGGAAAACACACCGTATCAATTTAGTATGAATTTTGAATGATTTTTTGACAATACTGCACAAATCTCATAGTTTTTTTTTTGTTGTTGTTGTTGTTTTTGGGGTTTTTTTGTGTTTTTTTGCGAAGCGACACCTACCGGCGGTGTAGTCAGCAGATAGCGACACAACTCTCCTATGTAGAGAATTACCGTGGCGCCGTACCTTTTGCAGTCTCGCATGAAATTGGTCTTCGAGAATTTGCGCACAAAAGCGAAGGTCCCACCTAACGTAAATAAAAGAATACCACCATTTAGCTGGTGAAATAAAAGGGGGGGGGGGCTATGGTGACCCTAGAGCTCTCACCTGAGTATCATCAACTAAAATACAGTAATAAACATGTAGGTTATTTAAGATCTAACCTTTTTGACCCCTAAATAAGTCAGATTCATCAAAGTCAATCAAAATCAAATGAAACAAAGATAAACAATGAAAGCCAGTGGAAAATTTTGTTTAAGCATACATCTGATCCTTGAATATTGTAAACTTTCAAAAAAATATGGAAAATTCACAAAGGAAAATGTAACCATATCATAAAATAATTTCTCTACTGCAAGGAATTATTTTCAGCTTGATTTATGATTAAATTATTTTAAATTATGATTTATATGCAACCAGTGTAGCAGGAAATCAATACACTTTACTCAGTTATCATCATGCAGATACTTTTCTATTTTTCATGAAACATTTTTAGCTCACCTGAGCACTTGTGCTCGGGTGAGCTTTTGTGATCGCCTTTTGTCCGTCGTGCGTCGTGCGTCGTGCGTCGTCCGTCGTCCGTCGTCCGTCGTCAACAATTGCTTGTGACCACTCTAGAGGCCACAGTTTTGGCCCAATCTTCATGAAACTTGGTCAGGATGTTTGTCTACATGATATCTCGGATGAGTTCGAAATTGGGTCATGTGGGGTCAAAAACTAGGTCACTAGGTCAAATCTTAGAAAAACCTTGTGAACACTCTAGAGGCCACAGTTTTGGCCCAATCCTCATGTAACTTGGTCAGGATGTTTGTCTACATGATATCTCGGATGAGTTCGAAATTGGGTCATGTGGGTCAAAAACAGGTCACCAGGTCAAATCTTAGAAAAACCTTGTGAACACTATACAGGCCACAGTTATGGCCCAATGTTCACGAAACTTGGTCAGGATGTTTGTCTACATGATATCTCGGATGAGTTCGAAATTGGGTCATGTGGGGTCAAAAACTAGGTCACTAGGTCAAATCTTAGAAAAACCTTGTGAAACTCTAGAGGCCACAAATTTGGCCCAATCTTCATCAAACTTAATCAGGATGTTTGTCTACATGATATCTCGGATGAGTTCGAAATTGGGTCACATGGGGTCAAAAACTAGGTCACCAGGAAAATCTTAGAAAAACCATGCGAACACTCTAGAGGCCACAGTTTTAGCCCAATCTTCATGAAAAATGGTCAGGGTGTTTGTCTACATGATATCTTGGATGAGTTCGAAAATGGGTAATGTGGGGTCAAAAACTAGGTCACCAGGTCAAATCTTAGAAAAACCTTGTGAACACCCTACAGGCCACAGTTTTGGCCTAATCTTCATAAATTTTGGTCAGGATGTTTGTCTACATGATATCTTGCATGAGTTTGAAATTGGGTCATGTGGGATCAAAAACTAGGTCACCAGGTCAAATCTTAGAAAAACCTTGTGAACACCCTACAGGCCACAGTTTTGCCTAATCTTCAATTTTGGTCAGGATGTTTGTCTAATGATATTTGATGAGTTTGAAATGGTCATGGGTCAAAAACTAGGTCACCAGGTCAAATCTAAGAAAAACCTTGTGAACACTCTAGAGGCCAACATTTTTGTCCCAGTCTTCATTAAACTTAATATGAATGATGACTGCATGAATTCCCAGTTGAGTGCAAATTCAGGTAGGATCAATATGTAGGTCATTTAGTCAAATATTAGAAAAACACTTTTAGATGCCAGATTTTTTGTCATTATGCCTAACACAGCCATCTTACTCAGGTGAGCGACACAGGGCCATCTTGGCCCTCTTGTTATTTCTTGACTGATTTAATATGAAGGGTATCAATTGAAAGCAATGTTATGCTCTATAATAAGATATAATTTGCTCTCATATATCTTCGGTAGAATAAGATATTTGAAAACGTGACTTTGCAAGAATTGGACAAGTTTTGTCACGTGCTTTTTAGACAAGTTTTGTGAGCCAATCTTTGTTTAATAAGTCCTTGGATTCATGATGTAACTGTATGACATCACATATTACCCACTTCATCTGTAAGATTTATTTTAAAAAGAATCATTCTTGTTCCAGCGTATTTCTAAAATAAATTATGAGAAGATTACCTTGGTCATCTTTCACTGGATTCTGGTTAGAAGATTTTTAAAGTTTCTATAAAGATTGTAATATCACGAGAAGTTCTATCCGATAGGGTCTCATTTTCAAGTGTTCAACTTTAGACTTTGTTATGGTAGTTATGGAAGAAGACCACGAAACGACCATTTGCGCTTTCTTTTTTTTTCTTTTTTTTTCCATTACTTCCGGAGAAGGATTGCGATAGTTTAAATTAGCCCACTCCCTTGAAACCTTATTTTGAATGGATCACCTTTGTTTTAGCAATGTTGGTAGGAGGCATGTGGCCATTTATACCAAATGAAACTGGCCATAAGTTTTGAGTGTGTTTTGACAGAATAAGTTTGGTAAACCTTGCAACAAGCGTTCTGCGGGGATCAAGTTAACGCTAGCAACTTTTGAGAAGAATCACTTCTGTGCATTGGTCACCAGATAAGATTTCACTTAAAACAAACCGTTAACGAGGACGGACGCGGGACAGAGGTTTATCCCAAAAGCGCAAATTGGGCACGTTGTGCTCAGATGAGCTAAAACAACATACATGTATACAAAATATAACAGTTTGTAATTACCAGAAACAAAAAAAGAATGTTTAACATAGATAAAACCTGAAAAGTACCGCGGTGAATAAAGTTAGGTCTAAGTATACAATAAAACATCGTCGAAGGTGACCACAATGTTCGACCCCATAGCCATCCTCTTGTTGGAAATGATCGCTGCCTTGGGTAAACCTGGACATACCAAAACTTGTGGCAAACTTCATGTCTGTGGTTCCGTAGAGGGTGGGTTTGATGTCCATTTGGGGCAAGAATTGTTCATGACATTTCCAGGCGCAAAGCACTGGTCCAATACAGGATCCGTATGCAAGATGCAGTTACTTGATACATAACTATTTCAATTTTTGTTGACACACTGTGAAAGATGATACAAGTAATATTCATGCTGACACATCAATTGTGAATGTTGACACATCAAGTGTGCACATCAAGTTAGGCCACTCCCTTGAAACCTTATTTTGAATGGATCACCTTTTTTATAGCAATGTTGGTAGGAGGCATGTGATTGTGTGACCATTTGTACCAAATGAATCTGGACATTAGTTTTGAGTGTGTTTTGATAGCATAAGTCTGGTAGACCTTGCAACAAGCGTTTTGCGGGGATCAAGTTAACGCTAGCAACTTTTGAGAAGAACCACTTCTGTGCATGAGTCACCAGATGTCACTTAAAACAAACCGTTAACAAGGACGGACGAGGGACAGAGGGTTGATCCCAAAAGCGCAAATTGGGCACGTTGTGCTCAGATTAGATAAAACAACATACATGTATACACAATATAACAGTTTGTAAATACCAGAAACAAAATGAGAATGTTTAACATAGATAAAACCTGAAAAGTACCGCGGTGAATGAAGTTAGGTCTAAGTATACCATGAAACATCGTCGAATACCACTGGCCGGTGGTATTCGACGATGACAATAAAAATGCATATCAAAATCTAGACAAAAATGTATGGCTCTAAGTATTAAAATTTGTTTGTTTTTGACAGAAACTGTATGTTACGTAACAACAAAAACAACTTTTTTTTTCTAAATGAAAAAAAAAATGGAAAGAAATGGTACGAGACATGATGACAGAGAATAGAGGGGGACTTAATGAATTCACATTTTTCATTTTCTAAGTTTATTTCATTGTCTCATTGTATCCGGGAAAAAGACATATTTTTCTTTAGATAACATGGAATAGAGGTGCAGAAAAAAGAAGAAACTTAATGAATTCACATATTTCATTTCATAAGTTTTTTCATTGTGTTGTGTGTATCGGGGGGGGGGGGGGCATATTTTTCTTTTGTTTTCACTCTTATGATACCTACCATTATAGACAGTGCTGCAGAAGCCAACGATCAGGGCACTGGTATGATACAGCGGCAAGGCTGAAAACACCGTGTCCCCCTCCCTCACCCTGGCTAAGGTGACCAGAATGTTCGACCCTATAGCTATCCTCTTGTTGGAAATGATCGCTGCCTTGGGTAAACCTGGACATACCAATACTAGTTAATAAGGCCGCCGTGGTTCAGTTGCAGCCTTCATGTCTGTGGTTCCGTAGAGGGTAGGTTTGATGTCCGTTTGTGGGCAAGAACTGTTCATGACATTTCCAGGCGCAAAGTACTGGTCCAATACAGGATCCGTATGCAAGATGCAGTTACTTGATACATAACTATTTCAATTTTTGTTGACATACTGTGAAAGATGATACACGTAATATTCATGCACCCACATCCGGTACAGCTAAACAGCGGATATGGCCCATATCCGCGGATATGGAATACAGTCTGCGGATATGACATTTATTTTTCAAATAAGTAGCAAATGAGGGAATAATTGACTCTTATAGGCCTTCTTATTTATAATATGAGATATATTAATAGCAATTATAATATTATACATCTTTTTCACGTTTAACTTTCAACAGGTTTAGTTTATTTGGGTTATATTGTACCTGTGTTCAATATCCGCGTATATGACTTAAATAGCCTACATGAATGATCAGCAGATATGGAATACGGTCTGCGGATATGACATTTTATTCAAATAAGTAGCAAATGAGGGAATGATTTTCTGTTATATGCATTGTGTTTAAGAATTAAAGGCCCGAAACACTGTTGGGTTTCTTACTGATGATGGCAAAGCTTTGTTTTGGCTGTTCTCTTTCTGTCAGATCGTGTCAGACTCTTTGACTGTGGTTAGTGCCATTGTATATTCAGGTTACCTGGTAGCTGTGTTTTTTCACGTCTAATTTTAACATGTTTAGTTTATTCGGATTATATTGTAACAGTGTCCCACATCCGCTTATTTGACTTAAGTGTATTTTTGACAGAATTTGGTTCATACTGGCGATTTTTTTTTCAATATTTTTAAATTTTATTGAAAATCGACATATTTCATTTTTACTTAAAAAAAATAAATGTCATATCCACATACCCAGCGGACATGGAATACGGTCTGCGGATATGACATTTTTTTTGCAAATAAGTGGCAAATGGGGGAATGATTGTTTGTTATATACATTGTATTTATACTTTGAGATATATTAATAGCAATAACACATATTTTTCAAGTCTAATTCTAGTATATTCCGGTTATATTGTAACAGTGTTCCATATCCGCTTCTATGACTTAAGTGTATTTCTGAAAGAATGTGGTTCATATTGGAGATTTTTTTCAATATTATTTCACTTAAGGAATCTTTTTGTACTTATTTATTATTCCAAATAAATATTTTAATGAAAATTGCCATACTTTTTGTTTACTTCCAAAAATAAATGTCATATCCGCAGACTGAATTCCATATCCGCGAATATGAGCCATAGCCGCTGTTTAGCTAAAGTGTGAATGTTGACACATCAATTGTGAATGTTGACACATCTAATGTGCCTGATGACATGCTTTGTATAATATGTATATGATGTGCTGTGAAAGTTACATGACTGTATACATTGTTTTTACCATTCGTTTGTTCAGTTCGGCCATGTTTTGTACACTTTTTGAAATATGTATTGCTGGATGGGTCAGACGACCTTTTGGCTTATATTGAACAAAAAACTTAAAACTTCATTATGACACATCTTGTGTGTGCATGTTGACACATCTACTGTGCCTGTTGACACTCCTAGTGTCAATGTTGACAAAACCATTGTGTGCATGATGTTACCCCTAGTGTGCATGCTGGCACATGTTATGTGCATGATGACACACCTAGTTTGCATGTTGACACACCTTGTATGCATGCATATTGACACATCTAATGTCATTATGCCACACTTAGTGTGCATGTTGATACACCTAGTGTGCATGTTGACACACCTAGTGTATATACTGACACACCTTGTGTGCATGAAAACACATCTAGTGTGCATGATGACACATATGACACATTTAGTTTGCATGTTGACACATCCAGTAAAAATGATGACACCACGGCTGTTTGGTCCAGTTTCATGATAATGTAACTAGGTGTGGTAGGTACCACGTCATATGTCTACGACATGATACTTCAGTTTTGCAACACTATATCTGCTTCAGTTATACTGTCTCCAAAATGACTGTAATACTATCAGTAAACCCTGCATCAAAATGATATCTTAAAGAATAAAATAGTTTTACAATAATGTTATACATAAGAAACTTCTAATGATTACCAGTCGTTCCAGACGTGAATATGTAGACAACTGGAGAACTGGCATCCACGTGCGCTCTGTTCGAGGAGTCCACATCATCAGACGACATTGTGTTTGCGATTTCGTGAAATGACTTAAACCGTGCCGGAAGTTGATCCTTCGGCGAGCCTTGGACATATACGTCGATGTCTTGTTTATCATGTAGACTGTCTTCTACAGCAGTTGTAAGTTCAGGATCTGAAATAATATCGACGGCAATGCATTATTTGGTTGGCTATGAGCAAAAATACTGGATTTTCTTTTGTCACTGGCTTTAGAATTAAGTTATTAACTGTTTAAGATTGCATTAGATTATGTAATTTAAAATTATGCTAAGTAGATTTAGAAGGAGAAGATGAGGAGTAAGAGAAAGAGGAGAAGAAAGAAGAAAACAATGTTGATGATGATGATGTTGTAGTAGTTGTTGTTGTTGTGAATGATGATGATGATGATGATGATGATGATGATGATGAATTTGCTGTTGTCCTCACCATCCCCAACAATGATCAGTGTCACATCCACCACCGTGATGCAGTGTTGCAGAACCTTTCCACGAAGGTTCGTGTTGATCAAAGCGACTCTTACACCCACCTTCATCAGACCTGAAATGAGCCGGAAGTCAGTGTATAGTTTTTATATATCATTACGTTGCCGATTTCTCAAGTTATTGATTCATGTATTGGCTAATGTATTTCTGTCTAAATGTCTATTTTTTTCCTTAAACCAAATATGATCTCGTTCAAAATATGACCATTTACAAAACGTTTCCTCAAATCAATCTAACTATACGTGGAATTCATATATTTATAAATAGATCTACATTACATTAAATCTACATAACAATACATTACAGTATATTTATCATAGATACAAACACGCTAATGCATACAAACTTAAAAACACACTCACGAACAAGAACAGCTCACACACGCATGCGCGAATACATATGCATGTAAATTCGTATGTACAAACATATCAGAAAAACAAAGTAAACATAAGTTCCACACCAAGTAAGGTCCACAGGAAGGCTGGTTCATTGTATATCATCATAGCAACGGCGTCCCCGCCCCTCAGTCCAAGGGATGTCGCTGCACGTGCAACACGATTTGCTTGGTTATTCACTTCCTGAAAATACACGTGCACATACATATGAAAATGCCTTATTGTAGTAGAGGTATAAAATGGCACGTATACTTATAGTTTTCAAGTTTCAAGTTTTTTATTTAAAAATTCAAGAAGGTCATAGACCCAAGTGGCATTTTTTTACAACATGATGGCAGTTTATATAAATACAGCATACAAAGACTTTACAAATATAAGTCCATCTACACACCCTCCCATGCATTCTCACATCCGTATTTGCGACATAAAAAGGTATTTTATGAATTGTCATACAAAGCAAAATGCTTATAAGTATAATATCAATCATATTCAGTGCTTGTCAATACGATGACCAGTGAAATGCATGCATATCAAAATAACACAGAAATACGCAGTGTAATTTTAAATGTCACTTAATAATTTTACATTCTTGTTTGTTGCCCTAATGAAAGCGAAAATTAGGGAAACATAAATTTTAGGGAAATTATAGGATTCATGTCCACACCTGATGTAAACGTTCAACATACACACACGCACATATAAATCCTACCAGTGACCCTAACGAAACGAAATTTTAGGGAAAGTATAGGATTCATGTCCACACCTGATGTAAACGTTCAACATACACACACACGCACACACACGCCCACACGCAAACAAATGAAAGACACTTTATATATACAGATACAATACTAATTTTGATGCAAAGCATCAAAGACACCTCGCATGTGTTTGAAAAATGACTTAAATAAAGCAAAGCCATACAGAAAATGTCCAAAAACAACAACAAAAAAACTTGTGACAGGTAATTCTATTCTTGTATAATTAATGGAATAGATATAGGGTCTGTAAGAGGCATGCAATTTCCAGACAGTTAGCTACTAGGGCGATATTAATGTCAATGTAAAAAAAATCATCATCAGCAGCAGCAACAACAATAAGGACAGTGATAAAGAAACAATTCAGCACAGATATTTTATTTGGTACAGGTCCCTGTACAAGCTCACCGATAGTTATTACTTCCCTTTATAACGTAGCGTGGCGTAGGAGTATAGCATACATTTTATGTTGATGATATATATAAAAATAAATATATGTTTACAAGGCTTTACAACATAGGCTATGTAATGTTCAGTTAAATTTATCCATTCCAAGCACTATACATACTGGGACCGCATATCGGGCCTGGGGCCGTAAAATAGACATGTCCGCTAACGGCCATATGTATAGTGTTTGTGTGTTTTTACACTTTTATTTGCTGTAATACTTATTTTTAAACTGCTGTTTCATTAATTTTTCAAGTTGATGGTTGGTATCTTATATCTAAATATTTTAAGATCTCTGATTTTCTGAGCTTTAATGAATCAATCATTAATTTTTCAAGTTGATGGTTGGTATCTTATATCTAATTTCCCAGCCGCGACATACGAAAGTCGTAAAAATGCCTTTCTTGGCGCTCAGCATATAAGGGTAGTTGCAGGACTGGTTGGCCCGGTGTCAGGATAATGTGACTGGGTGTGGTATCATGCCACATGTCTACGGCGTGATATTGCAGTGTGGCAGCACTATATCTGTCTCAAGTAGACATCGTCTCCAAATGACTGAAATACTGTCGGTGGGACGTTAAACCCGTCAAACAAACAAACAAACAAGGTCCGTTAACCAAGTTTTAAAACCCGTTGCCTACGAGTTTAAGGAGAAGTCATCAGATACACATTATATGTGTCCAGTTTCTTTTTAATAACAATAGAAGACCTGCATATTTTAAATCGTCTTATTTTTTCATCAGTTAATGCAAGTAATTGATTCATAAAGTGTTTGTTTTTTTAACATATTACATGATTTTATTTTACAATAGTAATAACAGTGGTTGCTCCCTGTTTGATTATGCGGCTCCATTGGCAAAAAAAAACAAAATATTCCATACGGACGCCGCGTTGAAACGCGGCGTCAATAATTCAGTTAGAATGTAACGTAATTTCTGCTGTTTCGTATGTTAAAGGCATTGAATATAAAAAGACTTTTATTCCTAACCATTTTACGATCTTCATTTTAGATCAATTCAATTAATTACATCATACTCGGGCGCCTAATGTCATAAACAGGTATATGTTTCTTCCGTAATTCGATATATAAGACACATTCAAATATGAAGTGATATTCGTCTTTTAAATTGTTGCATATTAAACATTTTCTTTCATTAATAGGTATTCATATTACCAGCCCATCTTCCACTTTCAATATACAGCCTGTGAGTAGATACTCCCAATTTAGTTATTCTACATCTGAATTTACTAATGTTGACAATATCTAAATACAGTTGAAATCTGAAATCATAAATATGTCTTTAAAAGTTAGCCCTATTTGAATCATTTAATCTCCCCTCCATCCCTGAATATACCACGAAGCTATCTTTGTGGCGACATGGTAGAGTGTCCGACTTGCATACCGAAGGTCCCGGGTACGATTCCCGCTCTATGCGGTTTGATTTTACTTGGTTACATTTTATTAAAATCAACTTGCCAGTATGTCAGTGCAACCCCAGATCAGATTTTTTTCAAGTGCTTATTTGATTATTGTCTCCTTTAAATGTATCTATATCTCGTGTTTTGTTAGGTTAATAATACTTGTGACATGTTTTCCAGGACTAGTTGGCCTGGTGTCAAGATAATGTGACTGGGTGTGGGTGGTAACATGTAACATGTCTACGGCGTGATTCTGCAGTGTGGCAGCACTATATCTGTCTAAAGTAGATATCGTCTCCGAATGATACTGATACTAAATACTGTCGGTGGGACGTTAAACCCAATAAACAAACAAACAAACTTATGACAGTTCAGTATAAGGCTGCTTGCTGCACACGATGTAATTTGGTATGTGTGTATTTGTCCAGTATACACTGTTTACTTATAACTGACTTGACGCATGAACAGGTATATCCCCGCCCCATATGTTTGTCGGAGCTTGTGAAACTAAGGTAACTATTTAAAGCAAGATCCACGTACATTTGTTTGTCGGAGGTTTGTACAGCTTCTCACTGGTTAAACCGATATGCATATTCATTTCGGGGCGTTTTGGCGTCATGTTAATTCCTGCATGGGTGACTTTATTGTAATAAGCATGCTTTGCTCAGTTTACATGTACTTTCATAATTTTAGATGAGTTTCTTTTGTGGTGTACAGGTGGGTACGCAATTTTATTGCTGATGGAAGATTATGTAGCCCACCTATGTGTTTAGCAACTGTTTAACACTCTGGTATTCAACAATTTTAATATTGTCAGTTTAGTATATCAGAGTGGTCGTGTAATGACATTTTCACACAACGGCATTGTTTTGGGGTTTTTTTAATTAAGAGTTAACACGTATGGACTCCACCACAAAATATAACTCATCAAGGTTTATTATTGCTGTGAATAAAGGTGAAAATGGACTTAACTTGACTTGACAGTCGCTTCGACAGTATTTCAGTCATATAGCGACGTCCAGCTAATTACAGGTGGAGGAAGACCCCGAATGAACGGAGGCATCCGGGTAGAACCACCGACCTACCGCAACCCAGCTGTAAGGCTTCCTCACATGAAAATCCGAATGACCCTGCCGGGATTCGAACCCACGCGGTGAGGGGCTGAGTGAGTGCCAAAGTCAGCGAAATTACCCTCTCGGCCACGGAGGCCCCCGTGAAAAAGGAAAGGGAAGAGTCAAAGAAGAAGACGTAACAGAAGAAGAAGAACCAGTACAAAAGCAATATCCCTTCGTTGACTGGGAGACAATGCTATAGAATTATTCGCCTCTTAGGTTTATAATCAAGATAATGTAAAAGGGAGAAATAACTATCATATATGCACGAGATACAAGATATAACATTAAATACCTGTTGTACAGACGCGTCCATCAAGTGATCGTGGGAAATTTATAGTAAATGCAAGCCTTTATAGACTTTGAATAAAAGAGCATATAATTCCAAGTCAATGGATACTTGCATCTGCACAAACTCCGCTGCAGTAGTTACCTCCCCTTACAGCTGTCGATAACCACTGCCACAAGAAGTAGATTTCGGTTGATATAGGCTGGATTTACTTTTATCACTTATGACTAGTTTTGAATATATCATATCAGTTTCGTTATATTTCACGAAAATAACATTCATGATTTCGAGAAAAGTAAAAAATCAAATCGTATAACATTAATTTATAAAATTATAAATGTTGGTCACATGGTTTCAACTATCATCGCGTGACTTGTGAGGTGGCTGTGGTAAA
>CM037781.1:72561291-72611291 GCA_021229015.1 Solen grandis | reverse complement strand
GCCTGCAGTTTTAGAGAACACAGGTCTCTATAGTTTTCACTATATACATATAAGGCAAACTGGTCCCGCCCCTGGCGGCCATGTTAATTTACGGATAGGAATAATTTTAGCAATCCTGGGAGTGTGTTACACAAGGAACATCTGACATCAAACCGAACATCATTAAACCGAATTCCTCACCATTTGGTCCCGATTTCTTCCCTTCTTATTTTAACTAAAAATAAAATGTTTAATCCGAATTTCGCTATTTAGATTTTTTAGCTATTTCGAGGTAAAAATCTGGGTCCCGAGGTCGCAATTCATGTACATTTTTCAATTTTTATTCCAAAGTCAATTTCATAAATTTTAACTAATTATCGTCCTTATTATCAATCATATCTGGGTCAGTAACCAAGTTTATTTTGCGGAGGCACCTGGAGTGATGGCTCAGGCAAGTTTTTAACACCTTTTTTCGAGATTGGGTTGGGCAACATGTTACCCACCGGAAATGTTAATTATTGCCAATCGATGTCTGACAGGTTGCATAATATGCACGTGCCAGCAGATAAACCCAGGTGTCAGAACTTTATTCACCAGCATGTGACGCTACCTGAAGTAGCAGATCGAGGTAAATATATGTATCATTGTTTGACATGATACAATGATTATGTTCATCAGAAGCATCTAAGTAAATTATGATATATTTTCATTACTTTTCATAACTTGCAAATAGAATATACGTACACCTAATAGGTGGTTTTCACGGCATAACAATTTCCACAATATGCACCGGAAATGGAAACGCAGAAAATGCACGCTCGCAAACTGAAATTTCCATCAGATTTTTAATCCGAATAATTGTTATTTTGAAGTTTTCAGCTTGGTCCCAAGGACTACGATTTAACAAGGTTCTACTGTATACATATAAGGCAAATTAGCTCCATCCTGGTGGCAATGTTTTTTTAGAGATCGGAATAATTTTAGCAATCGTGGTAGAAGGTTACCAAAGGAATATCTGTACTAAAATATTTTGAAACTGGCCTTTGTTTTGAAGGAGATGATTTTTAAAGTTTTCTTTTTTTTCTTTCTGTTACCACAGCAACCAGAATTTTGGTCCAAGAAAAAACCCCAAAGAGACATGCAGAATGTCCATACTGCCATCTATTCATACACCAAATTTCATAATATTATCTTAAATGGTTTTCAAGTCATCGCAGGATCCAGATTTCCGGACATCTGGATGGACAGACGGACCGACGTAGGTACATCCATATGTACGGACAGCAGCAATGCTATAAGCTGCTTACTTTTCAAGAGGGGGCATAAAAACCAGATATTACCCCTCGGGCATATAAAAAGGGTACTAAAATATTTTAGATTAAGAGTTACATTATTTATCAACACAGAGAGAAATGATATATTACATGATACTTTAGGCATATTCCTAAAGGAAGTGGTCTTCTATTTCTTCAAAACTTCATAATTGAAATGATAAAGAACTTGAACTATCACTAAAGGTGACTAACACCCCCACTACCCTGCTTTTTGTCAGTCAATAACATATTAATGTTATTTACCAGCTGACATACCTATCAATGTCTGTGGCAAAAATATTGTCCTGCAATATTGTTGCCTGTAACCGCCGTCACATAAGTTTCATCATTTTAGAGATAGTCTGGTAAGTAAACAAGAAATGTTTGTAGAACATATATGCCCCACTCATATGCCATTATATTTATATAGCTATACTACATGTATGATGTTTAACTTAATAACATAGGCATGTCACAAATTGGTCCAAAACTTATCTATGTGAAAGTAAAAATAACTGCAAGTTTATTTGAAAATCCTGCCATCCACGTCTAAATTACAGCTACATAAAAAAAAATGTTTTTGAGCTTTGACCTAAAAGTATAACCATGACCTTTGAGTTACGATTCTGTTTCTTGTGCGCTACACACTGTCTCACTTAGCTTTACATTTGTGTCAAGTTATTTGATAATCCCTCCATCCATGGCAAAGTAACAGCCTAGACAAGCAAATGACCTTTGACCTCAAAGTATGACCTTGACATTTGAGCTATGAATCTACACACTATCTCACTCCGCTTGACATTTGTGTCAAGTTATTTAAGAATCCCTCCATCCATAGCAAAGATACAGCCCAGACTAGCAAAAATGAACTTGTTTTTGACCTTTGACCTCAAGTTATGACCTTGACCTTTGAGCTACGAATCTGGATCTTGTGCACAATACACTGTCTCATTAAGCTTGACATTTGTGTCAAGTTATTTGAGAATCTCTCCATCCATGGCGAAGTTACAGCCTGGACAAGAATAAATCCAGAAGGACGCACTAACACAGTAACGTACACACATACATACACCAAACCGTCACAAGAAGGGTCGGCAAAAAGGGGTTTCCTTTTACAACAATTATGCAATATTTGATTCAAAAGAGACACTCAGAGTTATCAGTTGGACAATGCTTCCTTAACAATGTTAAAGAGAATTTAATTTATGACCTTGACCTTTGAGGTACAGACACAAAAATCAATAGGGTTCTTCTACTAGTCATAAGTAACTATCGTATAATGTTTGAGACCTAGGAGTCAATTAGATTTTGATAAATCAGTCTGACAATGCTTAATTTACGCAGTGTTTGTGAGAATTTAACTTATTACCTCATGTCCTTGACCTTTGAGGTACAACTCCCAAAATCAATAGGGGTCTTTTACTAGTCATACGCCTCAACCATACCAGGTTTGAGATCTCAGGGTCAAATAGAACTTTAGTTGTCACTCAGGCAAGACTTTCATATAAAAATGTTAATATGTGACCTTGACCTTTGAGGTATTATCACCAAAATCAATAGGGGTCTTCTACTAGTCATAAGCAACAACCATATTAAGTTTGAGACTTAAGGGTCAAATAGAACTTAAGTTATCACTCAGACAAGGTCTTGTCTACTGACCGACGGACCTACCAACATGTGCAAAGCAATATGCCCCCTCTTCATCGAAGGGGGCCATAGCAAAAGTTTATATTTTTTCTATGAAATGAACATTATGAAGGCTTTTGGTTTAATTTTAGAAGATGACGGGAAGAAAATGAGCAAGTAAGTCAAGTTACAGCCTGGACAAGCATATTGGCACTGATTTTCTATTGTTGACCTCTAAGTATGACCTCAACCTCTGAGCTAGCAATCTGGTTCTTTTGCGCGACACTCCGTCTTAATATGGTTAACATTTGTGCCAAACCATTTGGAAATCCAGCAATCCTTTGTCAAGTTACAGTCCGGACAAGCATTTTGGCATTGATTCTCTATTGTCGACCTCTAAGAATGAAATTGACATTTGAGCTAGCAATCTGGTTCTTTAATGTGACACTCTGTCTTAATACGGTTAACAGTTGTGCCAAACCATTTGAAAACCAGTGATCCTATATCAAGTTACAGCACGGACAAGCATATTGGCATTGATTTTCTATTGTAGTGCCATACCATCTGGAAATCCAGCGAGGCATAGTTATGTTAGAGCTCATACCAAATATGTTCTGGACAGACAGACAGACAAACCAATGGACTGATAGAAGTTATTCCTATATAGTCCCCTCTACCCGGGGTATGTGGGGGTATAAAAAAAAAAAGATGTTCCATGAAAACTAGTAGGAGTCAATAGCTTTAAGATAGATCTGGACATAGCTGGGGTATACCATAGCATAACCTGATTTCCACTCAGAAAATTTCTTTTCAGTTGCCTTTCTTCAGCCCTTTGAGTAAGTCTGCATCGGGTTTTATATTGGCTTCATAGAACATTGTCCTGAACTTTCACATACTATAGGGTTTAAATGTTGTGGTACTCACTAAAATGAGGACATCAGGCTGTCGACAAGCAAGGTCAGCGAATGCCACACGTGCCTTCTGACCCCCAGACAGATCACGGTTCTTGATTGTGTGAGCATGCCCTGAGAGACCAAACCTGCCTAGCATTTTACGACTATCCTGGTACTCCATGTTGAAGTTCCTCTGTAACATAGTGTATCACATTATAGCATTCATGAATGCCATAAAAAAAGGAAAATATAGATATAACAAAATCATATTAACGTCTTTCAATTTCTATTTCAATGTTATTTGTAAATTGAAGCTAGCAATGTGTCCATCAGATAAAAAAGTTTTGCATTGAAAAAGAAAAGACATAATCATGAAAACTTCCTCTATATGATAACATTTATAACAAGAACTGTCTGTATGACAGCAAGCTTGACTATTTCAGTGCTTGTCAATAAAAATAAAATTGCAATAAATGGCAAAATATGAATCGCTGTATTATCAAAAAAGTAAACAATAGCAATAAATATGTATCCCATACCTTAACGGGTTCAGTGAAAAAAAGTGGGCCAAGATGGCCCTGAATCGCTCACCTGAGAAACATTGCCTTCATTGCCTACATGTAAAGGATATATAACTAATTGTCTCTTATTAAGTAGGGAAATATCATCATGTGTTGGGATTTCAATATTTTGTAATGGTATCCATGTTTTTGACCAAGTATTATTGTAAAATTATTTAAATGTAAAGTATTTAATATTTTATTAAATATTTATGATATAACATTTATATTGTGTGCATATGTATCATCCCCGCATTAATTCACTGTGTCTTCCGCATAAATATGCATTCATCTCTCCTCCCCTCTCTCTCTCTCTCTCATCCTATATTTTGAGCTAATGGTCATTAATGTTATCATGTATGTGGTTTCGAGACACATTTTAATTTGCAGAGATTTTGATTTGTAGAAACAATGGGTTTCAATTGGAAGAACAAATTAAAAAAAAAAGTCTATTTAAAATCTGTGTATTTTACTCGACGTTTTAACAATCAAAATATTTTAAAGAATACCCTATGATTCGCTCATTTGTGATATAAAAATAAGTCCATAGTCACACACGTGTGCCCGCACACTCCCTTACAAATGTATTTTTGATACATGTATCATCATTATCATCATCATCATCGTGTACATTTAAGATTTTTTTTTCTCTCTTCGAAATATATTCTGTGCCTCATACCTAGATTAGAAACAGCTTTATTATTATTATTATTCTATGAATATTGGTGTGTTTAAAATATAATTTCAATTATTGCTAAAAATTGTAATCTTTTAGTACTGGAAATAACATTCACTCTGTGTACATGTCAAAAGTCTTCTCCTCTGGGGGTGGTATACCGGCAGCGGCGGGACATAAAGGTGACATATCCAGTCAAAATAAACACATGCTGTGCCTGCTGATAAGAACTTATGGCACGCCTCCGGTATTGCGAAACACACTTTTTTCACTTAATTATACATAAAAGATTAAGGATATGCAAGAAAATGTTCTAACCTATTATATCTCTAGCAAACTGTAATAATATGGAAATGAGATCTTTAGCGAACTGTAGTAATATGGAAACAAGATCATTTTTTTTTTAACTATTATCATGTCAGTGAACTCTGTTTACCACGGAATAAAATACATCAGTTATTTTATAACAAATCTTCCATTCCCATGTAGGTTTTATGTTTATTTTTCTATTGTTATGGCTTGCAATAATTCCTGGTTTATCATATTAAATATTAAGACATAGCAGTGAAGCATATCATGAAAATGTGGTCCCGTTTTATCATTGTTTTTTTTCCATATGAAAGAAACAGTTGTTGGATACAATTAAGTTCAGGTGTGATACCCATGCTAATTTCGCACAAAAAAAAAATGCTCTTCGAAATATACGTGTCTGAGGTATAGCACCGATATACTGTAAACATGTTCCTGTGTAGAACTAGTACTTAGAGCTCCGTGTTCTCAAAGCAACACCGATGCATCTTGTACACATCATATACGTATTAGGATTTACGCGATCATCAGAAAAAATGCTCCGGTTTGGATTTTCCGTCTCCACCTACCTGAATTTTGATTATCTCCGTACTGATGAAAAAGGGGGAAAAAAGAAACATAATTTGCACTCATTCATCCATTTTTTTTGGAAGTGTGTGTGCGCGCGCGCGTGTGCGTAATGAAAGAGAGATAGAGAAACCTAAATAAAATAGGAAATAATTAAATAAACTATATTCGTAAATTACAATTATCTTTTGTTCACGAATTCATTAAATAACTAGAACTGTCGCCTAAGGGCTTACTAATACCCCCCCGCAAGTGTTTTTGTCAAACATGGCTTTGGAGCATGAAATCAGAATTCTTGTATGCAACACTCCATCTTAATACGTATATAGAGGACATATGTGCCAACTACATGGAAATCTAGTGATCCTTTGTAACACATACCTATGGATATACCTATGTCTATGGATAAATATCATTAAGATTCACTGAAATCTATCAATGGAAGAAAATTGTAAAACAAATACCATCAAAGGGACATATCTTTAAAACAGGGGAGGGGGGGGGGGGGGGGGGTAACCCAATGTTATATAGAAAAAGCGCTACTACAATGTCTAAGGTTGAATGACAGCAAGTTTCATTGAAATCCCTCCAGTAGTTTAGGAGGAGTAGTCTGCAGAAAATTGTAAAGCAAAAATCATCAAAGGGGCATAACTTGGAAAATAGGGGAGGTAACTCAATGCTATATAGATGTCTAAGGATCATTGCCAGTAAGTTTCATCAAAATCCTTCCAGTAGTTTAGAAGGAGTAGTCCGCAGAAGTTTGTAATGCAAAAATCATCAAAGGGGCATAACTTGGTAAATAGGGGAGGTAACTCAATGCTATATAGATAACGCGCTGCTACAATGTCTAAGGATCATTGACAGCAAGTATCATTAAAATCCTTCCAGTAGTTTAGGCGGAGTAGTCCGCAGAAGTTTGTAATGCAAAAATCATCAAAGGGGCATAACTTGGTAAATAGGGGAGGTAACTCAATGCTATATAGATAACGCGCTAATGCAATGTCTAAGGATCATTGCCAGCAAGTTTCATCAAAATCCTTCCAGAAGTTTAGGAGGAGTAGTCCGCAGAATTTTGTGTCTACAGACGGACGGACAGACGGACGGACGGACGGACGGACAACCTGATTCCAGTATACCCCCCCCTAACTTCGTTGCGGGGGGGTATAATAAAGAAAAATGGGCATTCGAGTAAATACAGCAGTAAAAAATGTCCCGGGAAATAAATAATTACACGAAAGCAACATTTCGGACGATCTTGCATAAGTAGGTAGGTTTTAATTTGTTAGTTTTTAGACAGGTTAATAAACCAAACATTGATCAAACATATCGATTACACATATTTTAAAATTATTCCACTTTAATACTGATATAGTCACGAAGCTATATTAAAGGTATTTACGTCTCTGATATAGTACTTTTCACACGTGCATCAAATTATATAACATCGCATGGCGTCTGCTCCTGAAAGTCACGTAGGCCATAACACATGTATAAAATAATAAAGTAAAAGAAATATAAATATTGCAATTGGTAAAATATGAAAAAAATGTACTGCATAATGTGATTTAATGATCCACCATTAATAAACTTAAGCAAATATTAAATTTCAAGACACGAACATTAATTATTTCTGAAATATCAATGGTGTCCCGTAACTTAAACTGTCCTAAACCACTGGGTGGTTCAATATGATATACGTTATGCGATTTACGATATACGATTACCGATATATGGTTGCCTTACGATGCGATGCGATACAATCCTGTTTATTATGCCTAATACGATTGAATGCGATGAATGCGATTCCATACGTTACGATGCGATTGAGTAATATATACGTTACGATACGATGCGATACGAACGATATACGCTATTTTTGACAACTGATATGTTAGCACCACTGTATTGTAGATGACTATGAGGTGACCATTTATGGCAAAGAAAATTAAATTCTGACCACTGGTTTCAGAAGAGATGATTTTTAAATAAAATGGTGTTGGTTGCCATTGCAACCAGAGTTCAGCATGGATCAAGTTTATTTTAGCAACTTTTATAATGATCCACCTAAGGATTATTCATGCCAAGTTTCATCAATTTTTACACAGCGGTTTCAGAGGAGAGAGGAGATATTGTTTAAGCAAATTGCTGATGACACACGACAGACGCACAGTGATTACAATAGCTCACCGTGAGCATGTTGTGCAATCTGTCTTAAAAGATCAAGTGTCCAATAACATAAGCCCTTACCTGTAGGTGTTCAACTGGTGATTCATCTCCACTGAGTTGGTCAGCTGAGTGCTGATCATATTTACCAATCCTCTGTAGAAAAATGTAAATAAAAATGAAATGAATTTCATACAGATTACCTGCAGACAATTAACAATATTGTTCTAGTACTTACAGAAGCTTGCATAAGCAGGCCCCCCTAGCAGGCCTGAACAAAATAGAGTTTTTTAATATATGCCAAAATATTTAAAATCTGGCCAGTAATTATGGAGCAGAAGTCTTAAAGTTTTCACTATATACAATTAAGGCAAATTAACCCCCTTGGCCATGTTTTTTTTTTTCTTGGTGAGGGTTACCCAAGGAACATCTTTTGTCCAGCGGTTTCAGAGGAGATGTCGTTTAAAGCAAATTGTTGATGACGGACACAGGGTGATCCTACTAGATCACCATGAGCACGTTGTGCTCAGATGAGCTAAAAATGAAGATGTTAGAGTGTACACAAAGTGAAATCTTGCAATTTTTAATATTCAAGGGCTATAATTCCAGACCTAATGGGCATAATCAAACTTGTGCAAGAGATCATGATGTTTAAAGCAAATTGTTGACGACGCAAGACAGATGACGCACGACAACGGATGCAGGGTGACCCCAATAGATCACCATGAGCATGTTGTGCTCAGGTGAGCTAAAAATGAAGATGTTAGAGTGTACAAAAAGTGAAATCTTGCAATTTTTAACATTAAAGGGCTATAATTCCTTAATGGGCTTAATGGGCATAATCAGACTTCTCCAAGAGATTATGGCAATAAGGCCAAAAACATTTAAAGGCTAGTTTCTCAGGCACCGCCACATTCATTTTTAATGGCCTGCTTTGTTTTTGAAAAGTCCCGACATTTTTTTTTTATTTTCCAAAAATATCGAATCTGCGGTCAACTGCTGTGGAAACAGCCACAAGCCACTGTTTACCTGTGCATGCTATACCGCATGTGTAGCGATGCTGAGTACCAGGCACACATGTCAAGAGCATCTCTGCCACCAAGATTCCAATCAATTTTTACAGATTTTTCAAATCCGTTTCTACAACGCAGATTATGGCAAAGGGAAATAGAGAAACAGCATGTTAGGGTGATGGCAAATGCTGTATTCTTTCTTTTGAAATGTGTCAGAGGAATTGCATTTTAACAATTTTGATATCTACAGGATAGAGGCTATGTTGCATGAAACTCCCACTTTGGTCTTCTGTCTACCTGTATATCTGTTCTGAATAACATTTCAAAGTAACTGATAGCACCGACCGCCCACTATGGTAAACTTTTCCATTCGTTTAAATAATACACTAATTCCAAATGAGTACTTCCTGGTGATCAGGCACATGTGTTTCTAAGCCAACTTCTTGCTGTGACCTTATGTTCTGTTTGCATTGGCAAATGGCAGTAATTTCTCCTGTTCCACTATGTCCTTCCCTGTAATGATCTTGTATGTCTGAATTATATCGCCACTCTGTTGTCTGTAACGTTAGTATAACTAAGATGGATACAATATCCACTAAATTCCTGTCAAAATAATACAGAAACTGATCCTATTGGTGCTGCATTATTGTGACAATAGCATGTATGTTTTAATAGTGACCAAAATTGAGCATGTTTTTTCCAATTCCTTTTATTTAGAGAGAGGCCTTATTTTTTAAGAGGGGCACACTTATTAATAGAGAAAACATTAAAGACAGAACTATTGAACCCAAACTTAACTTTTCATATTACTGTTCATATAAAAATCGGACCTGATACTGCATGAAGATCCATGATCAATAGCCATACCATCATCAAAACAACGTATTT
The DNA here is from genome assembly GCA_021229015.1 of Solen grandis. Lineage (NCBI taxonomy): Eukaryota > Metazoa > Mollusca > Bivalvia > Adapedonta > Solenidae > Solen > Solen grandis. The sequence continues at coordinate 72,601,304 of CM037781.1, read as the reverse complement.
GTAAAGTTTCATCGGGAAATGATATTAGAAAGTGGACTTTTAAGGAATGTAACTCAAATGTTGTACTGGCCAGTTGGATGCTTCAATGTTTCTATTCATAACATTATTAATACCCTTGGTATCTGAAGTATAATACAGAAAAAGTCCTTTGTAAAATTTAAACGTTTAATAGATTTGCATACTTTACATTGTCAATTGCACGTAGAAGCCTCTTTACATTTAAATAATTGTATTTTCAATAAAACAAGAGGGCCAAGATGGCCTTGAATCGCTCAACTGAGAAATATTGCTTTCATTGCTTTTTACAACATAGTCATACTGAATACAAAATCCATGCAGAAGAACAGCAATATAATTTTAATTCCACACAAAAAGTTTACATCTGGTCCAAAAAACCAAGTTAACCCTACTGTGGGACCAATTTTGACCGAAGGGCCATGATTTGATAACTTGATTCAGGTCCAAAAGGCCATGTTACATACCAAAAATCTAAACCCATGTTCTTGTGGTTTCTGACAAAGATATCTTTTAAAAATCTTTCTTATGTAAATCTATGTTATAATCAAGTGATCCCTGAGGCGGGGCCAATTTTGATCCCAGGGCCATGATTTGAACAAACTTGGTAGAGATTCACTAGACAATTCTACACACCAAATATCTAAACTCCAGGCTTTGTGGTTTCTGAGAAGAAGATTTTTCTATGTTTTTTCCTATATAAGGCTGACCTTAAACTAGAACTGCCATTGTAATGGCAAAAATACCCCCCGCATGATGTCGCTTTGTCACAGGAATGAAGTTTCAAGTTTCATCTTGATGCCTTTTATACTTTTTGAGTTACGGCCCGGACAAAAATTAAGTATGAAAATTTACAAAGGGCAAAAACTCCAAAATAACGCAACAAAGAGTTATGGTTCATGGTCACTGCACGCCCCCTCAATGAAATCTATTGACATATGAAGTTTCATCTTGATGCCTTTTATACTTCTGAGTTTCGGCCCGGACAAAAATTAAGTATTAAAATTTACAAAGGGCAATAACTCCTAAATTACACATCAGAGAGTTATGGTTCTTGGTCACAACACACCCCCTCAATGAGATCTATCCACATATGAAGTTTCATCTTGATGTCTTTTATACATTGTGTTTTTTTTTCACTTTTGGGGGAATGGGGTCCGGGCCCATTTGAGGGGGAAAAAAAGCGCGCAAACTAGCTAAAAGGGGATTTTTTTTACTCTATACATCATTAAGGCAGTATATTTTAAATTATTTTTTCATCTCTATTTAAATGATAAAACTGACTCTAAGTTAACACCAACACAAGCACTAGTATGCTTTAACTGTTTTAATAAAATTTAACATTTTCATTGTGATGCCCATCTGTTCAACACAGAATCATTAAAGATTTTCTTAGATCTATCTATAAACTTTTATACATTAAATTATGCACTTCATATATTATCATTTGTTGAATTGTGGCTTTGGGTGGCTTAAATTGATGTAGGAAAACAAAACTTGCAAAAAACAAGAGGGCCAAGATGGCCCTGTGTCGCTCACCTGATTAAGATGGCTGTGTTAGGCAAAATGACAAAAAATCTGGCATCTAAAGTGTTTTTCTAACATTTGACTAAGTGGCCTACATTTTGATCCTACCTGAATTTACCTGGTGACCTAGTTTTTGACCCCACATGATCCAATTTTGAACTCATCTGAGATATCATGTAGACAAACATCCTGACCAAGTTTCATGAAGATTGGGCCAAAACTGTGGCCTCTAGAGTGTTCACAAGGTTTTTTCTAAAATTTGACCTTGTGACCTAGTTTTTGACCCCACATGACCCATATTCAAACCCATTCGAGATATTATGGAGACAAACATCCTGACCAAGTTTCATGAAGATTGGGCCAAAACTGTGGCCTCTAGAGTGTTCACAAGGTTTTTCTAAGATTTGACCTGGTGACCTAGTTTTTGACCCCACATGACCCAATTTCAAACTCATCCGTGATATCATGTAGACAAACATCCTGGCCAAATTTCATGAAGATTGGGCCAAAACTGTGGTCTCTAGAGTGTTCACAAGGTTTTTCTAAGATTTGACCAGGTGACCTAGATTTTGACCCCACATGACCCATTTTCAAACCCATCTGAGATATCATGTAGACAAACATTCTGACCAAGTTTCATGAAGATTAAGCCAAAACTGTGGCCTCTAGAGTGTTCACAAGGTTTTTCTAAGATTTGACCTGGTGACCTAGTTTTTACCCACATGACCCAATTTCAACTCATCCGAGATATCATGTAGACAAACATCCTGGCCAAGTTTCATGAAGATTGGGCCAAAACTGTGGTCTCTAGAGTGTTCACAAGGTTTTTCTAAGATTTGACCTGGTGACCTAGTTTTTGACCCCACATGACCCAATTTCAAACTCATCCGAGATATCATGTAGACAAACATCCTGGCCAAGTTTCATGAAGATTGGGCCAAAACTGTGGTCTCTAGAGTGTTCACAAGGTTTTTCTAAGATTTGACCAGGTGACCTAGATTTTGACCCCACATGACCCATTTTCAAACCCATCTGAGATATCATGTAGACAAACATTCTGACCAAGTTCATGAAGATTTAAGCCAAAACTGTGGCCTCTAGAGTGTTCACAAGGTTTTTCTAAGATTTGACCTGGTGACCTAGTTTTTGACACCACATGACCCAATTTCGAACTCATCCAAGATATCATGTAGACAAACATCCTGACCAAGTTTCATGAAGATTGGGTCAAAACTGTTGCCTCTAGAGTGTTCACAAGCAATTGTTGACGACGGACGACGCACGACGGACAAAAGGCGATCACAAAAGCTCACCCGAGCACAAGTGCTCAGGTGAGCTAAAAAAAAAAAAAAAAAAAAAAAAGATGTATAAAAGTGTATAGATTTATCTTAAATAAGTCCTGTCTTCATTAATTAATGCATTACCCCACCCACTTCACTATTATATTGTAATATATTTTTTAAAGACAGTCTTTAAAATGTGTTTTCTTTCATAAATAACATGTTTGATAACATTATTGAAGCTTTTTAAAACATTTTAACAAGTTTTATCAGTGCATGCTTTTTTCCATTATTTCCTACAAACAAACGGGGAAGTAAACAATAGATTCAACCATAACTGTAAAAATGCATGCTTTTCACATGCTAATCAAGAAAACACATAAAAGCAAGTTACATGATTATAAAAAATGACATTTCTCCAACACCTGGCCCATACCTTTACCAGTTAACTTTATTTTTTGCCATTTTTAGACAATCTGCCCTGTTTACTAGATATTGTCTGCATATAACAATCTGTCGTATAATGCAGACGATACCTAGTAAACAGGGCAGACGAAATATATTCAGCTGATATTTTATTGTGCAACATTTGTTGATTTAATGAGAGAAACTCATCAATTTGCACCCCAAAATGAACCCTAAGTGGGGGAATTTTCAGCACAATAGGGGAAAAATATAAACATCTGGCAGGGGGGAATGCCGCCATATTTCGCCGAATATTTTAGCCAAAAAAAACACTAATACTTTTTGAGTTACGGCCCGGACAAAAATGAAGTATGAAAATTTTCAACGGACAATAACTCAAAAATTACACAACAGAGAGTTATGGTTCTTGGTCACTGCATGCCCCCTCAATGAGATCTATCCACATATGAAGTTTCATCTTGATGCCTTTTATACTTTTTGAATTACAGCCTGGACAAAAATTAAGTATGAAAATTTACAAAGGACAATAACTCCAAAATTACGTGACAGAGAGTTATGGTTTTTGGTCACTGCACCCCCCTCAATGAGATCTATCTACATATGAAGTTTCATCTTGATATCTTTTATACTTTTTGAGTTATGGCCCGGACAAAAATTAAGTAAGAAAATTTTCAAAGGGCAATAACTCCAAAACTACACAACAAAGAGTTATGGTTCTTGGTCACTGCACCCCCCCCCCCCAATGAGATCTATTCACATATGAAGTTTCATCTTGATGCCTTTTATACTTTTTGAGTAACAGCCTGGACAAAAAAAACGACAGACGGATGGACGGACGGTCGGACGGCCAGACGGCCAGACAGACAAGCTGAATCCAGTATACCTACCTTACAACTTTGTTGTGTGGGGGGTATAAAAATTCTTTGTTTGGAGTTACACGACCCACATTTTTTTAGGTGGGTAGGTAGGTAGGAATTTTTTTTTTCTTTTTCATCCGACACAATAATTATGGAAAATTTATACTACTAAAGTGAACATACCACATGATTAATCAAATACTTGGTATATTAAAACAAGAGGCCCATGATGGCCCTAAATCTCTCACCTGAGATAAATAGGTTGACCAAAGGAACATCTGTACAAATCTGGCCAGTAGTTTTGAAGAAGTGTATTTTTAGAGTTTTCATTTTTTTTCTCTTTTTGTTGCAATGGCAACCAGACTTCTATATGGATCAAGTTTATTTTAAGAACTTTTGTGAAGGTTGACCCAAGGATCATTCCTGCCAAATTTAATCAAATTCTGTCCAGTGGTTTCAGAGGAAATGTTGATTAAAGTTTTCCCTATATACATATAAGGCAAATAAGCCCCGCCCCTGGCGGCCATGTTTTTTACAGATCGGATTTTTTTTTTAGCAACTTTGGTAGAGGTTGACCCAAGGAACATCTGTACCAATTTATTTTAAAATCTGGCCAGTAGTTTTGAAGGAGATAATTTTTAAAGTTTTCATTTTTTTTCTTTTCTTTTTGTTGCCATGGCAACCAGAGTTCTACATGGATCAAGTTTATTTTAGGAACTTTTGTGAAGGTTGACCCAAGGATCATCCCTGCCAAATTTAATCAAATTCTGTCAGTGGTTTCAGAGGAGATGTTGTTTAAAGGTTTCTCTATATACATATAAGGCAAATAAGCCCCGCCTCTGGCGGCCATGTTTTTTTACGCATCATAATAATTTTAGCAACTTTGCTAGAGGTTGACCCAAGGAACATCTGTACCAATTTATTTTAAAATCTGGCCAGTAGTTTTGAAGATGATTTTTAAAGTTTTCTTTTTTTTTTTCTTTTTGTTGCCATGGCAACCAGAGTTCTACATGGATCAAGTTTATTTTAGCAACTTTTGTGAAGGTTAACCCAAGGATCATCCCTGCCAAGTTTAATCAAATTCTGTCCGGTGGTTTCAGAGGAGATGTTGTTTTAAAGTTTTCCCTATATACATACAAGGCAAATAAGCCCCGCCCCTGGCGACCATGTTTTTTTACGGATCAGAATAATTTTAGCAACTTTGGTAGAGGTTGACCCAAGGAACATCTGTACCAAATTATTTTGAAATCTGGCCAGTAGTTTTGAAGGAGATGATTTTTAAAGTTTTCAAATTATTTTTCTTTTTGTAGCCATGGCAATCAGAGTTCTTCATGGATCAACTTTATTTTAGCACCTTTTGTAGAGCCTCACCCAAGGAACATTCCTGCCAAGTTTAATCAAATTCTGTCCAGTGGTTTCAGAGGAGATGTCATTTAAAGCAAATTGTTGACGACGCACGACACACGACGACGGACGAAGGGTGATCACAAAAGCTCATCTTGAGCATGTATCATTTGTGGTGTACATGGCCTTACAAACTGCATTTATTTCCCAGTATATAAACTGTTGTTTGTTCTAGATGCTAGTGGCCGCCAATGACCATTCCGTGGACTCTCCCCCAATCTGAAAAGCCTGATCCAGAGGCAACACTCTCTGATGGTCATATAGACTGTGGTCAGAGACTCAGCCTCTTGTCATAGGATTGTGGTACACCTGGTCATTCTTGAGAACCTGCAGAGGACCCTTTAGGATTTGGCCGGTGTGGCTCCTGTATAGTTTTCTTTCAGGTTAATTCCCTTGATAAGTTACAGTTTATTGAGAGGGGGAGTGAGGTAGGTATAGGGCTTGCCCTATAGCCATGGAGGACAGCAACTGTGCTGAGGACAATTCAGTGCAGTTGGTACAGGAGGAGGACAGGAAATAGGTAACCTTTATAACAAGGTAAGGTCTTTTTGACATATCCATGTAGATTGGGGTTTGAGAATCATATTGGAAGATTTATCTGGTACCTCTCTAGGATAACTGCCCCATGTGTTACTTGCGGTTACAGACAAAACCAGTTTGTCTGGGACTTAGACGAAGCAGAAAGTGCTTGTTAACTAGAATGACCCCTTTATTCTCGTTATTGATATCTTGGATTTTGCCAGTTGTGGAATGGCAAGATGAAGGTGGAGACACTGTTTTGTTGTCAGGAGCTGCTGATAGTGTTGCAGTTTTGGGCATTGTTCTGTACAGATCAAAAAAGGACACATAGAGTGGCTGGCAATGAACAAGGTCAACAGCCTTCATCAGGTCAACAAAGACAGATAGAGTGGAGTGGCTGGCAATGTCAATAGTCTCCATCAGGTCAACAAAGGACAGATAGGGTGGCTGGCACTGTACAAGGTCAATAGCCTTCATCAGGTCAACAAAGGACAGACAGAGTGGCTGGCAATGTACAAGGTCAATAGCCTTCATCAGGCCAACAAAGGACAGATAGAGTGGCTGGCAATGTACAAGGTCAATAGCCTTCATCAGACCATCAAAGCAGATAGAGTGGGGCCTGCAATGTCAATAGCTTACAGGTCAACAAAGGACAGATAGAGTGACTGGCAATGTACAAGGTCAATAGCCTTCATCAGACCAACAAAGACAGATAGAGTGGCTGGCACTGTACAAGGTCAATAGCCTTCACCAGGCCAACAAAGACAGATAGAGTGGCTGGCACTGTACAAGGTCAATAGCCTTCATCAGGCCAACAAAGACAGATAGAGTGGCTGGCAATGTCATTAGCCTTCATCAGGTCAACAAAGACAGATAGAGTGGCTGGCAATGTACAAGGTCAATAGCCTTCATCAGGCCAACAAAGACAGATAGAGTGGCTGGCAATGTACAAGGTCAATAGCCTTCATCAGGTCAACAAAGACAGAAAGAGTGGCTGGCAATATCATTAGCCTTCATCGGGTCAACAAAGACAGATAGAGTAGCTCGCATTGTACAAGGTCAATAGTCTTCATCGGGTCAACAAAGACGGATGGAGTGGCTGACAATGTACAAAGTCAATAGCTTTCATCAGGCCAAGAAAGACAGATAGAGTGGCTGGCAATGTAATAGCCTTCATCGGTCAACAAAGACAGATAGAGTGGCTGGCAATGTACAAGGTCAATAGCCTTCATGGTCAACAAAGGCCAGATAGAGTGGCTGGCAATGTACAAGGTCAATAGCTGTCATCAGGTCAACAAAGACAGGTAGAGTGGCTGGCAATGTACAAGGTCAATAGCCTTCATCAGGCCAAGAAAGAGAGATATAGTGGCTGGCAATGTACAATTTCAATAGCCTTCATGAGGCCAACAGACAGATAGAGTGGCTGGCAATGTACAAGATCAAAAGCCTTCATCAGTTCAACAAAGACAGATAGAGTGGCTGGCAATGTACAAGGTCAATAGCCTTCATCAGGTCAACAAAAACAGAAAGAGTGGCTGGCAATATCATTAGCCTTCATCAGGTCAACAAAGACAGATAGAGTGGCTGGCAATGTACAAGGCCAATAGCGTTCATCAGGTCAACAAAGACAGATATAGAGCCTGGCAATGTACAAGTTCAATAGCCTTCATCAGGCAAACAAAGACAGATAGAGTGGCTGGCAATGTACAAGGTCAATAGCCTTCATCAGGTCAACAAAGACAGATAGAGTAGCTCGCATTGTACAAGGTCAATAGTCTTCATCGGGTCAACAAAGACAGATGGAGTGGCTGACAATGTACAAGGTCAATAGCCTTCATCAGGTCAAAAGGCAGTTAGAGTGGCTGGCAGTGTACATGTCAATCTCTTCATCGGTCAACAAAAGACAGATAGAGTGGCTGGCAATGCAGTAGCTTTACTAGATCATACAAAAGGACAGAGTGGCTGGCAATACAAGGTCAAAAGCCTTCATCAGGTCAACAAAGACAGATAGAGTGGCTGGCAATGTACAAAGTCAATAGCCTTCATCAGGCCAACAAAAAAGATAAAGTGGCTGGCAATATACAATGTCAATAGCCTTCATCAGGTCAACAAAGACAGATAGAGTGGCTGGCAATGTACAATGTCAATAGCCTTCATCGGGCCAACAAAGACAGATAGAGTGGCTGGCAATATACAATGTCAATAGCCTTCATCAGGTCAACAAAGACAGAAAGCGTGGCTGGCAATATCATTAGCCTTCATTGGGTCAACAAAGACAGATAGAGTAGCTGGCATTGTACAAGGTCAATATTCTTCATCGGGTCAACAAAGACGGATGGAGTGGCTGGCAATGTACAAGGTCAATAGCCTTCACCAGGTCAACAAAGACAGATAGAGTGGCTGGCAATGTACAAGGTCAATAGCCTTCATCAGACCAACAAAGGCAGATAGAGTGGTCAAATGTACAAGGTACAATAGCCTTCATCAGGCAAAAAGACAATAGAGGTGGCTGCAATGTCATAGCCTTCATCGGTCAAACAAAAACAGATAAAGTAGCTGGCAATGTGTTTCAATGGTCAATAGTTTCATCAGGTCCAATAAAGACAGATAGAGTGCTGGCAATGTACAATTCAATAGCCTTCATCAGGCAACAAGACAGAAAGAGTGGCTGGAAATGTAAAAGTTCAATAGCCTTCATCAGGTCAACAAAGACAGGTAGAGTGGCTGGCAATGTACAAGGTCAATAGCCTTCATCAGGTCAACAAAGACAGATAGAGTAGCTCGCATTGTACAAGGTCAATAGTCTTCATCGGGTCAACAAAGACGGATGGAGTGGCTGACAATGTACAAAGTCAATAGCTTTCATCAGGCCAAGAATGACAGATAGAATGGCTGGCAATGTAATTAGCCTTCATCGGGTAAACAAAGACAGATAGAGTGGCTGGCAATGTACAAGGTCAATAGCCTTCATCAGGTCAACAAAGACAGATAGAGTAGCTCGCATTGTACAAGGTCAATAGTCTTCATCGGGTCAACAAAGACAGATGGAGTGGCTGACAATGTACAAGGTCAATAGCCTTCATCAGGTCAACAAAGGCAGTTAGAGTGGCTGGCAGTATACAATGTCAATACTCTTCATCAGGTCAACAAAAGACAGATAGAGTGGCTGGCAATGCCAGTAGCTTTCATCAGATCAACAAAAGACAGAGTGGCTGGCAATGTCCAAGGTCAATAACCTTCATCAGGTCAACAAAAGACAGATAGAGTGGCTGGCAATGTACAAGGTCAATAGCCTTCATCAGGCCAACAAAATATAAATAAAGTGGCTGGCAATGTACAAGGTCAATAACCTTTATCAGGCCAACAAAGACAGAGTGGCTGGCAATATACAATGTCAAAAGCCTTCATCAGGTCAACAAAGACAGAGTTGCTGGCAAAGTACAAGGTCAATATTTTTCATCATGTCAACAAAGACAGATAGAGTGGAGTGGCTGGCAATGTAAAAAGCCTTCACCAGGTCAAAAAAGACTGAGTGGCTGGCAATGTCAATAGCCTTCATCAGGTCAAGAAAGACAGATAGAGTGGCTGGCAATGTACAAAGCCAATAGCCTTCATCAGGTCAAGAAAGACAGATAGAGTGGCTGGCAATGTACAAGGCCAATAGCCTTCATCGGGCCAACAAAGACAGATAGAGTGGCTGGCAATATACAATGTCAATAGCCTTCATCAGGTCAACAAACACATAGAGAGGCTGGCAATGTACAAGATCAAAAGCCTTCATCAGGTCAACAAAGACAGATAGAGTGGCTGGGAATGTATAAGTTCAATAGCCTTCATCAGGTCAACAAAAGATAAATAGAGTGGCAATGCCAATAGCTTTCATCAGATCAACAAAAGACAGATAGAGTGGCTGGCAATGTACAAGGCCAATAGCCCCCATCAGATCAAGAAAGACAGATAGATTGGCTGGCAATATACAATGTCAATAGCCTTCATCAGGTCAACAAAGACAGATAAAGTGGCTGGCAATGTACAAGGCCAATAGCCTTCATCAGGTCAACAAAGACAGATAGAGTGGCTGGCAATGTACAAGGTCAATAGCCTTCATCAGGCCAAGAAAGACAGATAGAGTGGCTGGCAATATCAAAGGTCAATAACCTTCATCAGGTCAACAAAAGACAGATAGAGTGGCTGGCAATGTACAAGGCCAATAGCCCCCATCAGATCAAGAAAGACAGATAGATTGGCTGGCAATGTACATCCTCTTCAAGTGGCACAGGAAGTAGATAGCATAAGTTGTGCCTCCAGACACAAAGCCAAACTGCACTGAAACAAGTAACTGGTGTTGTATGCAACACATAAAGTCCCCTACCGGCTCCACCTTGACTCAATATGGTAATCAATCCCATTTTTTGCCATATTTTCACTATTTCCGTTACCATAGCAACCACAATTTTAGTCGAAGAACAAAAATAAAATGATGTGCATAATCTACACATTGCCATCTAGTCATATACCAAGTTTCATCAAGTTTGCTTGCTTAGTTATCGCGGGATCCCATTTTTACCATATTTTCACTATTTCCGTTACCATAGCAACCACAATTTCAGTTGAAGAACAAAAATAAAATGATGTGCATAATCTACACATTGCCATCTAGTCATATACCAAGTTTCATCAAGTTAGCTTGCTTAGTTATCGCGGGATCCCATTTTTTGCCATATTTTCACTATTTCTGTTACCATAGCAACCACAATTTTAGTCGAAGAACAAAAAAAAATGAACGTGCATAATCTACACATTGCCATCTAGTCATATACCAAGTTTCATCAAGTTAGCTTGCTTAGTTATCGCGGGATCCCATTTTTGCCATATTTTCACTATTTCCGTTACCATAGCAACCACAATTTTAGTCGAAGAACAAAAATAAAACGACGTGCATAATCTACACATTGCCATCTAGTCATATACCAAGTTTCATCAAGTTAGCTTGCTTAGTTATTAAGTTATCGCGGGATCCTGATTTGAGCGGACAGACGGACGGACAGACGGACGGACGGACGGACGGACGGACGGACGGACGGACGGAGGGCAAACCTATAGTCCCCTCCGGTGTGAACACCGGTAGGGGACTAACAATGTCCACCATTCTGCAGATGAAGTTGTATGTCCAACGCTCCAGCAACTTCATGACCTGGTCAGTAAACTTCAGACAATGATAGTTGTTTATGTCAAGGACATCACCTTTACAAATAGTTCTCCTCTTAGTCTTAAGGGATTGTACTGTTGCTGAAGACAACCTAGTCTAGTCAACTCTACACCATCTTCACCAGCAGCTTTCAGCATCTTGAACATGATACCAGAAGGACCCACCACATTTTGTCACAATCCATTTTGTCCATAGGTTTGCAATCTAATTCATGTGTGACAGGAAGAGGAAAACCCTCCATAGGGATGACCTTGAAAAGTAGGTCATTCTACCAACCAAACTCAACATCAACAGCCTAGAATAGAAAATGCTCAACAAAAGTCCTCAAATTATTTATATCTTAAAATACAAAATTAATACTAAAAATAAACAAGAGGGCCATCACTCACCTACGCATAGGGTTACCCACAGGGCATTTGTACTATAACATTTTGAAATATGGCCAATAGTTTTAAAGGAGATGATTTTTAAAGTTTTCGTAATTCAATTCTTTCCATTGCAATTGCAATGGATCAAGTTTATTTTAGCAACTTTTGTGAAGGTTCACCCAAAGATCATCCCTGTCATGTATAATCAAATTCTGTCCAGCAGTTTCGGAGGAGATGTCGTATAAAGCAAATTGTTGATGACACACAACTGATGACAGACGCAGGGTGATCACAAAAGCTCACCTTGAGCATGTTGTGCTCAGGTGACCAACAAACAAACTGAAAACAATATAATGATAGTTACCAGTCTATGATTCTTCTGGACCTCTCCAGTAATCTGAAAAGAAAACCAAAATTTAGACAAGCATTTTCTAAACAGCTTTTATCTATCAAATCCATATACTCCATTGGCATTATAAGCAAAAAGTTGTAACTTAAGGTGTCAGTAATACTCAGTATACAAATTCAATTCATATAAGAGAATGCAGTTTGCAAAGGGCTTTCAGGTTTGGCCTCACATTCTAAGAAAATATTACTTGTCACCTTTTCATCTTTCATGCACTCAATCAACACTGTATGCTGTCTTAGCTGAAAAACAAACACACTGCTACATAGTCTATTTAACAATGTGTGAAGAAATATTTAAAATTTAGTGACCTTTTCAAAAGAAAAATGTATGTTTCCAAATGTCCCAAAAAAGTCAATAACATGTGTAAAAGGAAGTAGGTATGGTGGACAAAAAGTGCCACAATACATGAAAATTGTGAAATATTTGGATTAAGCATCAACCTAAAAGTTATGTAATAATTATGCAACTATTTCTACATTGAATAAAGATAAATATGAAATAAAGGGTAACATAATAAGGCTTGAAAACATAAAATGAAAAATATTTAGTAGATATTATCTCCCTTAAAGTGAGATAAATGACAACATCTTATTTTTTTAAGTCACAGACTTAGCAATGCTGTTATAAGCAACTCTATTTATCAAGATTTAATTCTTCATTATATGAGTATTGGTCTAAAATAAATGTCAGAAATTAATTTTTAAAAATAATACATTTGTAAATACAATTACCAGAAATCATTTATTAAAATAATGGTAAATGAAAGGTAAAGTATTACTAAATTATTTTACAAAGAAAAAAAAAAAACAAGAAAAAGAGGGCCATGATGGCCCTGAATCGCTCACCTGAGAAATATTGCCCATACTGCCTTTCATAACAGTCATACTGAATACAAAATCCATGCAGAAGTACAGAAAAATAATCGTAATTCCACAAAAAAACTGAACCTGTGGTACAAATTTTGATGGTTATAGCTATAAAATCAAATGACACTTAGGGTGGGACCAATTTTGACCTAAGAGCCATGATTTGAAAACTTGGTTCTGGTCTACAAGGCTACATACCAAATATCTTAACTCCAGGCCTTGTGGTTTAAGACAAGATGATCGTTTAAAGACTTCCCTATATAAGTCTTGATCGTTTAAAGACTCCCCTATATAAGTCTATGTAAAATCAAGTGACCCCTGGCGAAGGGTCAATTCTGACACAAAAGCCATTATTTGAACAAACTTGGTAGATATCTATAAGGCCATGTAACACATCAAATATCTAAACTCCAGGCCTTGTGGTTTCTGACAAAAAGATTTTTCTAGTTTTTCCTATATAAGCCTATGTAAAATTAAGTGACCCCTTGGGCGGGGCCAGTTTTGACCCCAGGGCCATGATTTGAACAAACCTTTTTAGAATTTTGATTTTTCAATATACTATATATAAGGAAACTAGCCCTATGGGTCTCATTTTTCATGGGATAAGCTTTATTTTAGCAATTAAATTAAATTTTGTCCATTGCACTGGCACTAGAACCGTAGAATTACAAATTTGTAGCCTTGATTATCAAAAATATACATGTACAATTTTTTTTCTCTGGTACTGTATATTAAAACTTGGTAAGGAATGGATTCTGACATCACTTGATTACGAACGGCATAACTTTTTATACATGCATGCTACTTTCATATTCTATGCACGATTCGATCAATTTGATACCCAATTAACACATACTATAACAAATCATTACAAAAAGGCAACCCCAACAAGGTAATATCAACAATTTGTACATTTTCATAAGTCTGCTCCACTATCAACATCCGGTTTTAGGGGGCGTATGTTATTGTTGTAGTTTTAGATTTGAATAAAGTGATCTGATTGAACGACGTGACATTGACATCGACAGATTGTGGGAAATTGCATGCGTAGATGTTTTCAATCATCCAATCAAAATCACAAAATAATTATTATTACTGTTAAGTTAAATCAAAATCCAGCCTATGATTGCTGTGAAATAGCACGGACAAAATCTATTTGAAAAATATAAGAAAGGGCCATAACTCATTTAAGATCAAGCAAATCATGACGTGCTTACGATATGTACAATTAGGCATGGTACTTACCATTCTTGTAAAGTTTTGTCAAAATCCAACTTAAGGTAGCTGAGAAATAGTGCTGACAAATCTCGTCTACAGACCGACTGACGTACATGACTTCAATATAGCCCACATCTACTTCATATCTGGGGGTATAATGAGTGTGACTGTGACCCTGACCTAAACCAAGGGATGTGACCTTGACCTTCAAGCTAGTAACTTGGTGCCTGATTTGAGACACATTGTTTTGTCTTAAGGAACCCTTGTGCTAAGTTATTTCAAAACATGACTATACACAGCAAAGATGCAGCCCAGACAGGACTGCTGACACAAATTTTAAACTCAACTTTCTGCTGTGACATTGACCTTGAAGCTAGCAACTTGGTTCTTGTTCATGACACATCGTCTTGTCCTAATGATCATTTGTGCCAAGGTATTTTAAAAAGCAACCATACATAAAAAAGTTACAGCTGGGACAGAAATTCTTGCACACACTAACACACACACTCCCAAACATGGACAGGTGTAACACTTTACCCCTGCCATGAAATGGCGATGGGTAAACAAAAACTATCAAGATATATTCTCAAAATGCATAGAAGAAAGGAGGTAAAAAAAAAAAGACAGAAAAAGAAATGAAAATGTAAATTACTTACAGGGTTGACTACTTGAGTGAGTAACTTCAGGAATGTGCTTTTTCCAACTCCATTGGGTCCAACTATGGCGACTGGAAAAAAAACAACTATTTATACAACATTAAAGTTAATCAGTGTCATCCTCACTTTTATCATCAACAGTTAATCAGTGTCATCCTCACTTTTATCATCAACAGTTAATCAGTGTCATCCTCACTTCTATCAACAACAGTTAATCAGTGTCATCCTCACTTTTATCATCAACAGTTAATCAGTGTCATCCTCACTTCTATCAACAACAGTTAATCAGTGTCATCCTCACTTTTATCAACAACAGTTAATCAGTGTCATCCTCACTTCTATCAACAACAGTTAATCAGTGTCATCCTCACTTTTATCAACAACAGTTAATCATGTCATCCTCACTTATCATCAACAGTTAATCAGTGTCATCCTCACTCTACAACAACAGTTAATCAGTGTATCCCACTTCATCATCAACAGTTAATCAGTGTCAATCCTCACTTTTATCATCAACAGTTAATCAGTGTCATCCTCACTTTTATAAACAACAGTTAATCAGTGTCATCCTCACTTCTATCAACAACAGCTAATCAGTGTCATCCTCACTTCTATCAACACGTTAATCAGTGTCATCCTATTCTATCAACAACAGTTAATCAGTGTCATCCTCACTTTTATCATCAACAGTTAATCAGTGTCATCCTCACTTCTATCAACAACAGTTAATCAGTGTCATCCTCACTTCTATCAACAACAGTTAATCAGTGTCATCCTCACTTCTATCAACAACAGTTAATCAGTGTCATCCTCACTTCTATCAACAACAGTTAATCAGTGTCATCCTCACTTTTATCATTGGTAGAAAATGCCTTTACTTGTGGAAAGTTGAAATGACAACAAGCTTAAGAATATGTTTTGTATTCATGAAATTTTAACAAGGTATCCTAAATGAATTACAGTTTCTTTAATACATACACAATGTTTATGGGTTTTTTTATTATCAATACACCTCTCTTAGATGCAAATTGAGGCCTGTTTCAGACCAAATGATAAAAATATTTGCACAATCATGGTCTGTTTAACTGAAAGACAGTAAAAAAACAGGTAGATATTCACTCATACATTTATAACAAAGAATATAAATAACAAGACCTGATGGTATAAATTTTCTACTGCATGCAAAACTTAAACTAAAAAGTCTAAGTCAAAAAGTGGCCATAATTGGGTCCAAAACCAAAAAACCCGGTTCAAATGTTACAAACAATACTAAGTGCTGACTTATCAACAATGTTTGAACTCTAAAATAAAGTATGAGAGGACTTAACAGAAATATTAAACTATGTGACAAGTTGTCAAAATAATAACCTCAAAAACCAACAATATATAATCTGCATTATATTAAGTTAACAAGAGTGCCAGTGCTGCCACAATATACGCCGCCACAAAATATAAAGACCAATTTAGCTGAAAGAGCAGTATATTCGCGAATATACTTTTTTCAAAGTGAGGCAATCACTAAAGATGATGAAAAGACAGGGGCCTGAGATTGTGGTAAATCATAGAATTACTGCTGGAGTCTCTATCAAAATGGCCTAACCTAAAAATGGTAATTTCATGGAAAAAATCACAAAACTACCATTGGAATCTCTATTAAAACTATCTAACTACAAATGGTTTTGAAAAAAAAAATTAAAAAATCACAAAACTACCATTATAATTACAGAATGGTAAACTCATTAAATGGAAAAGAAACAGAAAACAGAGTATTGGATTGGATATTTGGAGCTTAATGTCCCATTTTCAAAATATTTCAATCAGGAAGAAAATAGGATACCAATAAACAGAGATAGAACCCTAAAAAGGCTTCCACTATGAAAGTAGGTCAAATAGCAGTATCAATATGAATCCTTTTTTCTTTCTCCGCCTAACTCCTGCAAAAATCACTGTATCAGAAAATCCCTGCTTTATGCACTTTTACCTGTTTAGAAACTTGAGTTGTGTTTTCAAGAGACCATGTTTAGAAAGGCATAATTATTGCAAATGTTGATGAACATCAAAATCCCTGCTTTGTGCATATCTACCCAGTATAGTAATGACATTGCCCAAGTTTTGAAAAGATTAGGTCAGAAACATACAAGGAATGGCGTTCACAATGCTGAAATATCAATCAGCTAAAGAGACTAAGTTTCATGGGACACAAATCTTGCAAAAATTAATGAATGGGAAAATCGCCACTTCATGCACATCTACCCATTAAAGTAATGCCACTGATCAAGTTTTGAAAAGATTTGTTCAGAAATGTAAGAGGAGTTGTGTTCACAAGGCTGCAATATCAATCAGCTACAGAGACTAAGTTTCATGGGACACAAATCTTGTAAAAATCAATGAACCGGAAAATCGCCACTTCATGCACATTTACCAATTATAGTTACAACAGTGACCAAGTTTTGAAAAGATTCATTCTGAATTCAGAAACAAAGGAGGAGTTGTGTTCACAAGAAATGGACGTAGAGACGTACGGACGAACAGACGGAGAAGATGACGCCAATATACGACCGCCTCCAACGGCGTATAAAAACTATATGTCTCTATTGTATGATACCACTGAAAACATTAAAGAAGTTTCAAATCAATTCCATGCATGTTACTGAGATATAAGCATGATTTTCCTTACATGCAAGGCTTTAACCAATATTTCTAAGTTAAAAGAGGTCATAATTTGTATTAAATTCAGTCAAGAGTTATCTCACTTGGTTGTCTGATGCCCCTAAACATATTAATAAACTTTCAAGTCAATACCATGAATGGTTATTGAGGGATATAACCTGGATAGTAGCTTGCATGCAAAACTTTAACCAATTAATTAAAAGGGCCATGATTGCTCACCTGACTACTGACCATGCCTAACCTATGATCAAATTTGACCAAGTATTATCAACACAAACATTTCTTACAAGTTTGACAAATATTTGACTAAAAAAGTGACCCCCTGTTGTGTAAACAAGATTTTACTAAGATTTGACCTAGTTATCTACTTTTTGACCCTATCCAACCCATGATTGTACATGACTGAGATATAATCAAGACAAACATTCTGATCGCTTTTTTATATAATTTGATGCACGTGTGAAAAGTACTATATCAGAGACGTAAATACCTTTAATATAGCTTCGTGACTATATCAGTATTAAAGTGGAATAATTTTCAAATATGTGTAATCGATATGTTTGATCAATGTTTGCTTTATTAACCTGTCTAATTAACAAATTAAAACTTACCTACTTATGCAAGATCGTCCGAAATGTTGCTTTCGTGTAATTATTTATTTCCTGGGACATTTTTTACTGCTGTATTTACTCAAATGCCCATTTTTCTTTATTATTTAATGAATTCGTGAACAAAAGATAATTGTAATTTACGAATATAGTTTATTTATTTAATTATTTCCTATTTTATTTAGGTTTCTCTATCTCTCTTTCATTACGCACACGCGCGTGCGCACACACACTTCCAAAAAAATTGGATGGATGAGTGCAAATTATGTTTCTTTTTTCCCCCTTTTTCATCAGTATGGAGATAATCAAAATTCAGGTAGGTGGAGACTGAAAATCCAAACCGGAGCATTTTTTCCGATGATCGCGTATATCCTAATACGTATATGATGTGTACAAGATGCATCGGTATTGCTTTGAGAACACGGAGCTCTAAGTACTAGTTCTACACAGGAACATGTTTACAGTATATGGTGCTATACCTCGGACACGTATATTTCGAAGAGCATTTTTTTTTTTTTGCGAAATTAGCATGGGTATCACACCCGAACTTAATTGTATCCAACAACTGTCTCTTTCATATGAAAAAAAAACAACGATAAAACGGGACCACATTTTCGTGATATGCTTCACTGCTGTGTCTTAATATTTAATATGATAAACCAGGAATTATTGCAAGCAATTACAATAGAAAAATAAACATAAAACCTACATGGGAACGGAAGATTTGTAATAAAATAACTGATGTATCTTATTCCGTGATAACACAGAGTTCACTGACATGATAATAGTTAAAAGAAAATGATCTTGTTTCCATATTACTACAGTTCGCTAAAGATCTCATTTCCATATCATTACAGTTTGCTAGAGATATAATAGGTTAGAACATTTTTCTTGCATATTCCTATTCTTTTATGTATAATTAAGTGAAAAAAGTGTGTTTCGCAATACCGGAGGCGTGCCATAAGTTCTTATCAGCAGGCACAGCATGTGTTTATTTTGACCGGATATGTCACCTTTATGTCTCGCCGCTGCCGGTATACCACCCCCAGAGGAGAAGACTTTTGACATGTACACAGAGTGAATGTTATTTCCGGTACTAAAAGATTACAATTTTTAGCAATAATTTGAAATTCTATTTTAAACACACCAATATTCATAGAATAATAATAATAATAAAGCTGTTTCCAATCTAGGTATGAGGCACAGAATATATTTCTAGGAGAGAAAAAAAATCTTAAATGTACACGATGATGATAATGATGATACATGTATCAAAAATACATTTGTAAGGGAGTGTGTGGGCACACATGTGTGTGACTTATGGACTTATTTTTATATCACAAATGAGCGATTCATAGGGTTTTCTTTAAAATATTTTGATTGTTAAAACGGTGAGTAAAATACACAGATTTTAAATAGACTTTTTTTTAAATTTGTTCTTCCGACTGAAACCCATTGTGTCTACAAATCAAAATCTCTGCAAATTAAAATGTGTCTCGAAACCACATACACGATAACATTAATGACCATTAGCTCAAAATATAGGATGAGAGAGAGATGGAGAGAGAGAGAGAGAGAGAGAGGAGGAGAGATGAATGCATATTTATGCGGAAGACACAGTGAATTAGTGCGGGGATGATACATATGAACACAATATAAATGTTATATCATAAATATTTAATAAAATATTAAATACTTTACATTTAAATAATTTTACAATAATACTTGGTCAAAAACATGGATACCATTACAAAATATTGAAAGCCCACACATGATGATATTTCCCTACTTAATAAGAGACAATTAGTTATATATCCTTTACATGTAGTAATGCATGTGTTAGACAATCTGGAAACATGTCTGGAAAGGTGTGAAATAACTTTATACAGTAGATGAACTGGGTGTAGTCAAAATGTGATATAACCAATTTGGCAACTATTTTATTCTTGTACTCGATTAACGAAACAAATCATATTAAACTGTATACGCATGGCGGCGTATGACATTTCTCACGAATACCCGGTTAAACGGCGGCCTCTTCACTCATGGCATCTTTTCGACAAAGATAGCTTTTCGACCCATGTTAATGTAAATGTATTTCATTAGTTAATTACCAAGGTCAATTTCCAACTAGAACTGTCGCCTAAGGGCTTACTAATACCCCCCCGCAAGTGTTTTTGTCAAACATGGCTTTGGAGCATGAAATCAGAATTCTTGTATGCAACACTCCATCTTAATACGTATATAGAGGACATATGTGCCAACTACATGGAAATCTAGTGATCCTTTGTAACACATACCTATGGATATACCTATGTCTATGGATAAATATCATTAAGATTCACTGAAATCTATCAATGGAAGAAAATTGTAAAACAAATACCATCAAAGGGACATATCTTTAAAACAGGGGGGTGGAGGGGGGGGGGGGGGGGGGGGGGGGGGTAACCAATGTTATATAGAAAAAGCGCTACTACAATGTCTAAGGTTGAATGACAGCAAGTTTCATTGAAATCCCTCCAGTAGTTTAGGAGGAGTAGTCTGCAGAAAATTGTAAAGCAAGAATCATCAAAGGGGCATAACTTGGAAAATAGGGGAGGTAACTCAATGCTATATAGATGTCTAAGGATCAATGCCAGTAAGTTTCATCAAAATCCTTCCAGTAGTTTAGAAGGAGTAGTCCGCAGAAGTTTGTAATGCAAAAATCATCAAAGGGGCATAACTTGGTAAATAGGGGAGGTAACTCAATGCTATATAGATAACGCGCTGCTACAATGTCTAAGGATCATTGACAGCAAGTATCATTAAAATCCTTCCAGTAGTTTAGGCGGAGTAGTCCGCAGAAGTTTGTAATGCAAAAATCATCAAAGGGGCATAACTTGGTGAATAGGGGAGGTAACTCAATGCTATATAGATAACGCGCTGCTACAATGTCTAAGGATCATTGACAGCAAGTATCATTAAATCCTTCCAGTAGTTTAGGCGGAGTAGTCCGCAGAAGTTTGTAATGCAAAAATCATCAAAGGGGCATAAATTGGTAAATAGGGGAGGTAACCAAATGATATATAGATAACGCGCTTATACAATGTCTAAGGATCATTGCCAGCAAGTTTCATCAAAATCCTTCCAGTAGTTTAGAAGGAGTAGTCCGCAGAAGTTTGTAATGCAAAAATCATCAAAGGGGCATAACTTGGTAAATAGGGGAGGTAACTCAATGCTATATAGATAACGCGCTGCTACAATGTCTAAGGATCATTGACAGCAAGTATCATTAAAATCCTTCCAGTAGTTTAGGCGGAGTAGTCCGCAGAAGTTTGTAATGCAAAAATCATCAAAGGGGCATAACTTGGTAAATAGGGGAGGTAACTCAATGCTATATAGATAACGCGCTAATACAATGTCTAAGGATCATTGCCAGCAAGTTTCATCAAAATTCTTCGGGCTTAGGGCTTTTTAAAACAATAGCGGATTTTCCGAGCTTCTGGTTAAAGTATATAAAAAATTTAATACAAGGTGCTATTCTCCCACACTCATTCGGTTCTTTTGATATTTGATACATCCAATAAATTATATATACATTTATTTTTGATGGGTTAAATGCAAAGTTTGAAAAATCCCAAGATATTGTTTTAATTAGCACAAATGACAGCGTACTAGATATTAGATGATTACTGGTATCATTTGTTTTGTTTTTTAATGTGATTAATATCAAAACACATAATAACAAAGCATAATTAATACATTTTTTTATGAGTCCTCATTAGGAAAAAAATTTTTTCATTACACGTGCTTAGGTTGTTATTGACGGAGACAACAGAGTCCGTAACATTTCTAGAGGAACCGCAATTTAGTTTGTCCCCATTTCCTGTTTCCGGTTTTGTTTATTTCCGCTGTTTATTTCAGATGAAAACACGGCTTGTGATAAATATTGTTAAAAGCTTGGTTGATATTTCATATTTTTGAACTTATTGTAAAATCTAGTTGTATACAGTTGTAAAAAATGCCATTTATACCGTGCTTATCCAGTATCGTATATCACATAACGTATATCGCAGATCGTAAATCGTATGGTATCAGACAAAGAATGCATCGCATCGTAACGAATCGTAAAGGTAAATCAGACCTGCTATCGCACATCGCATATCGCAGATCGTATATCGCATATCGTCCATATTTCTATCGTATTCCAATCGTATTTTTTGACAACTGATACGTTAGCACCACTGTAGACAGACTGCGCCATACCATAATACAACCAAAGTTACCTTCAGGCAAATAAACACTAACCAACGTTGTGGAGGCCTAACTTTTCAAAAGATCAACTTCATATAAGCATATATAGAAGAGAATAAGTAACTGGTGTTGCACACAACACAAGTCTCTGACCAGTGAGGTGCAAATTTTTTTAAGTTACCTCAGCAACCAGAATTTTGGTTCGAGAAAAAAAAACAAAGTTACATGCAGAATCTCCATACTGTCATCTATTCATATACAAAGTTTCATAATATTATCTTAAACGGTTTTTAAGTTATCGCTGGATCCAGATTTCCAGACATCCAGATGGACAAGACAGATGAAGGGCAAACCTTAGTCTCCTCAGGTGTAAACAATGGTAGGGGACTAATAAAAGTGTATCTTAAGATAGAAGCCCAAAAATGAAAAATGAGAGAAATCAAGTCAGCTGGATTAAAATATGTTTCAGAGACGGAGAGACAGAAATGCAGGAACAGATAATAACTGAGTGTGTAAATTTGCCAAATAAGTACAAAAAACACAACTCCATCTAAACCAGTGGCCATAACTGTCATCAGCCTCATTTTAAAATCTGCATAAATTAGACAAAATAACAGACATAGACAGACACAGGCAGGATATGGTCTAGTTGTAGAACTATTAAACAGTCAAATAGTATCTTATAATAACTCTAGCATTAAACCTACATTAATTTGCTGCGGACACAATTTGCACCCAGATCACAAACATTAGTCACCATAATTGGGTGATTTCAAATCCTGGCCTATCAGCTGTGATATGAGGCCCAGTACCCGGGAATATCCAGGTATACAAGGGTATACATTGGTCACATGATTCCTCAATGTGGCGATTCATTGAATACTGGCGATGACTCGAGCTACAAGCCGGGTCCCTTGTTTTAGCCCTTCTTATTCTATATAAATTTATGGGGGATATTTTAGATATTTTGGATTCCTCGAGCTCCATTCTTGGTCCCTAGATAGTATATCCTATAAAATTCCTATGCAATTCCTCGAAATCAATGTCAAAACCTACCTATAACTCCTTGACAACCATACTCTGGCCCTACGACCACCTGTCCCTATAAATAACATCTTGGTTGAGATGGTTTTGTATTCGTCAAAACCTCCAGAGAGTACATAGATGAATCGTTATATAAACATGTCCATTTTAAAATGTATTTTTGTACCTACTGGTCTTGTAACAAACTATGACAGATCTGCATTATCAATTATTTGTCATTAAAGGAGTTGATTTTGTTTGTGTTGTTCTCTTTCTCTGTAATCATTAATTTGGAGAACCACGGGATAATGTTTTGTGTATATTACAAGAATGTAAAAAATATGCAACACCACCATATACACAAACTAAAACAAAAGGTTCTAATCAAATTATTCCTGACTTAATTCTCACTATGAAAGCTATGATTGTGTTATTTTTATAATGGTTAAACATATTAATGTTTAAAAGGTACTATAAAAGGCTAAACAGAACAAAATAATTAATGAAACAAGAGGGCCAAGATGGCCCTGAATCGCTCACCTAAGAAATTTTTCTTTCATTGCCTTTTACAACATAGTCATACTGAGTACAAAATCCATACAGAAGAACAGCAATATAATTTTAATTCCACGCAAAAAGTTTACATGTCCAAAAAACCATGTTAACCCTAGCATGGGACCAATTTTGACCCCAGGATCATGATTTGAAAACTTATTTCAGGTCCACAAATCCAGGTTACATACCAAATACAGTCAAACTTGTAATAGCGGTCACGTGTATTAAGCGGTCACCATGACGTAAGCGGTCATGTCAGGTCCTCCCGAGCAAATTCTTCTTTAATTGTCGTGTAATAAGCGGTCACTTGTCTTATGCGGTAAGCGGTCACCTTAAAAGGGTATAACCATACTTTAAAGGAGTCCTAATTAGCGGTCAACCAGCTGGTGTGATCCCGCACCGAACGCGTGCCCATTAATCCCCTGCTCCCCACCCGCAGGCATTATTAGCACACTTCCGTTGGCAAACTTACGGTGTTTGCCAACGTCACGCTGTTTGCGAAGGGCTAGCTTAACCAATCAACCATCAATGAGTGTTTTAATTATGATTGCCTTTTATCTATGCATAGTTTGAAGTTTGATGAAATACGCACCATGTATATGAACAGTTATGCACTCGATTCTTCTACGTTCCATTTGCTCGGCTGACTAGATGATCGCCGATCGGTGTTAATGTTGGAATTATGAATGCGTAATTATATGTTGACATTTTTTATCTTTTGAGAGTTATAAAGGTGTTTTTATTAATTGTTTGATCAAAGAACATCAACTATTTGCTGCTAAAAACAAGAAATCGCTAGTGATATAAAATGGAATATTTAGAACATAACGGTAATGTGTCCGCGTATGCCATCATATCTAAACGAAATTTTCTGACGCTAGAAAACAGAATGAAAGTTCTGAAACTTCCCGAAGCTGGGCAAAAACTCGGGAATGATCGCAGCTGAATTTAACAATGGCTTGATCCAGATCCAGAATATCTCAAAAAGGGAACGGAAATTACTTGAAGAGTTTGAGAGAGCGAAAATTCAGAGCTAAAAAGATCATGGCGAATAACACACAACGTTAATTTAACGATATCTGTTACCGCTGGTTTCTTAACGCAGCATCAAAACAAGTTCCTGTGTCTGGCCAACTTATGAGTTATTTAACTTTTTTAACATACATGTTTATTTTTGATATATTCATACATGTGCTTATCAGTTGAATATTTACTTTGTTATGGGTATAAGACTCAGAAAGAGAGAGAGATAAAAATTGAAAGGGGGAGGAAAGGAAGAATTTGTGTATAGGTATACATATAAAAAGGTAAAAATACATACATACATACAAGCAAGCATATATACATTGACATGTACTATCAAAAATGGCCGATACTATATTTTGTCTTAAGCAGCCAACTTGTCTTAAGCAGCCAATTGTGGCCCGTCCCTTGGGTGGCTGCTTAATACAAGTTTGACTGTATCTAAACCCATTATCTTTAAGTAAGTCTATGTTAAATCAAGTGAACCCTGGGGTGGGGCCAATTTTGAATCCAGGGTCATGATTTGAGCAAACTTGGTAGATGTCCATAAGGCAATGTTACACACCAAATATCTAAACTCCAGGCCTTGTGGTTTCTGAGAAGATTTTTCTAGATTTTCCTATTTACAGTAGTGCTATTAGGGGTTTAACGATATACCGGTATATTGCAATATGCCTTGAAAGCGTATCGTATCGCGATAGGGAAAGAGCGTACCGGTTTTTTTATTGTATCGCCAGAAATCTGCAGAACCATACTTCATTTTAGATAAAATTTGAATGTTAACGTGAAAATAAACACCACTAAGTCGGCACGGCTCCTTGTTGTTTACCAAAACTCCTTCGCAGTGGCTTGGCTCCGATAGATAGTTAGAGAGCACTCTGTGTTGACGTTTAAATTCCGGTTCCTATTTGCAAAGTTCAGGATAGAACTTTTATGCATAAAATCCTTGCATCACCGCTTCATCAACATATATGCAGTAAGAGGATGTTAAGTCCTAATAAGTAGTGACAAAGACAGATTTTCAAGAAGCCTTGTTGCCTTAGTTATATTTTTACTTGTTTTTGAAATTAATATTGACTATGTTTAATAACAGAGGTATCTGTTATACATGTTGCTCTACAGTATGAAGTATTAAATATTTTATTATAATCTTCTACTAGCTGAGTCTAGCCTTTAGCCTTGTATTAACAAAACGGCAATATATTGCAATACATATTGCAATACAGTGTTGGCATATCGCAACATGCAATACAGGCCTTACAGACTCACCTCTGGAGGACATGTCTATACCAAAGTCCAGGTTCTTGAACAAGTACGGACCATCTCCATATCCGAAGTTACAATCTGAAACGAGCAGAACACATGGAGCTCTTTTAAAAGGCAATATCTGGAAATCACATAAATATGTTTTTCCATGTAGGAATAAACAATGTGTTCATGTAAAGTTGTTTAAAAGCATGCATCACAACAGTTATTCTATCATTATTCTATATAGAACTTTATTCCATTTTAACAGTACAAATGTGTTTTTATCTACACAAGACTTGAAACAAGAGGGCCAAGATGCATGGCCCAGTCACTCATCTGGGTAAATTTTGCCTTCAATGCTTCAGAAATTTACATGTTGGGGAGTATTAATGGCAAATCTGTATTGTTATGATATTTCAAGGGCCTAAAATGTAGATATATCTGTCCAATATCAGCCATAATTGAATTCCACAGAGATATTGTTGCCACTGTTTGCTTAATAATTGCAGATGCTAGACTGTTTTAACAAAGTAAAGATCTGGTATTTTTTTTATAATGAATTCCATAAATGAATTTTCACTTGAATAGCATAAGTAAGAGAGGAGTTATCATCCTGACAAAATGTTTGACTGACAGACAGACACAGACAACTCTGACAAAAACAATATGCTCCCAAATATTTAGATAACATAACGAAGATGCTAAGACTGTAAACAAAATGAAATCTGATTTTTTTTTTTTTTTTTTAATATTAAAAGGGGTGTTACTCCTGACCTTGTTGGCCAAAATCGGGTCGTCACCATAGAATTATAGTGCAGAGTTGTAACACTTTTTTAGCCCTACAGTGGCTGTAGCAATTCGACCTGCCATACTTTAGAGGGATTTACAGTAACAAAGTGTTGACCATACAATGGCCTTACATTTGCTGTATGGCTACCCTGAGTTCTTTTGACCTTTTTGGACTAAATATCTTAGCTCTAGGCCTTGCTGTTTCGGAGAAGATTTTTCTTGTTTTTCCTATATACTCTATGTTAAATCAAGTGACCCATGGGTCAGGGCCAATTTTGACCAAGGGCTATGATTTGAACAAACTTGGAAGAGGTCCACTTGACAATGCCACACACTAAATACCTTAGCTTTAGGCCTTGAGGTTTTGGAGAAGAATTTTTTTAAGATTTCACTTTTGAAAATATTTTAGCTACTGTGACACAGATATGCAATGGACCAGAACAATTTGAAACAACTTTGGTAGAGCTTGACGCAAGGAACATTAAAGGCAAGTTTCATCAAATTTGGCACAGTGGTTTACAAGTTGTTTGTAAGAATTGTTGACAATGGACTCTGAAAGACAGCCATTGAGCCTAAAAGCTTACAAGAGGGCCAAGATGGCCCTTAATCGCTCATCTGAGAAAAATTGCCTTCATTGCCAA
The DNA here is from genome assembly GCA_021229015.1 of Solen grandis. Lineage (NCBI taxonomy): Eukaryota > Metazoa > Mollusca > Bivalvia > Adapedonta > Solenidae > Solen > Solen grandis. The sequence continues at coordinate 72,573,760 of CM037781.1, read as the reverse complement.
TTATTGTATTATGAGTCATACTGAATACATAATCCATGCAGAAGTACAGCAAGATCATCTGAATTCCACACAAAAATTGTACCTGCCATCCAAATGTTGAAGGTAATGGCTCTAATAAGTCTATATAAGTGCCAGTAGAATGGGTGGATGCTCCCTGAACTGCGCTTTGTCACTTGATGGGTACTTTATTATACAATAAAAGCTCCAAACAAAATTTCAGCATGAAAAATAGAAAAGGGCAATAACCCCTAAATTATGCAAATGCCAGGGTGAGAAGAATAGCTTATCATACAGTCGGATCTCAGTTATCCGAAGTCGTTGGGATCGACATTTTACTTTGAATAAAGCATCTGTTTGAATAACCCATATTGGTCAAATGTTAAAATTTAATTAATAGCATGTTGTGAAGATAAGTGTTAAAATTTGTATTTTAATTAAAATTAATATTGATTATTATGAAATAGGTTTCTAACAAATATGCTTTTATTGTTATATTTAGTACCTTACGTGTTGGCCATTTTGTTTCCTGATTTTCTATATCAATCTTTGATTTCATTCCAAGTGAAACAAATATATAATAAAATGATAATTACCCAATTGGCCATATCGCCTACATCAGTCATGGAAACCATTCTCCAAGGGAGATTACTATGATAAAATCAACCCACATTTATACCCATCCTCCTGTAAGTTTGCTTTCTCGCTAAAAAACAGTGAATACCAGCTCCTCTTTAATTCTTGAATTAGCACATTCTTCCATTAGTTTTACTGTAAATCACTTATATGGGGTCCTTTAATTGATTACCAATTAAAATTATATTCCAATTAATCATACATGCCATATCTCCAGGCGGGAGATTAAATCTCCCGGGATTTCGACTTGTCTCCCGATCTCCCGCCGGGAGTTGAAAATCTCCCGGTCTGACTTAAATCAAACTGGTTTCCCTTTGAACTCTGTATAATCCATTTTATTACCAAGCTATGATACAGCAGTAGGAAGATTACGTAAGAACATGTGTTAGTATCAATCCTGATCAGTGTGCTGTACACAGCCACAAGCAATGTGTGATCGTCCTTATCCAATCAAATTGCATAATTCAGACAGGTAGCAGATTGGACACTCTATCAGTTGAAACAATTATCGTCAGGTAATTAGCAGCTATCAACGCAATACTAAAGCTAGAATGAGTAAGGTTAGGATGGTACACTGTAATAAAGACGTAAATCTTATAATGGAAAAAAAAAAGGTCCCGGAGAATAGCTAATCATTACTTACCGGAAGTGTAAACAATAAATGATAATTAGATCAACTGTTTACTAATCATTTAAATCTTAACAAAACTCATCATATTGACATCATGGAAAGTACACCACAGCTAACGATAAATTGCAAATGAATTGCAATTTTCACACCGACAATGACTTATTAAACAAGGGATATCGTCTGCTGAGTAATTTACTATAATGAGATGTCATGATCGGAAGAGTTGGGTAACCACTTCATATCACCATACCGTACACGATAAATATTTTAAGCTAAATAATATTTTAGCTAAATGCAATTTAATTCAGAAAAAAAGAATACACAGACGGAAGGTGAAATTTTAAATATGATCTAACTTTTTAGTTCTATTCATCCACATTAATTAAAACCATATGATCAGAAATCATTCAATAAATCAAAGATACTGTATCAATTTAAATGTGTTTGATGTAAATGGAATGTTCTCCAATTTGTTACAAGTTAGTGTTGCATTTAATGTAAAACAGTGCTTGTGGAAAGTTAAGTTTCTATTTGAATTAGATTTATTAATAAATTTTGTAATTTTTTTACATATAAATTTCATATGGTATTTTCATTTAATGCAATAAACAGTATATAATATAAACTGTTAATGAATTAATGAAGCGGTAAACAAATGTGTATTTTTTTTATTTTTTATTAAGAACGTCTCTTCGATGTATATCGTAAAATCTCCCTGGCTGGACCCCAAATCTCCCTATGAAAATTTCAAAATCTCCCTGGGAGACATACTGAAAATATGGCATGTATGATTAATGTGCACTGTGCTGAAGACTTTGCAGTGATCCCCCTTCACAGTCAGATAGATAAGAAGTGAAAATACAACAGCCGCTGACAGGTTCAGATAAGAGGTGAGAACAGGTGATTAAACTGTACACTAAGGTCCCAACTTAACTTCAGATAAAGGGTTATGTCTGAATAAACAAAACAAAGGGTTGTATTTCATATGAACTTATATAAGGAAAAAATCGGGACTGAAGGTAGGGTTCGGAGAAAGTGTAGGCTTCAGATAACACATGTTTGAATAACTGAGATCTGACTATACTTTACATTGGCAAGCAAAAATGGAAGGTTTACACAAAATCTTAGATCTGTTTTATTTACATTTAAGAAAAACAAATCTTGTACAGCTCCAACACAAACTACCAATTACTCATTCATGTATAAGTAAAAATATAGATTAATGTTTGAAATAAATAAGGTGCCTATGCACATCTCTATCAATAGCACAAATACTTACTGGATATACCCAGGATAGGAGGGTTAAGAGGGGCAGGGTTTGGAAACGTGAACTTGACTTGATATTCCTTTGGCTTCGACAGCAATTCCTGCTTCTTGTTGTCCTCTTCAAACATTTCCTGCTTTGATCTGTTTTTCTGTTGCTTCCTTGTCAATGCCTCCTTTGCTTTTGATTCCTGGAATTTATATTTGAAGACCCTCTCTTGCTACTCATTAACTATGAAAAGCTGTCATTTGCCGTACCGTTTAAAAAGTAGTGGCAACAGAATAGTATTTTCACCATTTACACGTACAGTGGCGCTATCGTATCAGTTGTCAAAAATAGCGTATATCGTTTGTATAGCATTGTATAGTATACTCAATCGCATCGTATCGTATCGAATCGTATCCTATTGCATTCAATCGTATTACACATAATTTTCGCATCGTATCGTAAAGCAATGGTATATCGTAAATCGTATATCGCATAACGTATATTGTATCGAATCACTCTAAGATGGTATATCGTAAATCGTATATCGCATAACGTATATCGTATCGAATCACTCTAAGACTTTGGCAGTCTATGTTTCGGAACACCCTTTATTTATTTATTTATAGAAAATAATTATTCTTCGTGTCTCTAAATTCAACATTTTGCATATATGTATTATTTTTTATTATAAATTATATTATGTAGTATAATCTTATTATTTGTTTGGTTATAATAACATTCTTTTACTATTTATGTACCGTCATGTGTAGTGGCCTACGTGACTTTCTGCAGCAGAGCCATGCGTCGTTAAGCAATTTAATGCATTGAAAAATATGTATTCGAAAGCATTAAATTGGTATTGAAGTAACGCTGGGTACATTCATTCTATAATTGATCAAAATTTTCATGATTAGCATGTCTGAAAATTAACAATTTAAATCTGACCTAATTATGCATAATCAAACTCTGATTTCGTCCAAGATGTTGCTTCCATTGAATAAATTATTTTCCAGGACCTTTTTCCTCTGCAGTGTTCCCTCGCGTGCTCTTATTAAAACATTGAAAGAGATGATCGTAACTGACGCATATACCTACATTATAGTTCTAATGTGTTTTTTTTCTTTTTATTTCCTACTTTATTTACCCCTCCACCCCCCCCCCCCATTTTTCTCTCTCTCGACATATGCCAACATTAAAATAAACAAGTCATAATTCGCACAGAACATATTTCTTTCAGTTTGAATAAGCAATATAATATCAGGAGGTCTTGGATTCGAAACCCAACCGGGGCACATTTCTCCGGTGATAGCATCAAGACGTATAAAATTTGTACTAGACTTGCCCTTGTCTTGCACTCGGCAAATTGGGGTTGCTATGGGAACTCGGAGAACTCAGTACTGATTCTAAGCAGGAACTTCTCTCCCGTGTATTGGTCGGTGCTATTCCTCTGACAAATAAAAGAACCAATGCGTCTTTTCGCGAAATGAGCTAGAGTATCCAACCACTGTCTTTTCCGATGCTTTAGCAAAAAAAAAAAAAAAAGGATCCCTACAATAGAAGATTATTATCATACTGCCTTTGAGAATAGAGGCATACGGTTTTAGTCAAATAACCGATCTCTCCTTGTCCGTGAAAACACAAATTCACTACATGACGAAAGTTAAATGTGAAAAAAATCTATAAATTCCATATTATTACATGTATAGTTCACTTAAAATATATCTGATTTTTTTCCTCATGTCTGTTCATTTATGCATGAATGTGTATATTTAACCAACGTAATTGTATTTCACCAGACGCGTGTCATACCTTCTTGTCAGCGAGCACAGCATGTGTTAATTTTGACTGGATATGTCACCTTTATGTATCGCCGGTACTGATATACCGTCACTCATCCCCCACCCCCAATCCCATCCCAAGGCGAGGGAGGGACAATCAACTTTTACACAACATGGATGTTATAACCGGTACTAATTAACATGACAGAAAACATGAAAGATGGTCGCAGGCCTATTGTGAGAACATAATCACAGAAAGAACCAGGGTGTTATGTATGTAGTGTCACTGGGTAGCTTAAGTCAAAAACTGTTTCTCTATTATAATAAATATTATACAATAATTTTCAAGTAACTTGGAATAAGTATGAGTATATATATATATATATATACATACACTATAGAGCACTTAAGTAATATGAACTGTACCAACTAAATTAATACCCTCTGTCTATAAGCTCTGCCGCCTATGCTTTAGAGTATATATTCACAACATTGCGAGTGTACATAATGAAGTGCGACCCTTAATACAGAAAACTCAAAATTTTTCATCCTACCAAGGAGTGCCCCGAAGACAACGGAGGAATCTACTAGACAACAACAACATGAATACAAGTTTCTTCCATTAATTTGATTCATATTGTTTATTCCTTTTTATGTATATCATTATTACATTATTATTCTAAACTAAATTGTCATCATAGAAATATCATATTCCGAAGAGGAAGACATTATATCAGTATATTTCCATCGCGAATCTTGTTGATGATGATATTAATAGTTAAAAATCTCTCTCTCTCTCTCTGTCTCGTTAGGTACTTTCTTAATATCTTAAATATCATCTGTAGTATGTGTACATTTTATTTAGTTTGGTGGGTTAATGTAAAACTTTAAAATAAATACTCCAATTAAAAGATAATGTGTTAATTAACACAATTAGCAGAGTACTTGATATCAGTAAATTACTGTTATCATTTGTTTTTACTGTGATTGTTATTATTACACATAATCATTAAAATATATTTATAAATAATCTTCATTAAAAAAAAAAAAATCTCTCATTACATGTGCAGTGGTCTCGATGGAGATCGCAGAGTCCGTCGCTTTTTAAGGGGGACCGCAATTTAGTATGTCCCCATTTCCTGTCGCTCGCTATGTTTATTTCAGATTAACACACGGATTACCAGTTATATGTGAGGATAAATATTGTTAAAAACAAAGTTTTTGCATATTTCTGGACTTGTAGTCAAATCAAGCTTGCAGGTATAAAAATGTCATGTAAACCGTGCTTACCGTATATCGCATAACGTAAATCGCAGATCATATAGTATCAGATTATACAGATTATAAACGCATCGCATCGTATTGTAAAGGTAAATCAAACTTGCTATTGCACATCGCATATCACAGATCTTATATCGCATATCGTTTGTATTTCAATCGTATTTTTTGACAACTGATACGACAGCACCACTGTACACCAACAAGAATTGCATGTCAATGGAAAGAATACAAATGTATTGATTTTTCGATCAAACTGATTGGAAATTGCACTAAAATCATATGAACAAGTATATTTAACTTGTACTTAACATACGCAAAACCATGTTTTCCCACAAATAAGAAATGTGAACAATTATGAACCAAGGGGCATAATTTGAACCAAAGGTACCCAGTATGTTTTTGTACCTGTATGTCTTTATTCATCCCTCCCATGCAAAATAAGATCAATCTTATGATATCTTCCAATTTTCAAAGGAGTTACTGTGATTGAAACGAAAAGGATGTAAATTTTCAATATAAAAATTACCTACATTCTTATCATATATAATGTTAATGGATTTTTTTTATTTATTGGGCAGTTTTTCGGTCAAAGCAATGTACCAGGTACCTTCTGATTTGAACAATCTAAATTTTTGTTTTTTTTGTTAAGTGTTCAAATGTTCTTTTATTCTCCCCATCATAGGTAAGCAAGGGTTGAGGAGGACCACCCCTCTATATACATTACAATCATTAAAATATAGTTCTATATATACATTTATACAGCTTGAGACTAATATTACAGCCTTAGGGTGGGCATAATCATTTACTTTAAAGAGAGGAATTGAAGAAAACAAGAGGCCCAAGGGCCATAGACGCTCACCAGAGTACATCTGCATTTTAAAATGAAACAATTTTTTTCTGTAACAAGGAATGTTTAACTGTGACTATGATATGTGGTTCCTTTTGAGAGTGTCAATATGAGTCTATATGAAGGAAAAGGTTAAATCAGTAACAGTTGCTAATCTGGAAAAAGCAGCCAAAACAATTTCAAGTACAGATAAATCGGAGTCAAAAACCACACAAAATACACCCTTGACTTGGAACAGTTAACTGGTTGTAAGTTGATGGATTACGTTTCTTTTTTTGGGAAGAACGTGCTTGCTTCCATTTAAATAAAAATATTTTAGACAATGGAGTGAAAAATCACACAAAAATACACCTTTGACTCCGAACAGTTTATAGTGACTTAAAACTGATTGTTGGAGGTTGATGGATCTGTTTGTCTCATATAGTACACTAAGGAAATTAATTACCGACAACTGCAAAAAATTACGTATATATTTTCCGTCTTCAATAATGAATTTATATATTGTATTAAATAACCACTTTATGCAATTTCACTTCTTTAATATAGAATCAATCTTCACGTGTTTCTGTTTTTTAAACTCAAAAGTATATATCTGTAAATCTTTAATTGAAACAGAAGTGCAAATAGTAAAATGGTAAGATGGCGGATTTGTCTTGATGACGTCACGTGAAAACAAAGGACATTTCCTTTGATTTTGATTAATTGTCAAAAAAAAATTAGCCATTTAACCCTAAATAAACATCTATAACAATGTATTTTAAATCTGGCTAGCAGTTCTAAACAAGATGAATTTTAAATTTATCTTTTCATTGCATTGCAATGGCAACTAGAGTTCTGCGTAAATCAATATAAATATAATAAATAAGCCTCCCCTCGTATTGTTGCCGAGTTTACAACACACATCCAAATAATTTTGAATACTTTGTAGAGCTACACCCAAGGATCATCTGTACCAATTAAAAACATTTTGAAACCCTGCAAATTATTAATCTGGAAGATGATTTATATTAATCTTGAAGAAGATGATTTTTGGTTCTATTTATTGCCATGGCAACCAGAGTTCTGCATGGATCATTTTTATTTGAGCAATTTTTGTAGACTCGCATCCAAAGATCATTTTTACCAAATTTCATCAAATTCTGTCCATTGGTTTTAGGAGATTTTTTTATTATTTTTCCCTATATAAAAAAAAATGTAAAATAAGCCCGGCCCCTGGCACCCATGTTTTTTTGTGGATCCGAATAATTATAGCAATCTTTGTAGTGCTACCCCCAAGGATCATCTGTACCAATTTATTTTGAAATCTGGCCAGTAGTTTTAAAGGAGATGATTTTTAAACTTTCCAAGAATTTTTTCTTTTTGTTGCCATGGCAACCAGATTTCTGCATAGAGCAACTTTATTTGAGCAATTTTTGTAGAGTCCCACCCAAGGACCATTTATACCAAGTTTCATCAAATTCTGTCCATTGGTTTTAGAGGTGATGTTTTTTTTAAATTTTTCCCTATATAAAACAAGAGGCCCATGATGGCCCTAAATCGCTCACCTGAGATAAATAGGTTGACCCAAGGAACATCTGTACCAATTTATTTTAAAATCTGGCCAGTAGTTTTGAAGAAGATGATTTTTAAAGTTTTAATATTTTTTCTTTTTTTGTTGCCATGGCAACCAGAGTTCTATATGGATCAAGTTTATTTTAGGAACTTTTGTGAAGGTTGACCCAAGGATCATTCCTGCCAAATTTAATCAAATTCTGTCCAGTGGTTTCAGAGGAAGGTTGATTAAAGTTTTCCCTATATACATATAAGGCAAATATGCCCCGCCCCTGGCGGCCATGTTTTTTACAAATCGGAAAATTTTTAGCAACTTTGGTAGAGGTTGACCCAAGGAACATCTGTACCAATTTATTTTAAAATCTGGCCAGTAGTTTTGAAGAAGATGATTTTTAAAGTTTTCATTTTTTTTTCTTTTTGTTGCCATGGCAACCATAGTTCTACATGGATCAAGTTTATTTTAGCAACTTTTGTGAAGGTTGACACAATTTTTGTAGAGTCCCACCTAAGGACCATTTATACCAAGTTTCATCAGATTTTGTCCAGCGGTTTCAGAGGAGATGTCTTTTAAAGCAAATTGTTGACGACGGATAACGACAGACGAAGGGTGATCCAAATAGCTCACCCTGAGCATTTCGTGCTCTGGTTAGCTAAAACAAGAGGCCCAAGGGCCATAGATGCTCACCAGAGTACATCTGCAATGTACCTGTGGTTCAAATTTTGATGGTCATAGCTAGCTATAAAATAAAATGTCTATGTAAAATTAAGTGACCCCTGGGGTGGGGCCTATTTTGACCACAGGGCCATGATTTGAGCAAACATGTCTTTAAGGCCATATAACACACCAAATATCCAGGCCTTGTGGTTCTGACAAGAAGATTTTTCTAGATTTTCCTGAACCAAATATCTAAACTCCAGGCCTTTAAGTTTCTGACAAGAAGGTTTTTCTATTTAAGTTTATGTAAAATTAAGTGACCCTGGGGCAGGGCTAATTTTGACCCCAGGGTTATGATTTCAACAAACTCGGTAGAGGTTCATAAGACAATGCCACACACCAAATATCTAAGCTCTATAGGCCTTGGGCTTTCGGAGAAGAAGATTTTTAAAGATTTCATTTTAATAATTTATATTAAGCTCCTGTGACCCAGATATGCAACAGACTGAAACCATTTGAACAACTTTGGTAGAGCTTCATGCAAGGAACATCACAGGCAATTTTCATCAAATTTGGCCCAGTAGTTTGGCCCAAATGTTTTGACTAAATCTGGACTGTAATTTATTAGGAGATTTCACAAAATACATAAAAGCCAAATTAGCACCCGACCCTACCACTCCCTAGCCATATTTTTATACACACTAGAATTATTTGATCAATCTTCAGGGTTCCCACAAAATTGAAAAATCAAAATTCCCTGACCAAATTAAGCGCAAATCCAGCGGCAAATATGAGTCTTCCAAAACTAATTTACTTCTAGATAATTTTTTATTTGCAAACATGAAATGATGGTGTGCCAGTTGGATGCTATTGGTAACTTATTTAATATTATGCCAATCTGACAATTCAAACTGACTGAAAAAAGCCAAATGGAAGAAACTGCCTAAGCCTTTCTTTATTATAATCCTCCTGCTGTTTAGTCAACATTCCTTGATTGTAAAATTCCCTGACTTTTCCCCGACTTTTTCTGAATTTCCAAATTTCCCTGACCAAATTCAAATTTCCCTGACTTTTCCCTGACCTTGAAAAAAACTATCACTATCACTGAAGGTGATTAATACCCCCACTACCCTGCTTTTTGTCAGTCAATAATATGGTCCTGGCATGCAGGAAGAATGTAGCCTGTAACCATTGTCATATAAGTTTCATCATTTTAGAGGTAGTCTGGATTTTAAGCACAGCAAAACACAAAGTCAGTAAGTTAACAACTGCTTGTAATTCTTCTATGAAATGAACATTATGAGGGTCTTTAATTTATTTTAAGAAGATGATGGGAAGTAAATGAGCAACTATCAATACATAATGAGAAATAACCCAAAAGTAAGACTTTTGTCTTATAATTTAGTGATAAACATAATGATGGAAATGATATAGCTTACTAATGATCAGAATACTAGTATAATCAGAAATCAGTTTGAGATTTAAAAAATTTACAGTGGTAAATATTAGTTGCTAACCTATTTACATAAACTAGCAATCTGGTTCTTGCACGCGGCACTCCATCTTAATATGGTAAATATTTGTACCAAACTATTTGGAAATCCAGCCATCCTATAACAAGTTACAGCCCTAACAAGCATTGTCAACGATTTTCTATTGCTGACCTCTAAATATGGCCTTGACCCTTCTAAATATGGCCTTGACCTTTGAGCTAGCAATCTGGTTATTTCACGTGACACGCAGTCTTAATGTGGTTAACATCTGTACCAAACTATTTGGAAATCCAGCAATCCATTGTCAAGTTACATCCTGGACAAGCATATTTGCATTGATTTTCCATTGTTGACCTCTACAAATGACCTTGAGCTTTAAGCTAGCAATCTGGTTCTTTGGTGGGACACTCCGTCTTAAAAGGGTAAACATTTCTGCAAAACCATTTGGAAATCCAGCAATCCATTGTCAAGTTACAGCCCAGACAAGCATATTGGCATTGATTTTCTAATATGAACTTGATCTTTGAGCTAGCAATCTGGTTCTTTCGAACAAATCTCCATCTTAATATGGTTAACATATTTTGCAAACCATTTGGAAATCCAGCCATGCATTCAAGTAAGAGCTTTGGCAAAACATTTCGGGGCAGATGGATGGACATACTGACAGAGAGAGAGACAGAGATTCCTATATAACCCCACCCAACCCCTACCAGGAGGTAGTGGGGGCATTATGAAATATGTGGCAGAGGTTTTGGGAATGAGGATTTTTTAAGTTTTCTCTATATACATATTAGGCAAACTAGTCCAACCCCTATAAGCCATGTTTTTTCACAGATCAGAATAATATGAATATTACTGGTAGATGGTTACCAAATGAACTCTATTTTTAACCTTGAAATGTGATTTTAATGCTGAACAAAGTTATGATCCAGACCATGAAAGTTGACATCCATCCATTTCACCACCTGTCTACCAAGTTCACCAACTAATATCAGATTTTTCCTTTAGAATACCTGGTTAACAATAAAATGTAGGTAGCAGAAAACAATGAGAGGTCTATTTTTGCTTGGTGTTAAGACACACTCAACATACAATTATATACCAGTATATGAACGGTATCCCACAAGAAAGCTTCTGAGTAGCTTACGCACCTGGAAAAGTACGGTCAGGAGGAAAGTGTTTTGAAGGTCTCACAGTCAGTCATTCCTTGGATGGTCCCCCACCCCCGTTCTTTTCAAACACTCCTCATAAATGGAATTATATATCCTCGTGTATATAAGAAAACAAACCATCTTTCTCTCTATATATATACATATATGCTAATCGCAGACTTATTCATAAGGTTATATATAATGGGGGCTTCCAATTTCAAATGTTTTTCTTTTATAACTTTTAAGACTGAAATCACTCAAGTAAGATGGATAAAGCTGGTAATTGTAAAATGCTTACAGCCTGTTTGGTTGATTTCCCTGATGCCTTCATCTCTTTCAACTGTTTCTCCTGTTTGTCATATGCCTTCAGTTGCTCCTTCCTCTTTTGTACCAACATCTTCTTGAATGCAGCTGTGTAATTTAAGCAAAGGATTTAAAGGTAAAGTGTAAATTTTAATTACTAGATTGACATCTATGTAGGGAACAAGCATGAGAGAAATGAAACAGTGACTAAGCATTTGTTAACATACTTTCAAAACAGATTAATATCCATGTCCTGTGTGACATTTGACCATTTTCTCCAAAGAAGAAAGCAAAAATCAAATTATACTGCTAACAACTATTAAAGTATTCCCATGCTAATATCCTGAAGTACAAATTATTTGTTCCTATTTAATAACTGTTGCTAAATTTTACTCAGTGTTTAAACAATCAAAATATTTTGATTTGTTTTAACAATCATAAGAATACTCTTAGATTTACTAATATGTGATTACTATATGTGTTAACTAGAGGGCCAAGATGATCACATGAGAAACATTGCTTTCAATGCCTACACTGCTTAAGAAATAGAGATATAAGAAAGTGATCTTCTGATATTTCTAGGGCCTAAAATGTAGCTCTATCAGTGAAATACTAGCCAGAATCGAACTTGACTAAGATATTGTTGCCATTATCATTGTGTATAAGTTAAATGATGAATGGTTTGTAATTGAAGATGCTAGAGTATAAACAAAGTGAAAATCTGGCATTCTTAATAATTCAAGGCCCATAACTAGTGACCAAATTAACCTATAAGAGCCATAATCAAACATGGCTGAGAGATTATGGCCATACATATTGTCATGAAATTTGCAGATGATTGCTTAAGAAATGAAAATGCTAGAGTGCAAACAAAAAGAAATCTTGTCAATATTT
>CM037781.1:72548710-72561191 GCA_021229015.1 Solen grandis | reverse complement strand
CTATCAAGAAATATAGATCTATTCTTTCTTTTTTCATAAAAAGTCATTTTTTTCAATATAAAAATAAATGAAATAAAAAATATTATATTTTTCTTATCTCTCTCTCTCCCCCCCTTCCCTCCCCCTCCCCACCCTCCTTCTTTTTATATCCCCCCCCCCCCCCCCCTCTTTTCTCTAGCTCTCTCTGTCACCCCCACTTCTCTCTCTCCCCCAAATTTTTTTGTTCTGGCCACCCCAGGGGGATGAAGTAAAAAGGATCGATTAAAAAAAGGTATGCATATTTTTTTTTAAATTTGTTTTAAAAATGTTTCCCAAAGGGCCAACATTTTTTTTTTACACCTTTTTACAACTATCTTTTTAAAAATGGCTTTTTATTTGCTTTCATTTTTGTACATATTTTGTCTCCCATAAACAAAGTCTCTCCCTCTCTCCCCCCCCCCTCTCTAAAAGTAAACTCTGTAACAAGCTCGAAAATACCATCTTCCTTTAAAACCTACACTGCTGGATAGAGGGTCCGTCCCACCTATACATTTTTTATGCCTAGCAATTACAACCCCCCCCCCCCCCCACACACACACAAAATGTTGTAGCATATATACTTATCAATCATTTATTAACAGTCACGTTACATGTGCAACATGTTTATGATTAAAACCATGTGTATGAAAAGATAGTAAAACATTGTTAAAATGTAAAATACATTGATTAAAAAATTAAAGTGCAATTAAAGTGTATAGAGACAGTGTATCGAATTAAGAAACCATATGAGCACATTTAAAAGTTCAAGCTGATCGTAAAATTACTATCGGTTTGTGCACAGAAATGAAGAGTATAAAAATATGTTTGCATGTGTATCTATACCATTATTTGATGATATAAGTAATCAAACTTCTGTTCAATCCAACATTAAAAGCATTTATAAGTCAAACGCACTTCTTCCGTTTTTGTGTGCCCCTATAGCAATGAGGTCTTATCTGAAGAGAGATATTTTACCTCTTCACCGTCGTAGCTCATTTGAATATAAGATCAGTAGGTCAAGTCGGTCAACTGCACATGTTGCAATAAAATGTGTTATAAAAGCATTTTTATTCAATATGAGGATTAAAACCCAGTTGGAATGAATACATTATTGTTCAAGGATTCACTTTTTATACAGAAATTAGGCTTTGGTTAGAGAAAGAAGGAAACTTTTCCGCACATAAAATGTCGTTCCGACTGTGTACCCGTAGGGGGAATATCGCCAAATCGAAAGTAGAACGATATCACAAATTACGGGTGCACAAATGTGAACTAATGCGATGGTTATCATGTGCCTAATCTGTGATTGGATAACTACAGTTAGGTTCAACTCGCGGGTTATGCGGTGCAGAGCGGTGTGTGGTTTTCTCGATCTTTAAGTAAATAGAACGTATTTCACATAAACTTTCTTTTGAAAAATCGTTTTATACAGCAAAATTTCTTTGACTGCCAGGGCTGACTTATTGGCAAAGAGCATTTACCTTTTGCTGTTGAACAGTCGTAACTGAACGGAGCTGTAGTTTAAACAGTTTCGCCACTAGTCACGTGATCAATATTTACAAAATGTCTGTTTAAAACTATGAGGTGAGCGGTTTGGTGTTTTCCGTCACCGTATCTCATGAAATCGGCAAGCTAAGACAATGGTGTTGAATGAAATGGAAAGAAAAATATGTCTTCTTACGAGACATGCGTGGATTTTTAGGTGTGCATCCTAAAACAATCGATTTGAACGGCCGAAACGAGTTAGGGGTATCGGTGTAAATTTCCCGAAGCTTTTATATAAGGCCTGGGTAGAGATCCAGCGGAGGTCAGAACGAAAAAAATAACCGGAGTGGATCTCAGTAGAGATTATGCCCGGTGGTATCGCAAGTTCTCTGGTATCGCGTTAATATCCATATTTTCTGGAAAATTTTGCCGATCGCCACCTAGTTACACCACTTTGTAAACAGGAAGTTGCCGTTCATCACAAAGATCATGATCTAGACCTAAAAGGACAATAAAAACAAAAGAAATTAATGGCTGCGAAACATCAAATATATCCCGGAGTCATGGGTTTTCACGCACTTATGTATTTAGCTCGTTGTGGATGATATTATTTTAATTGAAATTAACTGTTTAACTACCTTGGCTGCAACTAGATGTATTTTGCTCTCTTTCAACGATATATCATAAGTGTAGGCTGTATTTTCATGAAGCAGCAGACATTTTTAGGGGATATCCCAAATGTAGGTAACTTGTGTATTACGTCATGTTTTTCGCGCACTACATGCCATGCTAAAAATAAGGGGTTTCAGCATTGTTAAATATTGTTTCTAATACTTAATTATCTCAGTTGTAAGGTAAGTGTGAAATCACACAAATATTAAGTTTATTCACACTATTTAAGGTCATTTTAGGTATCCTTTCAAAATAAAAAAAATGAATTTCCTCTACTCTAAACATGGCATATATCAAATGGGCTATACCATGTGATTTTGTAAATAAAAATGGAGGGGTTTTCTTAAGTGGACGCCCGCTTGCCCGTGCAAGGTTAAAATCACAGCGGGCAAGTGATTTTTCGAAGAAGATAGCCTGGCGGGCAAGTTTATGTATGTAAATTTTATGAAATCTTTCATTTTTTTAGCTCACCAAGTGAGATTTTGTGATCGTAGCCTTTTGATTTTCAGCTCACCTGTGCACAACGTGCTCATGGTGAGCTTTTGTGATCGCCTTTTGTCCGTCGTCCGTCGTCAACAATTTCTTTAAACAACATCTCCTTCTAAACTACTCACTGGATTTTGATAAAACTTCACAGGAATGTTCATTATGGGGCCCTTTACACTAGTTGTTAAAATTATTTTGATTGGTCAAAAATCTAGGTCACAGGAGCTAAAAATAGATTTTAAAAATGAAAATTTTAAAAATCTTCTTTTCCGAAACCACAAGGCCTATCCTTTTGATTTTTGGTATATAGCATGATCTTATGATTCTCTACCAAGGTTGTTCAAATTATGGCCCTGGGGTCAAAATTGACCCCGCCCCAGGGATCACTTGATTTAACATAGGCTAATATAAGAAAAACTGGAAAAAAATCTTCTTCTCCGAAACCACAAGGCCTAGCCTTTTGATTTTTAACTCAACTGAGCACAACGTGCTCATGGTGAGCTTTTGTGATCGCCTTTTGTCCATCGTGCGTGCGTCCGTGCGTCCGTCGTCAACAATTTCTTTAAACAACATCTCCTTCTAAACTACTTACTGGATTTTGATAAAACTTCACAGGAATGTTCATTATGGGGCCCTTTACCAAAGTTGTTAAAATTATTTTGATTGGTCAGAAATTTAGGTCACAGGAGCTAAAAATAGATTTTAAAAATGAAAATTTTACATAGGCTAATATAGGAAAAAACTTGAAAAATCTTCTCAGAAACCACAAGGCCTGGAGTTTAGATATTTGGTATGTAGCATTGTCTACTGGGTCTCTACAATTTTTTTACAAATCATGACCATTGGGTCAAATTTGGCCCCACCAAAGGGGTCCCTGATTTTACATAGGCTAATATAGGAAAAAACTTGAAAAATCTTCTCAGAAACCACAAGGCCTGGTGTTTAGATATTTGGTGTGTAGCATTGTCTAGTGTATCTCTTCTACGGTCACTTGATTTTACATAGCCTAATGATATCAGGTAAGCGATCCAGGGCCATCATGGCCCTCTTGTTGATATGTAGCATGATCTTATGACTCTCTACCAAGGTCGTTCAAATTATAACCCTGGGGTCAAATTGGCCCTTCCCCAGGCTAATATAGAAAAAAACTTTTAGATATTTAGTGTGAAGCATTGTCTAGTAGATCACAACCAAGTTTGTTCAAATCACAGTGTTTATGACCATAATGTCTTGATTGAGTTCGATTATGGCTGAGATCGGTCAATTAGGTCAGGAGTTTAGCCCCTTTTAAAAAAAAATGCCAAATTTCAGTTTGTTTACACTCTAGCATCTTATGTTTAATCTTCTTCAAATTTTATGACAATGTTTATGACCATAATGTCTACATTGAGTTTGAATATGGCTGAGATCGGTCAATAAGGTCAGGAGTTAAGCCCCTTTCAATATTAAAAAAATGCCAGATTTCACTTTGTTTACACTCTAGCATCTTCATTTTTGTAGCAATCATCTTCAAACTTTATGACATTGTTAATGACAATAATGTCTCGACTTAGTTTGATTAAAGCTGAGATCTGTTGATTAGATCAGGAGTTATGCCCCTTTTAATATAAAAAAATGCAAGATTTCACTTTGTTTACACTCTAGCATCTTCATTTTTGTAGCAATCATCTTCAAACTTTATGACATTGTTAATGACAATAATGTCTTAATTGAGTTCAATTGTGGCTGAGATGGACCTTTATGCCCTTTTATATTCAAAAAATGCCAGATTTCACTTTGTTTACACTCTAGCATCTTTTTTAGCAAACATTTCAAACTTTATGGTAATGCTTATGACCATAATGTCTCCATTGAGTTTGAATATGGCTGAGATCGGTCAATTAGGTCAGGAGTTTAGCCCCTTTTTATCTCACCAGAGCACAACGTGCTCAAGGTGAGCTTTTGTGATCGCCCTTCGTCCGTCGTCGGTCGTCGTGCGTCGTCAACAATTTGCTTTAAACGACATCTCCTCTGAAACCGCTGGACAGAATTTAATGAAACTTGGCAGGAATGTTCCTTGGGTAAGGCTCTACAAAAGTTGCTAAAATAAAGTTGATCCATGAAGAACTCTGGTTGCCATGGCAACAAAAAGAAAAATAATTTGAAAACTTTAAAAATCATCTTCTTCAAAACTACTGGCCAGATTTCAAAATAATTTGGTACAGATGTTCCTTTGGTCAACCTCTACCAAAGTTGCTAAAATTATTCCGATCCGTAAAAAAACATGGCCGCCAGGGGCGGGGCTTATTTGCCTTATATGTATATAGAGAAACCTTTAAACAACATCTCCTCTGAAACCACTGGACAGAATTTGATTAAACTTGGCAGGGATGATCCTTGGGTAAACCTTCACAAAAGTTGCTAAAATAAACTTGATCCATGTAGAACTCTGGTTGCCATGGCAACAAAAAAAAAAAAAAAAAACTTTTAAAAATCATCTTCTTCAAAACTACTGGCCAGATTTTAAAATAAATTGGTACAGATGTTCCTTGGGTCAACCTCTACCAAAGTTGCTAAAATTATTCCGATCCGTAAAACAACATGGCCGCCAGGGGCGGGGCTTATTTGCCTTATATGTATATAGAGAAACCTTTAAACAACATCTCCTTTGAAACCACTGGACAGAATTTAATTAAACTTGGCAGGGATGATCCTTGGGTCAACCTTCACAAAAGTTGCTAAAATAAACTTGATCCATGTAGAACTCTGGTTGCCATGGCAACAAAAAGAAAAAAAAATGAAAACTTTAAAAATCATCTTCTTCAAAACAACTGGCCAGATTTTAAAATAAATTGGTACAGATGTTCCTTGGGTCAACCTCTACCAAAGTTGCTAAAATTATTCCGAAAAAAAACAGGCCGCAAGGGGCGGGGCTTATTTGCCTTATATGTATATAGAGAAACCTTTAAACAACATCTCCTCTGAAACCACTGGACAGAATTTGATTAAACTTGGCAGGGATGATCCTTGGGTCAACCTTCACAAAAGTTGCTAAAATAAACTTGATCCATGTAGAACTCTGGTTGCCATGGCAACAAAAAAAATAAAAAAATATGAAAACTTTAAAAATCATCTTCTTCAAAACTACTGGCCAGATTTTAAAATAAATTGGTACAGATGTTCCTTGGGTCAACCTATTTATCTCAGGTGAGCGATTTAGGGCCTCATGGGCCGCCTCTTGTTAAAAAAAAAGAAGCCAAATTTCAATTTGTTTACACTCTAGCATCTTCATCTTTTGAGGAAACATCTTCAAACTTTAGGGCAATGCTTATGACTATAATGTCTTGATTGAGTTTGATTATGGCTGAGATCGATCAATTAGGTAAAAAAAGAGCCAAATTTCAGTTTGTTTTAACTCTAGCATCTTCATCGTCTGAGCAATCTTCTTCAAATTTCATGACAATGTTTTTGACCATAATGTCTCCACTGAGTTTGAATATGGCTGAGATTAGTCAATAAGGTCAGGAGTTAAGCCCCTTTCAATATTAAAAAAATGCCAGATTTCACTTTGTTTACACTCTAGCATCTTCATTTCATTAGCAATCATCTTCAAACTTTATGACAATGTTTATGACCATAATGTCTCAATTGAGTTCGATTATGGCTGAGGTCAGTCAATTAGGTCCGGAGTTATGCCCCTTTTAATATTCAGAAAATGCCATATTTCACTTTGTTTACACTCTAGCATCTTCATCTTTAGAGCAAACATCTTCAAACTTTATGACAATGTTTATGACCATAATGTATTGATTGAGTTAAGTTATTGCTGAGATCGGTCAATAAGGTCAGGAGTTAAGCCCCTTTCAATATTAAAAAAATGCAAGATTTCACTTTGATTACACTCTAGCATCTTCATCTTTTGAGCAATCATCTTCAAACTTTATGACATTCTTAATGACAATAATGTCTTAATTGAGTTCAATTGTGGCTGAGATGGGCCAATTCTTTTTTAAACTTTGAGACAATGTTTATGCCCATAATTTCGCAATCGGGTTCAATTATAACTGATAGTGACTAGTTAATTTAGGAGTTATGCCCTTTTCACCATAAAAAAAGCCAGATTTCACTTTGTTTACACTCTAGCATCTTTATTTCCTAAGCAATCATCTTTCTCAGATGAGCGATCAAGGACCATCTTGGCCCTCTTGTAAACATCTTTAATATGTTTAGGAGTATCATTCTATCAAGGTAGATAACTTTTGATTGAATATATTACAAGTTATGGCCCCTTTTTTAACTTAGAAATTTTGGTTAAGTTTTGCATGCAAGGTATTTTCACGCTTATATCTCAGAGTCCAGGCATGGGATTGATTTGATACATCTTTAATATGTTTAGGGGTATCATACTTGAAAGGAAGATAACACTTGAAGGAATATATTAAAAATTATGACCCCCTTTTAACTTAGAATATTTTGGTTAAATTTTTGCATTCAAGCTACTATCCAGCTTTTATCTCAGAAATTGCTTGTGGAATTGACTAGAAATTTAAGGAGTGTCTTCAGGGGCATCAGAAAACTAAGGAGGATAACTTTTGGACTGAATTTTATGCAAATTATGGCCCTTTTCTAACTTGGATTTTTGCATGCAAAGTGTTATTGTGCTTATGTCTCAGTAACTAGGCATGGGATTGATATTAGACATCATAAAAATATTAAGGGGTATCAGACTATCAAGGTATATCATTTTTGACTATTATTATATACAGGGTATGTAAAGGGCAAGAATTGATATAGGTTTCATTTGATTTACCAACAAGCATTTTGAATAGTCTAGCGTGCTGTCCTCTGATAGCTCTTGTTTTTAATCATGCCTAACTCAGCAATTTTACTCAGGTGAGCGACACAGGGCCATCTTGGCCCTCTTGTTTACATTTTACGTCTACCCATCACTTAATTATTATTAATGCCAACACTGGTAGCCTGTATAGCTGTACATTATTAGACCCCTAGTAGACAGGTCCAATTTAGTAGATTTGGAAACTGGTAGCCCAGAAAAGTCTAATGTACAGCAGTGCTTAGACTGAGTCGGTCTTTATACAGTTTATTTCGGTCCTACTTAAAGCGCCATTCAGGATTATACGCCATCCATGCGCCATCCAGGGTTTTATAGCGCCACCCGCTTTATTACTGGTCGTATAGGTGTAAAATTTCACCAGTAGCTTTATAAAAGCATTTTACATCATATGTGCAAAATTCATTGATATATATTATTTTTTTGATGTTTAAATCCATTTTCAAATTCACTTCAAGATCTCACCGGTGAGGGACTTGACGCCGTCCGGGGTTTGAAGACGCCACCCGTGTTATTTCAAGTCGTATTTGTATGAAATTTCACAAGTTGCTTTAAAATAACATTTTACAACATCTGTGCAAATTTCATACGAAAAGTTTATGTTTTTATCGCATATTACAGAGCTACAGATAATTTTTAAGTCTAAATGATATTTACCCCCTCTATATTTTTGTAATGCTGAAAACTGAAAATTCAAATATTTTTACACGCCCCATCATAAAACTAAATGGCACTTATGCCTCTTACTTGAATATACCATGATAAAAAAAGTCTCAGCAATCTCTATACCTTGCAGCTTAGTGACAACATTTCAGAAGTTCTATTAAGAGCTATGTACAACACTCCTCGCGTATTTTCCAACTGAGATGATAATATATTACAAACTGTCAAAAACTTTCAACTATAGTTGCTTCTCCGACCATAACTTTACAGTTTCATCGGAAACAGAATCACCGGCATGTTTCTTAGAAGCATTTTCGGTCATAATAACGTTGTCATATATTATTTCTTCAAATATTTGCTTGATTGAGATCCGTCAATTCATTTTCATTTTTGACAAAAATGAGAACACTAGGATTGTCTACATTGCTTAATATTTTCTCTTTAATCGCTCCGGTTTGCTTCTACCTACTATTTTAGCGTCTACACGATACCCATGGTACCCGAATACCGATAACGATAACTTAAAAAAGGGAACCAACATCATGATTCCCAACTATCAAGAACGTTAACTACTACAGTACACAATAGAACCAGGAACCAATGTTAAAACCAAGACTAGTTCGATACCATAAAATCATTCTACAATGTAGAGGTGACGTCACGCTCCTCGTTTATTTTGCGGGCACAATGCCATAAAATTGATTTGGAATAAGAATACCGAAATATGCGTAATGTTGAGTAACAATGCTGATCGGACATTTCAAATGCGTTTTTTCACCTTTCAGTTTTGTTTTCAATGCGTTTTTACCAAAAAATAATGCTTAAAAACGCAAAAACGCGTCTTATCTGTAGCTCTGATATTAGCCTTTTCTTTTTTCCTTGATCTCGCACCTGTAAAGTTTGGTACGTTGCTATTATGCGGATACCAAATCTGGATCTAGTGCCTTTGTGCCATTCGTTATATTTAAAAAAAAAAAGAGAGAGACTATAACATAAAATTCGTTCAATTCATTTAAATTAATTTTGAAAAAAATACCCACCTATACTACGGCGGTGAGACTCAAAAAGGAATATATGCTACCCTAGTATCACCGTGCCACCCGGGTTTTTACTACTCCAGTATCACCACGCCACCCAGGTTTTTACTACTCCAGTATCATCGCGCCACCCAGGTTTCTATTGGTCATATCAGTATGAAAATTTGCCAAAACATAGAGAAGACTATATCCTAAAATGTGTGTAAAATTTTCATTTCAACTTTCTTTTGCTTTATGCATTTTATTTTTTTTTAAATCCCCACATATACCACGGCGGTGAGACTCAAATAGGAATATTCACTACTCATGTATCATCGCGCCACACGGGTTTCAATTGGTCATATCAATATAGAAATTTGCCAAAACATAGAGAAGACTATATCCTAAAATATGTATCAAAATTTCATTTCAACTTTTTTGTTTTTGTTTTATGCATTTTTTTTAATCAAAACATATACCATGGCGGTTGGACTCAAAAAGGAATATAGGCTACTCTATCATTTCATCGCGCCACCCAGGTTATTAAAGGTCATATTTATATGAAAACTTACCAATTAATGGAGAAGAATATAAACTAAAATGTGTGTAAATTTCATTTCAAAATTTTGTTCTTTAAGCGCACTTTAAGGATTTTTCATATCGCACCCTATTAGTGGGGTGACAATTGGCCAAAAAGTAGCTTATTTAAGGAGTAGGTGGCCATAAAAGTAGAACAAGCAATGTTATATACCAAAATGTTCGCCAATGTCTGTATTATATGAAACTGCCGGCATAAATTGCCAACGCCTGGTGCGGACTTGGAAATCCAAGATGGCCGCCATAAATCGCAAGTTCAGTGAAATTATTTTATCTGTTTGTTACAGATTTATTTACAGAGGTAGTTCAAAATATTTGCATGATTATTACTCCTTCCATAATGTACATCAAATTCATATACAACAATAGCAAATTCAAGGTCAAGGTCATTTCAGGGTCAAAGTACAAAAAATACTCCAAAATTTGATATCTCCTACCTACTTTTTCTCATTTTATGCATGTTTTATACTCAAATGGATTACTTTTAGTGATAGAAATATTGTTATGTATTGTTTATAATTGACAAACATTTCAATTGTAAATGTTTTATTTGATTTTCATTCATTTCAGCATGCTTGTGAAATGTACAGATTTGATTGACCATTTTGAAGTCATGTTCAAAGTGATTTTAATGTCAAACTACCTAAAATTTCATATAACTGTTATTTTTACTATAAACACTTAAAATTACAGTTAGGCAGTTAAGAAATAGAAACATTGCTATGTGTATATTTCTCTGTTTCACATAAAATGTATTTAGATTGTTTGAATACAAGCATTTTTCATTTTTATACTTGACTGCCAGTTATATAAGTTTCTACAATTATAATCAAGCGATAAATGTATAACCAACAAAAAGGATACTTTTCGGGAAAGTATATTTGTACTAAATAGGACAGTTTTATTATGTCAAAGTAATGAATCTATAAAACATTTTTATTCCAAGGTAAAATTAGGTTTTAGATAATTAGGGCACTAATATTTGAATTGTTGATTCAGTTCATAAGACCTTTGGGTGGCCCAGGTCAGAATTCACATTAAGGTCTAGTCATAAATGCAGCTAACTTTTATCCTCTCCATGGAACTTTCTAATGAGACCCCATAGGGTTGAAAGTTTGTCCCTTGGATAACCATTACTGACAACCAGTGGCTTGATGACACTCCATTCCTTCTTGGTTTGCTCAGGGTCAATCACTGCTGATGCTTTGCTCATACTTCCAGCATGCTGATGGGTTTGCTCCTTGCCAAAATGACTTATCAAAGAATCTAACTTCTCATCTCCCCAAGAATTTAAATCACTTTTAGAGAGAAAAGATATTGGCCTCATACCAAGCACACCAAAACAAAACATCAAGTTGCTGTCTTTAGCAGGGAATCTTTCATTTAAATTGGATATTAATTCATCAATGAATGTGTCTCTCAGTTTAGAAACTTGTCTTTGTCCTTTTGTGACAATATGGTTTCCTTTAAACATCAACTTTCCCTTGTCTGACTTCAGATGTTCTTTAAGCTGGTCTTGGTATGTTGGTTTTCCTGTTGAAGCATCATTTTTCAAGCTTTCAAGTGTTTTCTTACATTGGTCAACAGAAACCTCTACCACAGATACATCTAGATCAGTCTTCTGGAAAACAAGACACAGTTCTGTTATCACTGGTAAAATATCCATCAGTATGTAAGTGGTAGATATAAAGTCTGAATTGCCAATTTTTTTCCCATAACCCTTGGCCTTTGCATCCTTCTCTGTGCTGAAAAGTGTTATCAATGAGTCAAGGCATCTGTAGACAGTCTCAACTGCCTTGTATATTGATAACCAACGAACTTCATGAACCTCTGTTATTTTCAAACTGGGTTCTTCCAGCAGTGTCTGTATTTCTGTCAACTTCTCACATCTGTTTGCAGAGGCCTTAAAAAAGTAAAAAAGTCCTGTAAGAGTCTCCTGATACTCTTTTAGGTAAGGCACATTGATGGCTGCTTGAGAGCTCACTAATGCCAACCTATGAGCAATGCAATGGCAATTTAAAAGCATGGGATTGACTCTTAGCAAATGTCCTGTGACACCCTCTCCTCTGCCAGTCATTGCCTTGGCACCATCACTTCCAAAGCCCATGACACTTGACATTTGAACAGTTCTGTCTTTTAAACTATCTAAGATTGCTTTAGAAATCACGTGTCCAGTTCCATCTGGGACTTTGATATTCTCCAAGAAATGTGTTGATGGAATATATGTTTCTGGATTCAGGACTCTTACATAGATCCCTAGCTTTTTTTGGCAACCAATATCTGTACTTTCATCAGCAAACACACTTATGAATTGGGGAATTCTTCAGCTTTTCATTAATATCAGACCTAATTGACCAAGACAATGATTCCAACATATCAGCTGCTGTTGACTCTGAGGTGTATGTGGCATTACCAGCATGTGAGAGATGAGATATATGGGGACAGTCCAGCAATTTCAGAAAGTCTATTAAACTAGAATATTTGTGCAAAGGAAGGGTTTCTTTTGCCAGCCAATAAACAGTCTTAAAAGCAACTAAAACTGCTTCTTCTTTTTCATTATGTACCTTCTGTACAACTCTAGAAAAGTCCGACTGCAAGCCTTCAGCAAGAGCGGAAGCTTCGTGATCTTTACTTTCAGCATGCCTCGTGAGAGTACTGGTACGGAAATTTGAGGTTCCTTCTGTTAAACAATTAACCTTTTTGTGTTTCAAGC
>CM037781.1:72535592-72548610 GCA_021229015.1 Solen grandis | reverse complement strand
TGGTGTCAGGATAATGTTATTGGGTATGGTATCCTGCCATGTGTGACAGCACTGCCTCAAGTGGACCATTACTTGGCACCTAAGGTCATGAAGATTATTTGTTCCGGCTGGGGTTTGAATACACAACCTTTGGAACCACGTTTAATTAAATATTTATTATTTAGGTAAAACCATTTTGAAATAACACCATGTATCATGTATATAAACTTTATTATCTAACTTTTCATATTGCCAAAAATACAATACAACAAAAGAAACCAGACTAGAATAAAATGTTTTCAACAAATAGGATTATGCACCAATCTTTAAAACATATAGTGAAATACAAAGTGTCCCTCAAAACATGAAGGCACACAAAATACTGTTCATAAAACCAAACTATATCACAAGTATGAACCACAAATATATTTGAAATGTGACTAGAAATTTTTTGGATATGAATGGCCGCAACAAAAAGTTATATAATTAGGACATGCCATTAACTGGCCCTAATCATATTTTAAGTTAGCCGACAGCCAGCCAAGAATGCACAAAACTTGCAAAATGAATGCTATATTCTTACACCAAAAGCAAATCAACCCATCCTAACTTTGTTCCGCAATATCCGCAATAATTCATCCGCAAGCACCTCCTAACTTTGTTCCGCAATATCCGCAATTCCATCCGCAAGCAAATCCATATTCCAATGAGTTATCCGCTATTAAAAACCCCCACCCCAAATCCGCTATGATCCAAATCTGCCACAAATTCACTGATTAAACATTGTACTGCCCAAGATGCCAAAAGGAGAGTGGGAGTTACCAAAATACAAGTCCGGGCAAAACCCATTTCCCCTATAACAAATTAATTTTTTGTGTCTGCCTCCCAAGACAGGATATATCAGTCATAAAGCTGATCCTATCAGAGGGTGGCCCCCTATTTTAATTTAAATGTGTAAATAAGAAATGTGCACTCCAGGCTGACTGTCAGCTTTTTGAATTTTTTCGCTTTTGAATTTTTGTTGCGACAAGTTGTGACAAGTAAAAAATTTCTCATGAAAAGGCCCCAATAAACCCAAAATGTAAGCATATGGTATCGAAAAGCAACATATAATAAAGCTGTAATAAACTGTTAAACTTTTTTTTTTTTTTAAAAAATAAAGGAAAATAAAATTAACCCCTTAAATTAAAATTTGGATAATGATATTATCTCACATAAGAATTATCAAAAATAAGCATAACTTAAACCAATGTTATTTAATGACCAGCTAAAACAGGACTGCAAATGTTCTTCACGTATAATCCAACTGTGTCTCGTGACTTGGAAACTAAACGAAGTTTGTCATAGTCTCGAATCCAGATATCGGCTAAGTACTCTGGAGAAGGCTCCGTACACCAACATCGCCCAGATCCTTTCCTATTAACAAGCTACCTGACAGTAGCATCGCCCCTGAGGAATTATCACGCAAGTTTTTAATCTCGGCAGAAAATCCAGCTATCAGTATACCACTTCTCTTCCGTTTACCAGGCACATAGAAGTAACACATCAGATGACACCCATTGCACTATTGACCCGTCACTGATCGTCTGCTGAATGGATTGGTGCATATGGCTGGATCAATATGTCTGTCAGCAGCACTGCTTAAACTGACCTTCCTCCAGGGGCAGCTCATGCTTTACTGAAACATAGAGGGAGGACGAGAAAGCAACCACCAACAACATACATTTATACATGCACCAAAATGACCTTAATATGAAATTAACTGTTGAGCCTGCCTCCCAAGACAGGATGTATCAGTCAAGACTGAACCTATCAGAGGGCAGCCCTTACATGGCCTAATCTGCAATCACGAATTCAGCCTGAAGGTAGCATTCAGCATATATATATTCATAATTAAATGAAGGGTGGGGAGGGTGGGTCTTTTCAAATTAAATGGTGTTAAATGGCGATGACCGTTTAGCTGGGAAGCAAGATCGGAAAGAGCGAGTATTCCGAAAATTACGCAACATTCGGACAGATGACCACTAGCTGTTCTCTTCGGACCCAAACAATATCGACCTCAAAATGGTTAAAATAAACGCGGTTATATTTAAAACATAACCGTCATTATTTAGGTAAAACCATTTTGAAATAACACCATGTATCATGTATATAAACTTTATTATCTAACTTTTCATATTGCCAAAAATACAATACAACAAAAGAAACCAGACTAGAATAAAATGTTTTCAACAAATAGGATTATGCACCAATCTTTAAAACATATAGTGAAATACAAAGTGTCCCTCAAAACATGAAGGCACACAAAATACTGTTCATAAAACCAAACTATATCACAAGTATGAACCACAAATATATTTGAAATGTGACTAGAAATTTTTTGGATATGAATGGCCGCAACAAAAAGTTATATAATTAGGACATGCCATTAACTGGCCCTAATCATATTTTAAGTTAGCCGACAGCCAGCCAAGAATGCACAAAACTTGCAAAATGAATGCTATATTCTTACACCAAAAGCAAATCAACCCATCCTAACTTTGTTCCGCAATATCCGCAATAATTCATCCGCAAGCACCTCCTAACTTTGTTCCGCAATATCCGCAATTCCATCCGCAAGCAAATCCATATTCCAATGAGTTATCCGCTATTAAAAACCCCCACCCCAAATCCGCTATGATCCAAATCTGCCACAAATTCACTGATTAAACATTGTACTGCCCAAGATGCCAAAAGGAGAGTGGGAGTTACCAAAATACAAGTCCGGGCAAAACCCATTTCCCCTATAACAAATTAATTTTTTGTGTCTGCCTCCCAAGACAGGATATATCAGTCATAAAGCTGATCCTATCAGAGGGTGGCCCCCTATTTTAATTTAAATGTGTAAATAAGAAATGTGCACTCCAGGCTGACTGTCAGCTTTTTGAATTTTTTCGCCACAATAAATTTTAATTTTTAAAATTTATCCCCCAAAATTCAAAGCTCTGCCAGCTTATCCCCAAGCCCATCTAAAAACATTTCAAGACCCACCTGGCTTAAATGAACCCCGTCATGCCGAAAGAAACCCTTTGTTGTACTATCCAAACCAGTGGCCAGGAAATCCCCATTTAGCGAACGTACAATTTGGCGACCAAAACGGTTAACCCTCCTCCTTTTTTTATCTTCTTTAGTTCCAGGGGCCCATGTAAAGCGTGGCAAAATGTCAATCCAAACCAGTTTACTGGCTGGAAAACCTGCCCTCAGGTATTTGAGTCCCGATTTTATCAGGTTAAAAATCCTGCAAACTGTCAGGCTTTCAATGTCATTACCACCAAGATGTATTGCCAGAATCTTAGGTGGAGGGGCCAACAACACCTTCAATTGCATCTTACTATGAAAATCCCTCCATGACATCCCTCTGTACCCCATCCACCCAACTGACCGCCCCAGTTTAAGTGATTCCTTCTGGTGATCCCCTGCATATTGACCGGCCCAATAAATTATGGAATCTCCCACCAGCCATATCTCTGCAGAAGAAAAATTAACAGATGAAATTACATTCTTAGATATCTTTTAACCGCATCAGAACGCCACCTACCTAAACTTTTTATTTTATCTTCAGACATTCCCATTGAAAAGAGCTGCGTTGCCCTGCCTATGCGGAAACTGTGAGATGTAATATTTGTCATGCCTGGCCTAACTCTATTAATACCTTTTGTTAAAACAGCAGAAAATTGGCCTCTTGTCAGGGGATGTCCACTGGCGTGACAGAAAAAAGGTGACTCACACTTTGGCCTTATGGCAATAAAATTGTACACCGCATGTACTGGACAAAGAACTTCGCTCTTTTCACAAGGTATCCTGAGAACTGTAGGTGAACCAGCTTGATTAGTTTTAGAAACCTTAAGCGTCACTAAAACGTGTTGCTTACTTGCCCCAATATGTACACCATCCCAAGCTAGGGTTCTGTCAGACAATAATGATGATGGCACAACTAATTCACTAACTCTGAAAAGACCAAAATATGCTAACAAAAACACAGCCTTGAAAAGAGTAGCCTCGTATTGATCATAGCATATCCTAGGTAAAATCTCACAAATGTCTGTCAGTATGTCAACTGTAATTGGCATGCGCATATCCTTTCTCCTCCTAAGTCGTGTAGAACCTTCCAACATTTTTTTTATTATGAAATTATCTTTTAAATTACAACCACCACTGAGTCTGTTGTAGTAATTCAAACCAGCCAGGTAGGTGTTTATTGTATTAGGGGCGAGACCTTTTTGGAAACAATAAGATATGAAAAGAATTGCATGTTGGATATTCAAAGGACATTTAAAAGAAAGCTTGTATTCTCTTAAAAAATTTTTAAAAGCATCCATAGCAGTCTTATATGCTGCGGAAGTATTAGGAGAGACACCAGCATCCAGCAATTTTGCTACCCCATGTTGAAGATCCCCCACAGACAGCTGGGAACCATCTGAGGATCTGGGTCTGCATGAGGAGCTAATCTCTTGAATTTGTCCACCTGCAAACGAGACAATGCATCACACAAAACATTTATTTTACCGGGCACATGTGAGGCTTTAATGACTATATTCTTTTCCAAACAAAGTTTTGTTATTTGTCTTACAATATCCATTACCCTGTCCGACTTAGATGTCATGCTGTTTACAATGCTTACAACTGCCATATTGTCACATAAAAACTTAATCTTCTTTTTAGCTAGACAATCGCTCCAAATCCGGAGTGCTACGAAAATTGGAAATAACTCCAAAACAGTGATGTCTGTTGTCAGACCTTTTTCATGCCATGATTTTGGCCACTCAGCCAATGCCCAATGTCCCTGAAAGTAAATACCAAAACCTTTTCCACCAGAACTATCAGTAAATAACTGCACATCTTCATTGGAAACCCAAAACCTGTCATGGAACACTGACAATCCATTGTAGCTTTTAAAGAACTCTAACCACATTGCTAAGTCCAAACGTATGCCCTTATTTACCCTCAAATGGTGGTGAGGTTTAGTTAAACCACAAATGGAATTGATGAGCCGTCTACAGAAAGGTCTACCTGCCACAATGGCTCTACAACAGAAATTGAGCGAACCAATTAAAGATTGCATCTCTTTTAAAGTTGTCTTATTGCGTGAAAGTATGGCTTCAATTTTGCCAGTAATTTCTTTAATTTTTTGTATAGGAATTCTGACTACCATTTCCACCGTGTCTAATTCCAAGCCTAGAAAAACTAACACTTCAGATGGACCCTCTGTCTTCTCTTCAGCTATGGGCACCGACAACCACTGTAAGCATTCCACAAAGCATTTCATAGCTAATTCACACCCTGATTGATCTCTATCTCCTCCCAAAAAATCATCTAAGTAATGTATAAGCCTACCAGATGACATTTTATTTTGCACAAAGAACTCTAAAAATGTTGAAAACTTTTCGAAATGACTGCAACTTATTGAACAACCCATTGGCAGACATTTATCCACATAAAATTTGTCCAAAAACTTAAAGCCAAGTAGTTCAATGTCTTTAATTTTGACTGGAAGATTCCGAAAAGCATGTTTAATATCCATTTTAAAAAGCTTGCAATTTTGGCCTAATTCCTGAACCATATTCACTGCTTCATCGAAGCTAGTATATTGAACTGAACAATGCTGTGGGTCGATGAAATCGTTAACTGATACCTCCTTGGGACTAGATAAATGATGAATTAACCTGAATTCCCCAGGTGTCTTCTTTGGAACTAAACCAATAGGGGATACTAACAGGTTTGGTAAAGGTCTATTTGTAAATGGGCCAGCGATCCGACCAGCTAAAACTTCCTTATTTATCTTATCTTGCACTATTATAGAATTCTGTGTTGCTGATTTAAGATTATTACTATCCCTTGATTGCCTAGGCCCAGTGTAATTAAGGCTAAAACCATCCCGAAAACCCTCTAATATAAATTTGGCATCCTTGTGTAGATATGCAGACAAAGCAAGCTGTAAATTCTCAATATTAATAGGTGTCGGTGCAAGAGAAACCACATCTAAGTTACTTGCTTGTTCTAGAACCGGGCCTGGTGGGCTGTCTATTGAAGCCTCTTTGTTGTACGAACCCCCCTGATTGTTGGAAGGTACGAAAAGGCTGCTGCTGCTGGGGTCGATTTCCCGGAAATGTTGATCTCTGACTTTGAAAACAAGACTTAAAAGAATGTGAGCCAAAACAACCAGAGCATACATGGCTAAATTTGCAGTTGGGCCAGTGACACTGTCCCTTGTTAAAATCTATACAGGGGTAAACCCGCCCGCCAGGCCTCTGAGACTGACTCATAGCATTATTTGACACCTGGTCCCTTGACAGAGTACATCTCCACCACAAATCCATATTTATGACTGCCCATGATGAGTGATTAGTCTCTTGCCTCATACGGAATTGCTCGTCATAAGATCGCCAAGCAAAACCCCCCTGACGCTGAGCTGCCTCCCTAATGTTAAACATGTATTTTAACATCTCAGCAGCCTCCTCCTTGTGAGAGTTCACATAGATACTCATGAAAATAATAAACGCATCCGTCCAACGTTCCATATTTGGAACCTTTGACCCACAATCTTTGGGTTTTGACACGATAGACCCATCCTCCGCGAGACATAAACTACCACCGCTACATAAACCTTCAAGCTCCGAACTGCCTTTCAGTAAAAGAGACAGATTAATATAGCTACCATTGACAATTTTCTCACGCAAGGACAAAGGAACATGAGAATACAATTCGTCCCCCGAACATCTTGCCTTATCTATACCATGATTTGGAAAATCGACCCTTCTCCCAAACCCTTCGGAAATATCCGCACTCGCCGTGCTTACGGCATGTGGGATAACATTCGACGCACGAATGATTTCCTCAAAATCAATGACATTACCCGCACTCTCTGGCTCCGAAATGACCGGCATATCCTCAGCCTTCCTCTTCTTTCCCCTAGGCATCCTCTAATTGCGACGAAGCAACGGATGATGGCAGATTCTTTTCAAATTAAATGGTGTTAAATGGCGATGACCGTTTAGCTGGGAAGCAAGATCGGAAAGAGCGAGTATTCCGAAAATTACGCAACATTCGGACAGATGACCACTAGCTGTTCTCTTCGGACCCAAACAATATCGACCTCAAAATGGTTAAAATAAACGCGGTTATATTTAAAACATAACCGTCATTATTTATTAATCAAATTTTTTTAATTTTCATCTCATTTTCTCAATGTCATCATTTTGTTTGTTCTTTCATTGTCTCATCGTCCAAATTTTGTTGTCCTTATAATTTCTCATTGTCCAGATCTTGCCCTTGCATTTCCTCATTGTCCCATTGTCCAGATCTTATTTTCTCAGCTCTTCTTGTCCTTTTATTTTCTCATTGTCCATATCTTTTATCCTTTCATTTTCCCATTGTCCACATTTTATTAAATAAATCTTATGAATTAAACAAATATTTTTAATTTTTTTCTCATTTTCTCATTATACAGCTCTTATGATCCTTCCATATTTTTTTTCCAGATCTAACGATTCTTTTTAATTTTACTTCAGCTGTGTCTCCATCTGATGCAGTAATGACAGCAACCTGTGGCCTGGTGATTTCCTGCCTCTGTGTGTGAAGGTTTTTCCAGTTTTTAGGCGGTAATAGACATGTATGTTTTTATCTCTTTTAAGCATTCTTACTGCAAGTACAGTCCAACCTGGTTTGTCTGAAGTGGTCAGGAGAACAGGAGAAAGTGTCCTCTTAATTGAAGTGGCTGTTAAATAAAGGTTTCCACATGTAACAAAATACAGTAGTTTGGTAATATGAAATCTGTATTAGAAGCCACCTGTATTGAGTGGTCAACCAGCATTTACTGGTCAGCTTTGACTGTACACAAGACCACTTTAAAAAGTTTC
The DNA here is from genome assembly GCA_021229015.1 of Solen grandis. Classification (NCBI taxonomy): domain Eukaryota; kingdom Metazoa; phylum Mollusca; class Bivalvia; order Adapedonta; family Solenidae; genus Solen; species Solen grandis. The sequence goes on along the minus strand of CM037781.1, from coordinate 72,540,736 downwards.
ATAAATGTATGAAAGGCATTTCAGCATTGTTTTTTCCCTATGGACTGATTTTTCTAATCTTTTACAGTAATTTAGAGTAATTTAGACTATAAAAAAAGATGTCTGTATTACAGATAGGGGATCACCATGCTCATTTTAGACCTTTTTTAGCTTATGGTAAAACATTGGGAGCAGGGGGTTGTGGGTTCTACCACTGGCTATGTCATACCAAAGTTTATAAAAATGATGCTGGTATAGTCCCTTGCTTGGAACTCAGCATACAGCGGTAGTTCCAGGACCGGTTGGCTTGGTGTCAGGATAATGTTATTGGGTATGGTATCCTGCCATGTGTGACAGCACTGCCTCAAGTGGACCATTACTTGGCACCTAAGGTCATGAAGATTATTTGTTCCGGCTGGGGTTTGAATACACAACCTTTGGATCCACGTTTAATTAAATATTTATTATTAATGAAATTTTTTCAATTTTTATCTCATTTCCGTGTAGTGTTATGGCTGGAATAAACTAACACGAGACGGTGGTGGCTGGCAATAGATTTATTCAGTCCCAAGGTATCTGGCAAGGTTGCGCTGGAGGTAGTCTCGAGGATCTAACAAGATCTCCCTAGGTATACCACAAGATCTCCTACCTAGACCCTTGACCAGTCAGCTTATATATTGGTTGGTTACCATCCAGCCAGACAGTAACCATATGTATTAATAATAACAAATATTTTTAATTTTTATCTCATTTTCTCATTGTCTCATTATGCAGCTCTTATGATCCTTCCATTTTTTTTTATCCAGATCTAACGATTCTTTTTAATTTTACTTCAGCTGTGTCTCCATCTAATGCAGTGATGACAGCAACCTGTGGCCTGGTGATTTCCTGCCTCTGTGTGTGAAGGTTTTTCCAGTTTTTAGGCGGTAATAGACATGTATGTTTTTATCTCTTTTAAGCATTCTTACTGCAAGTACAGTCAAACCTGTTGTCCTTTTAATTTCTCATTGTCCATTAATTTTCTCATTGCTTACATTTGTTTGTTGTCCTCTAGTTTTCTCATTGTCCATATCTTTTCCTTTCATTTTCTCCTTATACATCTCTTATGATCCTTCCATTTTCTTTATCAAGATCTAATGATTCTTTTTCATTTGACTTCAGCCGTGTCTCCATCTGATGCAGTGACGACAGCAACCTGTGGCCTGGTGATTTCCTGCCTCTGTTTGTGAAGGTTTTTCCAGTTTTTTAGGCTTAGGCTGTGATAGACAGGTATGTTTTTATCTCTTTTAAGCATTACAGTCAAACCTGGTTGTCCTTTCATTTTCCCATTGTCCATTAATTTTCTCATTGTCCACATTTTGTTTGTTGTCCTTTAGTTTTCTCATTGTCCATATCTTCCGCCCTTTCATTTTCCCATTGTCCACATTTATTTGTCCTGACATTTTCTTATTTCCACACACACATGTTGTTGTCCTTGCATTTTCTCATTGTCTAGATCTTCCTTCCTTTCTATTACTCATATACAGCTCTTATGATCTTCCATTTCCTTTTTCCAGATCTAATGATTCTTTTCATTTTACTTCAGCCGTGTCTCCATCTGATGCAGTGATGACAGCAACTGTGGCTGGTGATTTCCTGCCTCTGGTGTGAAGGTTTTTCCAGGTTTATCTCTTTGTGGTCAGGAGAACAGGAGAAAGTGTCCATCTTAACAGAAGTGCCTGCTAATAAAGGTTTCCATATGTAACAAAATACAGTAGTTGGTAATATGAAACTGTATTAGCAGCCACCTGTATTGAGTGGTCAACCAGCATTTACTGGTCAGCTTTGACTATACACAAGACCACTTTAAAAAGTTTCATAAATGTATGAAAGGCATTTCAGCATTGTTTTTCCTATGGACTGATTTTTCTAATCTATTTACAGTAATTTAGAGTAATTTAGACTATAGAAAAGATGTCTGAATTACAGATAGGGGATCACCATGTCATTTTAGACCTTTTTTAGCTTATGGTAAAACATTGGGAGCAGGGGTTGTGGGTTCTACACTGCTATGTCATACCAAAAGTTTATAAAATGATGCTGGTATAGTCCCTTGCTTGGCACTCAGCATACAGCGGTGTTCCAGGACCGTTGGCTTGGTGTCAGATATGTTATTGGGTATGGTATCCTGCCACGTGTGACAGCACTGCCTCAGTGGACCATTACTTGGCACCTAAGTCATGAAAATTACTTGTTCCGGGTAGGGTTTGAACCCACAACATTTGGATCCACGTTTAATTAAATATTATTATTTATTAATCAAATTTTTAATTTTCATCTCATTTCTCAATGTCATCATTTGTTTTTCTTTCATTGTCTCATCGTCCAAATTTTGTTGTCCTTATAATTTCTCATTGTCCAGATCTTGCCCTTGCATTTCCTCATTGTCCATTGTCCAGATCTTATTTTCTCAGCTCTTCTTGTCCTTTTATTTTCTCATTGTCCATATCTTTTATCCTTTCATTTTCCCATTGTCCACATTTTATTAAATAATTCTTATGAATTAAACAAATATTTTTAATTTTTTCTCATTTTCTCATTATACAGCTCTTATGATCCTTCCATTTTTTTTTCATCCAGATCTAATGATTCTTTTTCATTTTACTTCAGCTGTGTCTCCATCTGATGCAGTGATGACAGCAACCTGTGGCCTGGTGATTTCCTGCCTCTGTGTGTGAAGGTTTTTCCAGTTTTTAGGCGGTAATAGACATGTATGTTTTTATCTCTTTTAAGCATTCTTACTGCAAGTACAGTCCAACCTGGTTTGTCTGAAGTGGTCAGGAGAACAGGAGAAAGTGTCCTCTTAATTGAAGTGGCTGTTAAATAAAGGTTTCCACATGTAACAAAATACAGTAGTTTGGTAATATGAAATCTGTATTAGCAGCCACCTGTATTGAGTGGTCAACCAGCATTTACTGGTCAGCTTTGACTGTACACAAGACCACTTTAAAAAGTTTCATAAATGTATGAAAGGCATTTCAGCATTGTTTTTTCCCTATGGACTGATTTTTCTAATCTTTTACAGTAATTTAGAGTAATTTAGACTATAAAAAAAGATGTCTGTATTACAGATAGGGGATCACCATGCTCATTTTAGACCTTTTTTAGCTTATGGTAAAACATTGGGAGCAGGGGGTTGTGGGTTCTACCACTGGCTATGTCATACCAAAGTTTATAAAAATGATGCTGGTATAGTCCCTTGCTTGGAACTCAGCATACAGCGGTAGTTCCAGGACCGGTTGGCTTGGTGTCAGGATAATGTTATTGGGTATGGTATCCTGCCATGTGTGACAGCACTGCCTCAAGTGGACCATTACTTGGCACTTAAGGTCATGAAGATTATTTGTTCCGGCTGGGGTTTGAATACACAACCTTTGGATCCACGTTTAATTAAATATTTATTATTAATTAAATTTTTTCAATTTTTATCTCATTTCCGTGTAGTGTTATGGCTGGAATAAACTAACACGAGACGGTGGTGGCTGGCAATAGATTTATTCAGTCCCCAAGGTATCTGGCAAGGTTGCGCTGGAGGTAGTCTCGAGGATCTAACAAGATCTCCTACCTAGACCCTTGACCAGTCAGCTTATATATTGGTTGGTTACCATCCAGCCAGACAGTAACCATATGTATTAAATAATAACAAATATTTGTATTAATGACAGTCACAACTGAGACAGACGTTGCATAACTAATGCAACGGTCCTGCTATAATCTCTAATTATATCTATAATTGGTTAGTAACAATGAAACTGTAGCAATAGCATCTAGCTAGAGTCCAATAACATTACATTCTCATCATCCGCATTTGGTTTGTCCTTTCATTGTTCCATTGCCCACATTTTGTTGTCCTTATAATTTCTCATTGTCAAGATCTTGTCCTTGAATTTCCTCATTGTCCAGATCTTATTTTCTCAGCTCTTCTTGTCCTTGTATTTTCTCATTGTCCATATCTTTTATCCTTTCATTTTCCCATTGTCCACATTTTATTAAATAATTCTTATTAATTAATCAAATATTTTTAATTTTTATCTCATTTTCTCATTGTCTCATTATGCAGCTCTTATGATCCTTCCATTTTTTTTTATCCAGATCTAACGATTCTTTTTAATTTTACTTCAGCTGTGTCTCCATCTGATGCAGTGATGACAGCAACCTGTGGCCTGGTGATTTCCTGCCTCTGTGTGTGAAGGTTTTTCCAGTTTTTAGGCGGTAATAGACATGTATGTTTTTATCTCTTTTAAGCATTCTTACTGCAACCTGGTTTGTCTGAAGTGGTCTGGAGAACAGGAGAAAGTGTCCTCTTAATTGAAGTGGCTGTTAAATAAAGGTTTCCACATGTAACAAAATACAGTAGTTTGGTAATATGAAATCTGTATTAGCAGCCACCTGTATTGAGTGGTCAACCAGCATTTACTGGTCAGCTTTGACTGTACACAAGACCACTTTAAAAAGTTTCATAAATGTATGAAAGGCATTTCAGCATTGTTTTTTCCCTATGGACTGATTTTTCTAATCTTTTACAGTAATTTAGAGTAATTTAGACTATAAAAAAAGATGTCTGTATTACAGATAGGGGATCACCATGCTCATTTTAGACCTTTTTTAGCTTATGGTAAAACATTGGGAGCAGGGGGTTGTGGGTTCTACCACTGGCTATGTCATACCAAAGTTTATAAAAATGATGCTGGTATAGTCCCTTGCTTGGAACTCAGCATACAGCGGTAGTTCCAGGACCGGTTGGCTTGGTGTCAGGATAATGTTATTGGGTATGGTATCCTGCCATGTGTGACAGCACTGCCTCAAGTGGACCATTACTTGGCACCTAAGGTCATGAAGATTATTTGTTCCGGCTGGGGTTTGAATACACAACCTTTGGATCCACGTTTAATTAAATATTTATTATTAATTAAATTTTTTCAATTTTTATCTCATTTCCGTGTAGTGTTATGGCTGGAATAAACTAACACGAGACGGTGGTGGCTGGCAATAGATTTATTCAGTCCCCAAGGTATCTGGCAAGGTTGCGCTGGAGGTAGTCTCGAGGATCTAACAAGATCTCCCTAGGTATACCACAAGATCTCCTACCTAGACCCTTGACCAGTCAGCTTATATATTGGTTGGTT
>CM037781.1:72505686-72535492 GCA_021229015.1 Solen grandis | reverse complement strand
ATAAAATTATTTCACATTTTCTTTTACCATTGAAGAACATTAACTTAGCAAAACTGTCCCCTTTTTACCCAATTTTTTTTTTTGACAAAAAAATTCTTACATTAGCATGTGAAATAAATTTTGTGTTTACCATAATCAAAAAATTTGCTCAGCAGTTGTATGTTTTAGTGAGGGTCAAAGGCTATTTTTATTTTAAATTATTAAAAAAATAATTTTTAGGAAAGACATGAAAAAGCAGCTTGAGTATTGCCCCCCAAGTTTGGAAGTCATAACAGGTTGGGAAATTTTTTAAAACCCTTTCCCTCTACAGACTCATTTGAGGGCACTCAATAGGAAACCAAAATTAAACCCTGTCGGGCAAAAAAACCACATTTAAAAACCTTCCCCAAATTTTAAATTTTCAAAATCCTCTTTCCAGCCCAAATGAGGAGCAACGAACAGAAATAAAACCTGATCAGCCTGCGATTTAAACTCGAGGTGTTTGGGGTTTTATGCTGTTTGCATAGGTTTTTTCCCATGGTTTTCTCTATGAGGGAAAGGGTTAAACATTTTTAAACACCCTTTTAAAGGGTTTGAAGGATAAAAAAACTGGCTTTTTCCCATTAATATGAAAGTTTTTCTGACCATTTTCCAATCATCATTCTCTCTCTTCTCTGTAGCTACTACATTTCATCTTATGAATCATATAGGTAAATGAGCATCATGCTGTAATGTTAAAATATACACCTTTTAATTTTTTAATTTAAAATTGCCATTAGGTTCAATAAGGATTTGATAATGATATTTAGTTTATGCAAGAGATCAAATTTAAGTATTTTTAGAACTTTCGGCTTGACCTCCATTTAGCAACCACCTGTGCTAAGTGACCAATTTTCCTTGGCTGAAAATGCTAGTAGGATAAATAGCATTCATATTACCCATGTGAAAACACATTATTCTCAGTATTGGTTCACGTTATAGTTTCATTATTTGTTAACCCTTTCCCTCATAGAGGAAACCATAAAAAGACCTATGCGAACAGCATAAAACCAGATCAGCCTGCGAGTAACTCGCAGGCTGATCAGGTTTTATGCTGTTCGCTGCTCCTCAGTGGTCTGGAAATGAGGATTTTGTAATTAAATTTGGTAAGGTTTAACTGTGGTTTCCTGCAGATCAGGCTTTATGTGGTACCTATTGAGTGCGTCATAATGAGTCTATATGAGGGAAAGGGTTAAATAAGGGGAGCTCTTCTTCTCACCAGAACGTTGGCATCAGTGCCGACATCTATGTGATACTTTGGTTTATATTTTTGGTATGAATTTTGTAACACATCAGTTTTTCAATAAACCCTTTGAGATATTGCTTTAAAATTTGGATTCACCTACACCTGTAGGCAGCAGTACATAACTCGGTCATGAATTTTGCCCCTTTTTCCCCTTAGAATCTCTCATAAGTTCTTCATACCACTTCACATATATTATCACAGATCCCTCTCAGGTAACTGATTATCTTTATTGCCATTTTTTACCCTTTGAAAATACAACATTTTATGTCTGCAGATGTTTTGTTTTATTTGCAAGCACTACAATACTAGAGCTTGCTGTCTTACGGACAGGTCTTGTTTTATGACAGTCTTTGCCAGAGAAACTATTAAAGTACATTTATATGAAAATATAATGTTTTAAAAGAAGTAATCCATGATTTCAGTCTGAAAGTGATGATGAAGATGAAGAAATGTTCACTATCAATGGTGGAATAGCATGTAAAGAGGTAACTACTCTTTCATAGAATATCAAAACAAAAAGGCCTTCCTTTTATAACCCCGATACGAAGTATATGGGAGCTATATTGGAGTCACGTCTGTTGGTCAGTCTGTCTAGACATGATTTGTCTGCTTAATTCAGTATTCTTTGAGTTATCCCCCCCCATTGCCATATTTCATGAATATATTTTATCTGCTCTATTTTTCTGCTACTATTTGTCAGATTTTGATATAACTTCTCAGCATTTATATGTACCAACAGAAATTGCATACATCCTTGGCATGTCATGATCAGCTTGATTTTTTTTCATATTTATTCAATCAGTCCCGGTGGCCTAGTGGTTAGAGCATCTGCCTTGGAATCAGGAGGCTGTGGATTCAATCCCCGGCCACGACATACCAAAGTTGTAAAAAGCTCCCTTGCTTGGCGTTCAGCATATAAGGGTAGTTTCAGGACTGATTGGCCCAGTGTCAGGATAATGTGAATTGGTGTTGTATCATGCATAATGTCTACGGTGTAATACTACTGTGTGGCAGCACTATATCTGTATCAAGTAGACATCATCTCTAAATGACTAAAATACTGTCAGTATTTATACCCAGTAAACAAACAAATACAATTTTCTATCAGGGATACATGTATATCACAATTATACCTGGTCTAGGTTTTTTGGGGTTTTTTTTAACCTTCAACTTTATCAAGACTATCTAACATGGTAATAGTAACTGTGACAAAGCGGTATCTGGGGTATTCATCATTTTCAGTGATAATTCTTGTTAGTATAAAGAAAGCTTTTTCCATACTACTCAGGTTTATCATTTGTGGGGGATTTATGATCTTGCAGTATGTCTGCCTGTTAATAAGTATGTCTCTTTTAATTTTTATACACCTGAAGGGTGGTGTTATGTTATGCCACTGGTCATCTGTTTGTCCGTTAGCAATTTAGTGCCCCCTCTGTGTCATAAGAACCACTGGAAGGAAACCTAAAATTATTTCACATAAATATTAAGCAAACAGAGAGGATGCGCAGAGTGTAGACTTTGGATGTCTTGGTTCAAAGTCAATGTCACACTTGAAGGTCACATGTCATATTGTTATATTTTTTTGTGTCCACTTTGTATCTCTTGAATCACTTAAGCACATTTAAACTATTTGCCAGAAATGGCAACCATACGGAGATGCAGTGCCAAGTTTTAGCTGTATTGGGTCAAGGTCACAGTATGAAGTGTAGCCGGGTACAGGTATTTGGTGATAAATCAATAGGCAATAAGACATGAGTGTCTCGATAGCTCAGTGGTAGAGCGCAGGAACGGTAGTCCTGAGGCCCTGGGTTCGAGTCCCGGTCGAGCCATGATTTTTTCACCACCTGTTACATTTGGCGCCCAACGTGGGGCTGTGGAATCAGTGCTAGGTATGTCTAAGACACCTGCACGTGGTTATATTTACCCTGTAACTCCTGGAATTCAGGGACGAATTCTAAATTTGGAGGGGGAATATGTAGCCGGGTACAGGTATTTGGTGATAAATCAATAGGCAATAAGACATGAGTGTCTCGATAGCTCAGTGGTAGAGCGCAGGAACGGTAGTCCTGAGGCCCTGGGTTCGAGTCCCGGTCGAGCCATGATTTTTCACCACCTGTTACATTACCATTTATGGAGGCTTATTACTTTTTATTTATTTCAGTTAAAATCGTTACTTCCTGTTTACAAAATGGTGTCACTAGGTGGCGATCGGCAAAGTCTTTCCTAACAAACTGACAATACCGCCGGAAACCACCCTAATGTTTATTTACTAGGAATTCCATAATAAAAATGCCATGGAATGTAGGCCATAGCTTTACCTAATTCAGACTGTCTTCAGAATGAGGCCGAAACCCCTTATATAGTAACAACTGGCCGAAAGTGGCCGAATGGCCAAAAGGGGGCCGTTGGCCACCGACCAGAAATACATGGCCGATGACAAAAACACTGTCACTTTAAGGTGGCCGAATATGACGTCATTACAACTGTAAACAAAAATGGCGGCCATTAAAGACTTACAACATTGCTAGAATTCCAGGCCTAGTAACACGAAAAATGGTATGTAAATAATGTATAGAACATAATCTTAACAGCGTTAATTGCACATTACAGTTAAAATGACTAAAGAATCCTAATAAAAATCCTATGTAATATACATTTCAATCAGGTACACCCGAAAATTAACAGAGAAAAACAAAGTGTGACCTTAGTACAAATGTAATACACATAAATGATGTAACAATCCAGCTCACAGTCAGTGTCTATTACATGAAATAAAAGTCAGTCATGTTTGTTTCACTACAAAAGGATTAAATGTCCGTTCAAGTTGATGACGAGGTAAGTTAGATAAATGTTTTAAATGTCTATATAAGAGAATTAATTCACAATGAATTATGATGATTCTTCAAATATTAAATGTCACTGATATGCGGGGCATATCAAATGTTAACACTATAGAGGCCACTTTTTTTTGGCCAAATCTTCACTTGGTCAGAATGTTTGTTTCCATAAAATCTTGGACAAGTTCGAAGTTGGGTCATGTGGGTTCATAAAGTAGGTCACAAGGTCAGTTTACATTTTTGGCTGAATCTTTATGAAACTTAGCCAGAATGTTTGTTTCCATAAAATCTTGAACAAGTTTGAAATTGGGTCATGTTGGCGTCAAAAAGTAGGTCACAAGGTCAAATCTTAGAAAAACGTTTAACACTTGATGCCACATTTTTGGCCGAATCTTCATAAAACTTGGTTAGAATGTTTCCATAAAATCATGGGCACGTTTGAATTTGGGTCATGTGGGGTCAAAAAGTAGTTTAGGAGGTCAAGTATGAAAAATGCAACATATGTTGCTCTTTTATAATCAGGTGAGCGATTCAGGGCCATCATGGCCCTCTTGTTCATACTTTCTTTTGTAAAATGTGCATCTCCTGTCAACATGAAACAAATAATAACATGAAATATCCATCTAAGTAACTTTATCTTTCCTTTATTTTTGTCAAAACGAATAACCATATTAAATAAAGAGGACTGTTAAGTAAAGGTAAATATTTTTGTTTGTAAGTGAGTGATTTTGGATTTTATATGTGCTGAGCTTTTGTCATCATTTAGAATTTAATTTTAGGAAGCAGTTGACCATGACTTTTCTGGCACCAAGAAGAGGTCGCGAATTCAAGTGACAAAGAAACTTGGATGTTCAGCAAAAATAAAAATGCGTATGATAGTTAGATTTCCTAACTTTAAGGTATGCTTTATATTTATCTTTTTTTAGATGTTCATGAAGGGCCTCTTTCTCTTGGGGAAAGAGTACCTCTACCTTCAGGATGAGATATTTTATTGTCATGTTGGGGAATTTTAGGCATTTTTTTTGCTGCACATAGGACATACAAGGATTATATTAATGAAAATTTACAAAACTGTTCCTATCCAGTAGCTTTATTGGTTAAAAGTGAAATGGAAATCAACAAGTATACAATACAGTTGTTTTATAAAGCAAATACATGTTCACACTGAGAAGGGGAACTCAATTTAAAGGGAGGGTAACCCTAATTTTTTGGGCACAGTTTTACCACTTTTCTATTGTCTGTCTGTCCATCTGTCAGTCTGTTCATTAGCAATTTTGTGTCTAATCTGTATCTTAAAAACCACAAAAAATTATTGGACAGAAATGTTAAGCATACAGAGAGGAGAGCAGAGCATAGGGTTTCGGATGTCTTGATTCAAGGTCAACTTCACACTTAAAGGTCACATATCATACTGTTATATTGTTAGAATATTTTGTGTCCACTCTGTATCTCTTGAATCACTTAAGTAGATTTAAACTGTTTACTAGAAATGGCAACCGTACTGAGATAATGTGCAAATCAAGTGCAAGTTTCAGCTGTATTGGGTCAAAGTCACTGTATGAAGCAACATGTCATACTGATATAATGCGAAAATATTTGTGTCTGTTTATTAGTCCCCTACCAATTTGCCCTCCTTCTTTCTGTCTGTCTATTTGTCCAACTGTCAGATCAAAATTCTGGTGGAGATGGTAATGGAAGCCACATCTCCTTATTGAAATATTGCTGTTGATAAAGTGCTTATCCAATAATCAATGGAGTTCATTTTCAATACTTTTCTTTGGGCATATATTGCCCAACATTCATTGGTGCCTTTGTTTAGCTAGTTTTTCCAAGAAAAAAAGTCTAGGTATTGTCATCACTTTTGTGTTGTGATTTGTGTTGAAAAACTTAACCTTAGCCATAAATTCTAAACTATTAAAGCTTCTGTCATCAAACTTCACATGCTTGTTTAGATTTTCTGTTATGTCTTCTATTTGTAATTTTATGTACCTTTAATTACCTGTCGTTGAATTTTTAAACTTGAATTGTTCCAGTTAACTATTACTGAAAACTCCTGAAGATGAATATCACTATTTTGAAAGAATATAATTCCTAGTAGAGATTAAGCATTGATCGAGTATACTGTATAATGGATGGTTTATTGAAACCCTCATAGGTCAGCAATCATCAGTTTTGCTAATTTCTCTCCTTGCTGGTAATTAAGGGTACAAAGAAAAATAACTTTGACTATTGATCTACTTAATTTCTAAATCCTTTTTGTTTATTTTTTTTTCTTAATTTTTGCTTGACTATTCAAAGAATATTAGAACTATTGCAGTCACCCTTGCATCTGCATTGGCGTTGACCTTGCTGCTTTTTGTTAAAGTTTTGCATGCAAGTTACTATCAAGCTTATATCTCAGTAACCATTCATGGTATTGACTTGAAAGTTTTAAGAATATGTTCAAGGTCATCAGAAAACCAAGGTAACTCTTGATTGAATTTAATACCAATTGTGGACCCTTTTTAACTTAGAATTTTGGTTATAGTTTTGCATGCAGCAGAACATTTGGTTACAGTCTTACATGCAAGCTATTTTCAAGCTTATTTCTCAATAACCATTCATGGTATTGACTTAAAAGTTTATGAGTATGTTCAGGGGCATCAGAAAACCAAGGTAAATAACTCTTGACAGAATTTAATATAAATTATGGCCCCTTTTTGGTTAAAGTTTTGCATGCAACAGAAAGTTTGGTTAAAATTTTGCATGCAAGCCACTATCCATCTTAATTTTCTATATCCATTCATGGTATGGATGTAAAGGGGCATCAGACAAAGTCTGTTGATTGCCCCTTTTGAGCTTGTCTGTTTCAAAGAAAAAGTTGAGCTTTATGATCACTAGGGCATTTTTGTCTTTGTTTTTGTCGGCATTATTCAAAACTTTAATCTAGCCCATAACTCAAATACTGTTAAAGGTATCAATACTTAATAATCATGACAAGGTGCAGCTGTAAGACAAGGGCATTATTATGAAAGCTCTGTTTTCAGAGTTATGCCCCTTTTTTACTTAGATTTTGTTGTTGAAATGTGAAAAAGATAAGCTATGGCAACGCTTGCGCAGCTCCTGTTAACTTAGAAATTATGGTCAGTTTTGCATGCAATCATTTCATGATTATATCTCAATAACCAGGCATAGTTTTTTTTAATTGAAACTTCTTTAATGTGTCTGACAGTAATACAGTACTTAGGTACTTTAATACTGATGTATATTGTTTCTGGTTACCTCCGCTTGTATGATGATATTTACTTCATTTGATAGTAAGTTGTATCTTTGTTTATCTATAAAAGTAAGATAGTTTGTTGCTTTCAAAATCACAATCTACATATAAGTTATGGTTAACAAACAAATCTATTTCATAACCCATAATTGATCAAAATGTCTTGTCAAATTATTTCCAATCATTGATTCTGATTTTTTAGTTGATTTTGATAATTTGCACAGATAATGATATGATATCATGATATGATATCAAGTGAAACTGCACTTGCTTTTATGTGAACGTTTGTAATTTAATAGTTGAATGGCAAGGACACCCAAAGAGCAAGAAACAAAATTATAAGTTCCCTCAGAGAAGCTTCTTTGCAAGAAGAGAATAAGGATTACAGGGTTCTGGTCCAGTTTTGTGGAAGTCACCATAATCATGTCACTGGAGAAGTATGTTTTTTTTTTCTGTTTTAATTCAACATATGTATCAGCTATCAGGTGGGCTGTTGTTATTAATGAATGTCTAACGTAAACATAAAACTTCAAACAACATTTCCTAAACTACTGGGTGATTTTCATAAAAATTTAAAGGAATATTATTTGAGTGATCCTCATCCAATTTTGCTAAAAGAAATAAATTCCACAGAGAAATCAGGTTGTAATGAATACCAAAAGGAAAATGTGCAATTGAAAAAAAAAAATGGTCCAAAAAAAATTTCTTGGCTAAGTTCAATTATGGCTGATGTTGGCCAATTAGATTATGCCTCTTTTAATATTAAAAAATGCCAGATTTCAGTTTGATTGCACTCTAGCATTTTCATTTCTTAAGCAATCATCTTCAAACTTTATGACAATGTTTATTACCATAATCTCTTGGCCAAGTTTGATTATGACTGATAACGGCCTATTAGGTCAGGGGTTATGCCTCTTTTAATTTTTAAAAATGCCAGTTTTCAGTTTGTTTACACTCTAGCATCCTTATCTCTCAGGTATCATCTTCAAACTCTATGGCAATGTTTATAGCTATAATCTTTTGGCAAAGTTCGATTATGGCTGATATCAGCAAATTAGGTCAGGAGTTATGCCCCATTTAATGTTTAAATTTGTGTGTTAAAATTCATAATCTTTCAGTCAAGTTTGATTTCAAATTTGATCACAGACACTGTATTGTTCATGGAATTGAAATGATCTCATAGATAATGTATTCAGTACAACTATGCTATAATTTTGTAACTTGTAAAGGCAGTTTTTCTCAGATTGGCATCTTTAGGGCCATCTTGGCCCTCTTATTTAATTTGACACATTCCCATGTTGTATGATTTTTATTTTTGTGAATTATTTAAGCATTCATCTTGTTATTTATTTTGCTCAAGCAGATATAAGCAGTCTACAACACGGCCTTCACCTGTGTATTTCACAGTTTTGACAGTTGACACTTAATTGTTGAAGTGTTGAGCAGGTTGTCAGTAAATTACGCTGATGAAGAATATTGCCAAATATTATAATTGTTTAATTGCTGGTAGAATAAAAAAACAGTCATTAGTTAAGTTGTCATGGCTATGATTTACGATAGACTGCAATAAGTCTGATTGCAGGCAAAATTAAGAGCACAATCAATCTTAATTACCCACAACATTCTGGTACATGTATATGTCCTATGATATGATACTTTCTTGATCAATCCATCTTTCCCAATCTCATTCATGTGGTATAAGAGAAGTTAAAAATAGATTCAGTCAACATGCCAACCTTTCAATCAAATTCAGCGATGTTATCTTCATTTTAAGGAAGCTTGGAAAATTACTTACACATTGCTGACTATTACGACAAAAAAAGACACAATAAATATAAACTAATGATATATGAATTGGTTAAAAGTGGTGGAATAGTCAAGCATGTAGTCCTTGAATTAATGTAATGTGACAGTATCATGAAAAGTTTAAATTTATTTATAAATCATCCTTGATTTCTAATATTATTAACCAATCTTTTTTCACTCCTTTTAAGGATGCTGGATATGTGCAACCACTGGATAAGGAAATCATCAATAAGATTAAAGATCTTGTTTTACAAGATGGGCTCAGGGTTGCCTTTGAAGTGAAGAGGCATGTTGATATCTTCAGGAAAAATATCATCCCTGAATGCCCAAACAAAAATCGTAGGTTTAATCCTACAATGCAAGACATCAGAAATCACATGTTTATTGCACTAAACAGTGAAAGGTAACAATTTATACTCCTGTTCCTGCTGTTTTTAGTCCCTTACCTCAGTTACCTGTGTTTACACCGGAGGGGACTATAGGTTTGCCCTCCGTCTGTTTGTCCATCCTTCTGTCTTGGTATTTGAATAGATGGAAGTTCTGCACATCACATTGTTAGCTCACATGAGCACAACGTGCTCAAGGTGAGCTTTTCTGATCGCCTTTTGTCCGGCGTCCGTCGTCCGTGCGTGCGTGCGTCCGGCGTCAACAATTGCTTCAAACAACATCTCCTCCTAAACGGCTTGGCCAATTTGAAAAATATTTTGCAGGAATGTTCCTTGGATGAAGCTCTACTAAAGTTGTATAAATGGTTCTGGTCCATTGCATAATTAGGTCACAGGAGCTAAAAATAGATTTTAAAAATGAAAATTTAAAAAATCTTCTTCTCTGAAACCACAAGGCCTAGCCTTTTGATTTTTGGTATGTAGCATCATCTTATGGGCCACTACCAAGATTGTACAAATCATAGCCCTATGGTGATAAATGACCCCGCACCAGGGGTCACTTGTTTTACATAGAGTTATATAGAAAAATCTTAAAAAATCTTCTTCTATGAATCCATAAGGCCTAGAGCTTAGATATTTGGTATGTAGCATCATCTTATGGGCCACTACCAAGATTGTACAAATCATAGCCCTATGGTGATAAATGACCCCGCACCAGGGGTCACTTGTTTTACATAGAGTTATATAGAAAATCTTAAAAAATCTTCTTCCATGAATCATAAGGCCTAGAGCTTAGATATTTGGTATGAAGCATCATCTTATGGGCCACTACCAAGATTGTACAAATCATAGCCCTATGGTGATAAATGACCCCGCACCAGGGGTCACTTGTTTTACATAGAGTTATATAGGAAAATCTTAAAAAATCTTCTTCTATGAATCCATAAGGCCTAGAGCTTAGATATTTGGTATGTAGCATCATCTTATGGGCCACTACCAAGATTGTACAAATCATAGCCCTATGGTGATAAATGACCCCGCACCAGGGGTCACTTGTTTTACATAGAGTTATATAGGAAAATCTTAAAAAATCTTCTTCCATGAATGCATAAGGCCTAGAGCTTAGATATTTGGTATGTAGCATCATCTTATGGGCCACTACCAAGATTGTACAAATCATAGCCCAATGGTGATAAATGACCCCACACCAGGGGTCACTTGTTTTACATAGAGTTAAATAGGAAAATCTTAAAAAATCTTCTTCTATGAATCAATAAGGCCTAGAGCTAAGATTTTTGGTATGTAGTAGCATCTAATGGTTCATTACAAAGATTTTCAAAGTCTTGGCCCTACGGTGATAAATGACCCTGCGCCCAAGTCTTCTCTGAAACCATATGGCCCATTGCTTAGGTATTTGGTGTGTAGTATTGTCAGGGGTAAAATGTTTTAGATTAAGTTATATCAGAATCCTTGTCTGTTTAAAAACCTTGACATCAGTTGAAGCAATGGTACTCAGGTGAGCGATTCAGGGCCATCATGGCCCTCTTGTTTTTTCTCTCGGACCAAATTTCTGGTTGCTTTGGTAATGGAAACGGGCAAAATATGTCTTAGAAATCTGGATCCCGTTATAACTTAAAAAATGTTTAAAATAATAATATGAAACTTGGTATATGAATAGATGGCAGTATAGAGATTCTGCAGGTCACCTTTTTTTCTCCTCAGACCGAAATTCTGGTTGCTGTGGTAACAGAAAATTATGCACCTCAGTGGTAGGTGACTCATGTGTTGCATGCAACACCAGTTATTTGCAAAAAATTAATTTAGCTTGGAAATCTGGATTCCGCGATAACTTAAAAACGTTTAAATGGTAAATGGAAAAGTTTTCTTCTGCTGATTCAAATTACATTGCTTGCAACAAGCCCATATGCTACTGAGGATAGAGCAGTTAATACATTCACATCACATAGAATTCAAAGCCCAATATCCCAAATCTCCATTGACCCCAAAGTCTCACTATTTGGTTCATATTCCAAAACAAATACAAAGGTTTGGTCCAGGAAGGAATCACTGGGTAATGAGATTTGAAGGGAAACATCTCTTTTTTAAAAACATTAAATGGAAATGCTTTAAAAACATAGCCTTGAGTCTTTCAATGAGGCACCAATTGTGGATGTGCTGGAGACAATTAGGAGTGTTTGGGAGCACTTCTGAAAATTTTCTGTACAATGGGGATTATATTGCCAATGCAAAGCCATTTGACATAGCACATGCTGACATACTTGTAAAAGATTTTATCAGGATATCAAACTTACATATGCACTCTATGTTTACAACAAGAGAAGTTGAAAGCAGGGGCCACATGTACAAATTAGGCTGTGTTTTGGCTCTTGACTATATAGACAATTTTCCTACATTTGTTGTAGTTGATGAAATATTTTTAGTTGCTAAAGAAAAGATCTTTGTTGTAGATCAGCTTGATATTCAAGCTTTTGATAGATATACACTCTATTATGAAGTCAAAAGGTCAGGCAATAGATCCTGCATAAAGTATAATGATTTAAGGTTTGTATGGCCCCTTTCAATGTACACGTACAAAGGATATACTGTTGTTCTTGACAAATTATCCCCTTTTTTGCAAAATTCTGTAAATTTCATGACATTGTAGTCACAAGCAAATATGTTAAAATTCCCATTGTCTCATTGCTGAAGTGTATGTTCAGTGTAAAGATGACAACCATGTTCAGAGTTTGGGACAGCATCAGACACAATAAGAAGATTGTGTTTGCCAAATCACTGACAGAATTGCTCCAAAAAGGTAACTTTCTTTCTGAAAAACTTTGTACTGATAATTTTAAGTGGATATTGTTGAAAGCATATTTCTCTTGATTAAATCAGTGCTAATATTTGTTACTGAATGATAGAAAAAGTTAACAGATCTGCTGCGTTTCAAATATTCTAAAATAGTTTTCAGTACCAGCTACGATAAGCTTTGTTCGCCTAGTAAAAAACATAACAAACAAAAAACAACAAAAACTAGAATCGCAATCGCGATATCATCGGTTTTCGCAAAAGCAATTTCGTTCAGTGCACGAGTCGCATGATTCGAAAAATATTTCTTCGTTCAATGGGTTGTTTTTAATGTTAACAGCGATCTTTCAAACACTTTTGTCACAATGTTTAAGCAGACTTTTTACCCAAGAGAGTATTGTTGAATATTACCTGTCAGTTATGAAATCGCGATATCATCAGTTTTCATGAAAGCAATTCCATTCAGTTCATGAGTCGCATGATTCGAAAAACATATTTCTTCGTTCAATGGCTTGTTGAATACTGTAAACAGTGATCTTTCAAACATTTTTGTCGCAATGTATAATCAGACTTTTTACCAAGAAGAATACTTTTGAGTATTACCTGTCTGTTATGTAGTCGTAAACTTGAAAACTTTTTTTACGGACTTCGGGTACTGCAATGTTATATGTGTGTTTTGCTTTATGATGGTGACAAATGACAATTGTATTCGATAAACAAGAATTGCAAACGACAAACAACAGTATAAAATGACACACGACAATGCAATATGCCACTCAACACTATTACGAACAACTGTTGCATTGAATTACTATCATTTTCATGAAATATCGCATTATCTTTTTTGTGTCATTTCAAATTGATGTCACCGAAGAACAGAATGCAAAAAAAATCGCATAAAAATCAGACTTCATTTTTTTTTAATTATTAATAGTGATTTAAAACCCCCAAGCGAAATTTTTTATATATCACAAAATTGAAGCATAAAAACTGATTTACAATTGTTCTAAAGAGTATCAAAACTTGGACTGCCGTAAAATGACCAAATCAAGTCCGATCTTCAAAAACTTAACATCACTGGAAAGGGCTCTTTAAGAAATAAAACTTTTGTTATATACTTTAAATGAACTATTTTTTATTTTGGAGCTATTAGGAGCCAGAAGAAAAAAAAAACAATAATCGTAATATGTCCTTGAACTTTGCAATTTCTTTTTACCTTTTTAATTGTGAGGTCCTTTAAGACATAAAAATACATAACTTGCGAAAATATCATGAAGAATGAACAAAAAATAAAGTCAGGAGCGACAAAAACATGTTTTAGAAATTTTAATTTTTCCTAAAGTTTAGTGAAGTTTGACCATTTCTAGAGGACAAACCATGCATTTTTTAAATTCGCCACCCCATATATTTTGTGCGTTTATGTCTTGCAAATCATTTGTAGCAAACAGAATTCTTCTATCTGATCTCTAACAAAAATGGATAGGTTTTTCGTAGACCTACCCTCATCTGCACAGTTTTTTGCGAGGTTCGAACTTTCAACCTTCCGTTAGTAGCTCAAAAAGTTTTAGCCACTCATCCACTCATACCTAGAAACTATCATACTTTATTAGGCTATCAACAAGGAACACAATGCAACAAACCGCATATGGATCAGACTTCAACATTTTGAATTATAAGAAGAAAAGTGCTTTCATGCTATGCGCCCCCTAGCGGCAAAATGAGAAACAAAATTGATTAAAATTTTACCATTAGGTACCTAGCAATGCGGCAAATAGTTCAATTAAGTATACAAATCGCACTAGTCGAACATTCTATTTCTTATACATCACATTTTGAAGCATAAAAACTGATTTACAATTATTCCAAAAAAGGATCAAACTTTGGACTGCCTTAAATGACCAAATCAAGTCCGATCTTCAAAATTTATACATCATTAGAAAGAACTTTTCTAAAACTAAATCTTTTGTTCATATATTGTTTATGAATTGTTTTTTGATTTTGAGCTATTTCAAGCCGAATTGATATACAATTATCCTAATATGACCTTGACCTTTACAATACATTTTTACTTTTTATATTATGTGAGACTTAAGAACATAGTTTTACATTAAATGTGAAAATTTCATAGAAATTGAACTAAAAATAAAGTCAGGAGCTGCAAAAAATCTTAACAGTCATGCTTTGAAAATGTTGATTTTTCGAAAATATTGGTTAAGTTTGACCGCGTACTGTGGACAAACCATGCATTTCCCGAATTCGCCACTTCATATTTTTTGTGCGTATATGTCTTGCAAATCATATGCAACAAACAAAATTCTTTTATCTCAATTCCAATAAAAATGGGCACTTTTTTTGTAGACCTACCCTCATTTTCACTGTTTTTTGCGAAGTTCGAACTTTCAACCTTCCGAAGTCAAAAAGTTTTATATACGCAGATTTTTGAAACCTATCATATTTGATTAGGCTTTTGACAAGGAACACAATGCAAAAAACCACATCTGAATCGGACCTCAAATAACAGAGTTATTAGCATTTGTTGATTTTTTTCAAAGCGCCCCCTAGCGGCAAAAATAAGACAAAAATGAAAATTTTCTCAACGTTAGGATCAAGGTCAGATAAATATAAGGAACTGGTAAAAATTTCATAATTGTGGCTTTTTTCTATCATGGTGATATGCCGTTCACAAAAAAGGGTTAGAAAAATAATAATAATAAAAACTAGAATCGCAATTAGAATTGCGATATCATCGGTTTTCGCAATTCAATCTCATTCTTTTCAAACATTGCAATTCACGAATTGTATTACAAAAGCAAATAAATTTCTATGCGTGTGTTGATACTTAAAAATACAAAATTGCTGCTTTTATGTAAAAAGGTGCATAATATGTGATTTATTCAAAGATATAAGCTTTAATCGGACTTCGGTACAAAATTTGTTACAAAGTTTGAAGATGATTGCAAAAGAAATGTTTTTCATATACCCACACAAGTCTGCAAAGTCTATGCAAGGTTCGAACATTTAACCTTCTATAGCCAGTAGAAAAATCAGGTTTTTGGTCCTTAGATTTATCAAATTTATCAGGCTTTCAACAAGAATATCAACTTTCTTAGTTATAACAACAAGAGTGGTCAGAAGACAACATAGCTTGCCGTAACAACACTTTTTGTCTAAGATTTAAGTTTTTGAAAAGTAGGTCAAACTCCAAGGTCAAGGTCACAAGCCAAAAGTCATAGTTCCAAATGATAGATCTTGAATTGGGCTATCTACATGTAAAATATCTAAGCTCTATCTCTTAGAATATAAAAAATATAAGCCAGGTTAAAGGTTTGTTCACGGACGACAACGACGAAAATGACACCGGGGGTTTGACATTAGCTCTCCGGACTTTCTTCCCAGATATCAAGCAAAGTGCCCCTTAGCGGAATATGATAAACAAAATTTATTTACATATTGCAATTTAGGTCTTAGAAATGCAGTAAATTAAGATGGCTGATATCTGCCATTTCTTATTTTCATGTACTAGCCCTTAAAGGTGAAAGGGGAAATAACGCAATCATGTGTCTTTATGTCTTGGCCAAAAAAGGCGAAAGAAAGAAAATTTCGACTTTGGACAAAGACATGAAATCACAAAATATGCCACCTGAAATAAACTTTTGAGGTAACATACTGATTTAAGATTTTTTGATAAAGGATCAGACTTTGGACTGTTGTAATTTGATCTAATGAAGTCCGATCTTCAAAAACTAAACACCAATGGAAAGATCTCTTCACAAACTAAAACTTTTGTTCATATATTTTCTATAAAACATTTTTAGGTTTGAAGCTATTTTGTGCCGATAAAAATAACAATAATCGGTATTATGACCTTGACCTTTGCATTTTTTTGATAAGAGTGAACAAAAAAAAGTCAGTCCTGCAAAAAAGAGGAAACATTCGGCTTTACAATTGTTTGATAAAAGGATTAAACTTTTTACTGTGGTAATTTGATCAAATGAAGTCCGATCTTCAAAAACTAAACACCAATGGAAAGATCTCTTCACAAACTAAAACTTTTGTTCATATATTTTCTATAAAACATTTTTAGGTTTGAAGCTATTTTGTGCCGATAAAAATAACAATAATCGGTATTATGACCTTGACCTTTGCATTTTTTCATCGTTATTTACTATGAGTTTATTTGTATTATTTAAATGCATAAACAGTGAAAAAATGATAAGAGTGAACAAAAAAAAGTCAGTCCTGCAAAAAAGAGGAAACATTCGGCTTTACAATTGTTTGATAAAAGGATTAAACTTTTTACTGTGGTAATTTGATCAAATGAAGTCCGATCTTCAAAAACTAAACACCAATGGAAAGATCTCTTCACAAACTAAAACTTTTGTTCATATACTTTTTTTAAAATATTTTTAGATTTGGAGCTATTTTGTGCCAATAAAATAACAATATTTGGTATATGACCTTGACCTTTGCATATTATGCTTGATTTTTTTCTTTGATTTTATTTGTTTTATAAAAATGCATAAACAGTGAAATAACGATGAAGATTGAACAAAAAATAAAGTCAGGAACAGCAAAAAAGTGGAAACATATGGATATACAATTGTTTGATAAGAGGATCAAACTTTGGACTGTGGTCATTTGATCAAATGAAGTCCGATCTTCAAAAACTAAACATTAATGGAAAGATCTCTTCACAGACTAAAACTTTTGTTCATATACTTTCTATAAAATATTTTTAGATTTGGAGCTATTTTATGCCGATATAAATAATAATAATTGGTATATGACCTTGACCTTTGCATATTATGCTTGATTTTTTTCTATGATTTTATTTGTTTTATAAAAATGCATAAGTCCGATCTTCAAAAACTAAACACCAATGGAAAGATCTCTTCATAGACTAAAACTTTTGTTCATATACTTTCTATAAAATATTTTTAGATTTGGAGCTATTTTGTGCCGATAAAAATAATAATAATTGGTATATGACCTTGACCTTTACATATTATGCTTGATTTTTTTTCTTTGATTTTATTTGTTTTATAAAAATGCATAAACAGTGAAATAACGATGAAGATTGAACAAAAAAAAAAAAAAAGGAAACGTATGGATATACAATTGTTTGATAAGAGGATCAAACTTTGGACTGTGGTCATTTGATCAAATGAAGTCCGATCTTCAAAATCTAAACACCAATGAAAAGATCTCTTCACAGACTAAAACTTTTGTTCATATACATTCTATAAAATATTTTTAGATTTTGAGGTATTTTATGCCGATAAAAATAATAATAATTGGTATATGACCTTGACCGTTGCATATTATGGCTGATTTTTTTTCCATGATTTTATTTGTTTTATAAAACTGCATTAACAGTGAAAAAATGATGAAGATTGAACAAAAAATAAAGTCAGGAGCTGCAAATAACATTAAAAGTCATGCTTTGAAAATGTTGACTTTTCGAAAATATTGGTAAAGTTTGACCGCAATAGTGGACAAACCATGCATTTCTCAAAATCGCCACACTATATATTTTGTGCGTATATGTCTTGCGAATCATATGCAACAAACAAAATTCTCCTATCTCATTCCTGAAAGACGTGGATAAATTTTTCGCAGACCTACCCTCATTTCACAGTTTTTTCGAGATTCGAACATTCAACCTCCTGTAGCACGAAAGTTATATATACGCAACTTTTTGAAAACTATCATATTTTATTAAGTTTCTAACAAGGAACACAATGCAAAAAACCGCATTTCAATCGGACTTCAAATAACAGAGTTATTAGCCCTTAGTCACTTTTACAAAACGCCCCCTAGCGGCAAAATTAAGACAAAAATGAAAATTTTCTCGACGTTAGGATCAAATTCAGATCCTAGGACAAAACTGGTAAAAAAATCAGAACTGTGACTGTTTCCTATCTTGTTGATATGCCGTTCACAAAAAAGAGACGGAAAAATAATAATAAAAAAAAAAAAAATAAAACAGAAGAAGAAAAATTTTCATTCATTTTTTTTTTATCACTGACCTTTTATCTTTTGTTAGCAGACTGATATTTTACAACCAGCCTCCCTGAAAAATCCATTACTTTTTATTGCTTTTAAATCTAAATCAAGAAGAGATCTTAATTTTGTTATTCTGCAGTGTAGATGTTTTCAGGGGGGGGGGGGCATTATATAGACCTTTTTCACTTTTTCAAATAGATATGAAAGTATTACACAGAGCCTGAGGTATTCCTAACGTTTAGTCATAGTTCAAGTTTGGCATGATTTGTTGATAATACTACAATCTTTTAAATTGTCATAGACTGAACTTTTGAAAGCTTACATTTCATTAAACCAGGGGTGTAAAATTGTCACTTGTCCTGCAATTTTAGATGGTAAAAATTAAGAAATTACAAAGAAAATCTTCCAATTTTTCATTCGTCTTGCACCAATTTCTACTTTCCAAAACAAGCATTCAAGTGGAATTTTACACTCCTGAAAACATTAGATTTATATTCAGAAAATAGACTTAAAAGTTTGTCAGTTATATTTACTGGAAAGAAATGGATATGATTTCACATCTTGTTCAGCTAAAGTGAAATTGAATTTTGAGCACAATGCAGATCTTCGACTTGTGCTTGAAAAAGATTTAACTGAAGTTGACGAAGATGAGTCCTTGCTCCTCTTGAAGGATGAGGTTTTCATTGTGCTGTGCACTGGACAAATTTGGACAAAAGATCAAGTTGTGTTGTCTGAATCAGCTCCTGCAGTCACAAGTGCAAGCACATCAGGTTTGTTTTACCAAATTACCATGCTGATGAGACATGGTGTGGCTGTAACATTTGCAAAATTCTGTCCACTTATTGTGCCAAAGGTCATTGTATAATACATGCATAAATCACTTAACAGCCTCTTTTGAGGGTTGATATCACTTTTGTCATTCCAAAAAGGATTTTTAAAAAAAAAAGATGTTTCAATTAAAAGAGCAGTTTTTCTTGTGAATATCTTTTTAGCTCACCTGAGCATAGCTCAGGGTGAGCTTTTGGGATACTTGATTGTCCGTCGGCCGTCGTCCGTCAACAATTTGATGTTTACACACTAGAGGCCACAATTTTGATCCAATCTTCCTCAAACTTGGTCAGAATGTTTGTCTTGATGATATCTTGAACCCTTTCGAAAATGGGTCAGGTTGGATCAAAAAGTAGGTCAGTAGGTCAAATCTTAGAAAAATCTTGTCGTCCGTCAACAGTTTTGATGTTTACACACTAGAGGCCACAATTTTGATCTAAAATTGATGATTTAATTTAAAAGGGAGGTCGGATCAAAAAGTAGGTCAGTAGGTCAAATCTTAGAAAAATCTTGTTTACACACTAGAGGCCACAATTTTGATCCAATCTTCCTCAAACGTGGTCAGAATGTTTGTCTTGATGATATCTTGAACCCTTTCGAAAATGGGTCAGGTTGGATCAAAAAGTAGGTCAGTAGGTCAAATCTTAGAAAAATCTTGTTTACACACTAGAGGCCACAATTTTGATCCAATCTTCCTCAAACTT
This sequence comes from Solen grandis, assembly GCA_021229015.1. Lineage (NCBI taxonomy): Eukaryota > Metazoa > Mollusca > Bivalvia > Adapedonta > Solenidae > Solen > Solen grandis. Next base: position 72,515,597 of record CM037781.1, on the reverse strand, counting down.
GGTCAGAATGTTTGTCTTGATGATATCTTGAACCCTTTCGAAAATGGGTCAGGTGGACAAAAGTAGGTCATAGGTCAAATCTTAGAAAAATCTTGTTTACACACTAAAGGCCACAGTTTTGATGCAATCTTCCTCAAACTTGGTCAGATTGTTTGTCATGATGATATCTCGAACCAGTTTGAAAATGGGTGGGGCTGGATAGAAATGTAGGTCAGTAGGTCAAATCTTAGAAAAATCTTGTTTATACTCTGAGGGCAACATTTTTGGTCCAATCATCCTCAAACTTTGGCAGAATGTTTGTCATGATGATATCTTTTGTGGATGGGGTCAGAAAATTCCTGAACATTGTTTCACCTCATCATCTTGATTCTAAAGCAATCTGTTTTGTACAGGCAATGAATGATACTTTTCTCAGGTGAGCGATCTAGGGCCATCTTGGCCCTCTTGTTTTTCATGCTGCGATTTACTTTTTGAGTCCAAAAAGTAAAGTAAGTATTGCAGTGCCAAGATTTATGTGTATGGACAGTTTGCAATAGATGGTGCAATAATTATCAATAACATTATTACTATAATTTTCCCAGGGGTATGACATATACAGAAGATTTAGCATCTGTATTTTTTTAACCTTAAAACAATAAGAATATAATTTCTTAGTGTAAATGTTCAATAGGCATTATGAACTTTTCTAGTTTGTATATATAACTTGTCATTTTCTCATTGTCTAACCATAAAATAAGTAACTGTGAGCTCACATATTTAGAGAGCGAGAGATATAATATATAACAGAACATTGTTTTTTTAAGGTTATATACATGTAACTTAATTATTTCAGTTTCTCCATCAGGAAGTGCTATTTCCATAACACCAGCAGTGTCCACAGACACCAATTCCATCTTGAAGATTGACATACCTAGGTTTAGTGACTATGTTAGAGCCAAACTTCTTGCTGGAGAAAGCCATGTAGTGTGGAATAAAATGATTCAGGAGGCAGCTTACCACTACATCACCCATTACCCAGAGATAGGGATCAACAACAGTTCGTCCGACTACAGGGAAGTTGGACAGAAAATGGTCCAAGCATTCCCTTCAATAATTCGTGATGGAACAAATCCTTGGGTACTGCATTTTCATAATCTATATTTGTTTTCATAATCTATATTTGTTTTCATAATCTATATTTGTTTTTCATAATCGATATTTGTTAACTACACACCTTGAATATGAGCACTATGCATTAGAACTAGGAATAAAAAAAATATTACCAGGGGACAGTTTTTTTTTTTAAGTCTAACTTGTCAGATATTAAAGAAGACCAGCAAGTAACTTAATTGTTTTGCACCACAAACAGAAAAGGGCAATTTACAAGCAGGACAGGTTGCCATTTTGTCACCTGCTGACACTATTCAGAGTTATTTTAAGATGAAAACATTTTTGCTGTGCACGCATAATAGGGTTTTGCATTTTCAGGCTGCTTCTGATGCGATGCATTTGCATACCAAAATATGGGATTTGCAATACATATAACATTATAATGCAGCCCTGTATAGAAAATTAATTATTTTTGTTACATTTATTTAACTGAATGTTTAATGACAAGTTATCTGAACTATATCTGAATATCTTAACGAAATCTTGTAAATTTATTAAGATGCCAAAATTTATTTTAGCTAAATGTTTAACTAAGATTTATGTAAAAAATATAATAAATAAAAAATAGATAAAAAATAGGTTGAAATTAGATATTCAATTTCATTTTAATGTACTTTTAACACCATTTTTTATACACCCAAAGGGGGCATTATGTTATGATACTGGTCGCCCGTCCATCTTGTGCATATCTTTAACCCCTTGAAAGAAATTGTAACCTGTATAAGGCAGCTAATCTGCATCAAAGGTTTTCTTTTTCTGATAATATGTAAACATTTTGTAGGAAAATATTCAGTCTTCATTTATTTGTCACATCTGTTTGATGATCACTATTGCCTGTCCCCTTTACTTGCCACATTAAACAGGCTACTAGAATGCTAGTCCCAGATAGTGGTCCAACTTAAATATTGTTGGGCATTTTAACCAGTGTCTCTGTAGTGATTGTGCATCAAGCATTTGTCATTTAGTGGTTGGCTAATATTATTTACATGTATTGTGATATTTATTGCAGAGTTTTTTCTCCAGTGCATTAAGTCAGAAAATCAGAAGAATCAGATGGGATAATAAAAGAAAAAGTCAGCCATCGTTGTCAGCTGATAATGCAAAACCACATAAGTCTCCAAAGAGGTTCAGAGTTGGGACATCAGACACAGGTGATGGTGACGGTGAATCCTATGAAGAGCATGTCAAGGAACTTCAGATAGAAATGGGGAAGAAAAAAATGGATGTTGCTCATGTAAAAGCTCTTCAGAAGTCAACATTCAAGTACAGGAGGGAATGGATAGGAAAGCTCCCAGATGGTGATGTTAACCTAATACTTGAGAAGTTTCCGTGCCTTAGAGAAGCGTGTTTTGTAAGTATATCTGTACAGAATTACATTAACACAATATGATCACATGTTTTTTTTTCTGCCAAAAATGGGGAAGAGGCCTCAGCCTCTTGATTTTGGGAAGAACTACTGATAAAATTGTCAAATTGAGGAGTGAAAAAAGCTGGTGTAACTTTGAATAATTTGGAAAATTGTATGATTTGAAAAATTTTGGATTGGGAAGACACTTTTTTCAGGCCTCTGTTAAATAGCGGGAAAAGCCCTGGATCAGTACAAATGCAGTAAAAATAAACTGAGGCTAAAACATAACTGAAGTAACCTATTTCCATAGCCAATATCATCAAATACTCATGACTTTTGTAATGAGTGATAGAACATCTTTCGACCATTGAATTTTACAACTGGGTTTTGTTGTACTTGTTTAAAGGTGCATCAGATTGCATCATCTTATTTGTCGCATCATGTTTTAAAACACACATAAATGGATGGTTTCATAATACTGTCAGATACAAATGGAAAAAAAAAAAAATTTCAATGTAAGCTGAAGATGGGGGGGGGGGGGGGTTCGATCCCTGAATGTGACATACTCAGCCTATAAGGGTAGTTTAAAGGTTGGTTTGCCTGGTGTCAGGGTAATGTGGCTGAATGTGGTATCATGCAACATGTTAATGGTGTGATACTGCAGTGTGGTATCTGTTTAAAATAGATATTGTCTCAGAATTACTGAAATACTGACAATGGAACATTATCTATTTTGCTTTCACTATTTCTCTTGTAGATTTTGCATGAATTCAAGATGATGTTGAAAATGGAGGATCTTCTGCCAGTGGTTAAGAGGTTCCAGCTAGTGTTTGAGGCAGCATCAGAATTCATGAAGAAAACTTCGGTAAAATGCAGTTTCTTTGTGTACTTTTTTTTAAGATTATTGATATATTTGAAATTTAAAAAATGGTAAAAGGATGTGATGTTTTATGAATGGTTTTTACATTGGTTTATTGATGTGTTGTTTTTAATGGAATTATGAAAATGCAGTGATCTTTATGTTGTATAGGACCACCTAGTGGACTTCAAGGTTACTGGTCCTGCAGACCACCTTATAATCAAAGTTACTGTTGAACCCTGGGAATTTAGTTAAAATTGTCCTAAACTATGTTTCCTTAGCCTTACTATGGCAGAGCTACAGATAAGTTTTTCATGAAATGGGTTTTTTACCCTTTGGTTTTAATATGAATTGGGTTTTTGCAAAATTCAAATGAGGTTTTGACCAATCTGAATAGGGTATTCTGTATATTTTGTATACAACTATGAACATTTTAAGTGGTTTTTTGGTAATTCTTTTGCATTTTGTTACCCCATAATTTGGAAAACTATTGCTTTTTGCCAAAATTAATTGGATAAATACGCAAATACTCCTCTTATCTGTAGCTCTGCTGTGGGTTCAGATATTCCAATAATTTATCACATTATTACATATATTTTATCTAGAGTGTCAGTGATGTTGACATTATCCAGTTCATGGAGTCTGAAACTGGCTTCAAGCATGGCAAGGGACAAAAGACCAAACATGTGTTGCAAGAGGTGGAGGTAAGTTGTTGCAAAAAATAATTTTATTTAAAAATATTTCTTCATGATATTTTGTAATTGTTTTGGAATACTACTCCATAAAGCTTCAGTTCTGATTGAGGAAACATTCTTGATTATGGTTTGCAGTGTTTTATTTATATGTATTTATGTTAGTAGCTAATGAAATAAATGCCCTTTAGCTATTCTAGCTCTAGTATATAAATGTATTCAAATAAACCAATGCAAACTTTTAAAAACTTAAGCAGAAGTAACCAAAACCAAACTGAACAGAAGAGACCTGTATGGTTGCACTCAAAAATTTTGCCTAATATTTTGCTATAATTTGTTCTTTTTAATTATTATTACTATTTTCTATTATTTATTTTACCTTTACATTTTTTTTTTCATTTAAAATAATACTTGTTACACACCCAAGGGTGTTATTATGTAATGACATTGGTCGTCTGTCCGTCTGCTGGCAATTTTGTGTCGGCCCCTTGAGAGAAATTGAAACTTTTTGACAAAAGTGTAAATCAAACTTTGTGATGTGCATAGTCTTTGTTTTGGATGGCTCTGTTCAAGGTCAAGTCAAATCTCATATGTGTGTGTATTGCCCCATTTTGTTTGTAGTTGACTGAGTCTGCTAATCTGGAAAGACTTTTGATGTCCCCGTCTAAATCCCCACCCAAACTATGTGCCATCAGCCAGGAAAAACAACTGGTGAACTTAGCCACTGTTGCAGATGGAGTGTATATTCTTCTGGATATCAGTGACATCATCAAGGGACTGCTGATGCTTGTGGCAATCTATTATATTATGGATTTAGACTATCCACGATGTTACTCTCAGTTACTTGGACTAATGCAACATGTTTGCCTCCAGCATCCTTTTCACGGTTTCAAGTCAAGTTTGTATATTCAATTTTGAGAAAGTTACAACTGGCATTGAATGAAAAATCTTAGTTTCAAATGACTGGCTTATTTTATTTTGGTGCTTATGTTACACTCAGTGACAAAATTGTTCTTCTCAGTTATTGATTAATAATTACATAATACCTATGTACTTATAGAAGTTTGCAAGTTTTTTAATGTTGAATTCTAGTATTTATGTTACTTTGTTCTTTGCTCAGTAGTGTTTCATTCAGTATGGTAATGTCTACAAAAGAAATAGGAGTTTGTATGAGAAATGATAAGAATTTATCGGTGGAACGTTGTCTATCCTTTATTCACATTGTAATGTAGTTATATCGTGGAATGACAGTTCTGAACTCTTCTTATATGCTGTTGTGTAAAATATTCAGTGTAAAAAAAGTTTGCAAAGTATAGGAATTAACTGCTACATGATTTTGTTGTTGGTTTTATGTTGTTCAAATAAAGTTTTCTATTCATTTACCATTTCTATATTATATTTTCATTATCATTTTTTTACTTTTATGGAATGTTAATTAGTGTAATCCTTTTTCTATTTTCAACAAACAATGGAAACCTTTTTTTCATATTCTCTTTTAATTCTATGATATTCAAAAGCCAGAAGTGCATATAATGTAACATTTGTGTATAACATGTTAGAAATGTATCTGACTAGCTACACGTGTGGTATAAACCTGCAAAACAAACTGTTGGAATTTATGTTTAAGTGTCCAGGACTATAATGGATGGGCTATTTGAATCACCCTGTCCTGTCGCGTCGCGTCCAGTCCCGCTATTTATTTGAAACTAGGTGCTAGGTAGGGGTAAACCTCACCTTTAGTGAAAACTAGTTTCAACGTGGGCGTGATTTGGTAAAACGTGTCACATGTTTAGCTTTAAAACACGTTGCATGTTTTCAAAAGGCGTTTGGTGTTTTAAATCTGTAACAAGTAACATGTTTTGCTTTAAAACACGTCACAAGTTTTGAAACAAAATACGTGACGTGTTTTAAACGTTACACTGAGGTGTTTTAGAAGAAAACGTGTGACGTGTTTTGACATTCAACATGTTTTATATCTGTAACAGAAAAGGTGTTTAATTAATATCAGAACGTTTCTAACATACATTCAACTTAGTAGCAATGAGTGCAATGTTCACACGGAGTGAAAATCGTAAAGTGTAAATAACCGTTAACTTCTAAACAGCCTCATTCCTTTCTGTAAAGTTTTCTTTTAATTGATATTATAATTTTTAGCACATAGATACATAGTAATTTGCTACTGTACATGTATAGCTCATATAGTTTTTGTACTTATTCATTTATTACCCCAATCAAGCCAAATGTGCATTATTTCTAATTTACGGGACATTTATTTTCTAATATACGGGACGGACTATCATTTAGGACTAAAAAAGGCCTATGTTCATTTCAACATATGATCTTGACATATGTCTGTCTATATCTATTAAGCTAATGATTGGTAATTAAATACAATAAAAGAATAGCTTGATAAAATTAAAATTCTGTGTAAAATAGTAACCCAGTTTGATATTTTTCCTTCATGTTAACCCTTCCTCAAAAATATTGCAGCGTACATGTAACATTCACTTACCATTGTGTAGTACATGACAAAAAGTGATGAAATTAGCGTATTGTGCATCAATTTCCATGAAAACAACCTGTTTTTGATGGGTTTTGTCCCGTAAGTTAGGACTCGTAAATTAGAAAAAATAGAATAATTGCACTGAAAATAAATCACCAATATGACTTTATTTTTGCAATGAATGTATTCAACATATCTTTTAAGAAAACTGCAACATAGCAGTTACAACTTGAGATGACAATATTTGTTTTATGTTATCTAATGGAAAAACAATGAGCTAAAACCCATGAGTCCCATATATTATAGAGCTTATTTTTCGTTTCAATAATCTGAAAAGCCACCTTTTTCATATTTCTATGGACAAAAGAATTACGTTAAACTTATGTTTTCCCAATATAAATGACATATAATGCATCTAGATGTTCAAAATTTTGAGTTAATTTTCCTCAGAATATACTTGGATAAATATTTAAATGTGCAAAAGATATAAAAAAAAATACTGGCGACATGCGATTTTTGGACCCCCTATGCCATATAATAGTTCGCATTTTCCTCCAAATGTTGTAAAAAACTTTTCTTATCAGAAATGATCATTTTATCGGATTGGAAACATTAAATACGGACAAATTTGTTTCGAACACGTTTTATGGACTGCTAAAGGATGGCGACATGGATTGGCAATTCTATATGAGATTGGGTCAAAAAAGTGTTTGCATTTTCAGTTAATATACTCAAGTAAACAATATATGATCATCAGAATGCTCTGGTTACCTCACCTGACCAAAATACTCCGGTGAGCAGTATAGGATCACCATGGTCCTCTTGTCTTGACTTACCATCAACAAATTATTCTATCACGCTCGTTTTTCTATCACACCATTTTTTGTGTTTTACATTTTCTTGACCTTTGAATTGTTCTTCCGCTTAGCTGAGTAGATAGAGAGCAAGCTCTACGGATCTAGGTTCGAGCCCAGGTTCTCAGTGACAATTTGATTGAGTACATTGTGTATGAAACAATTCATCCTCCACCTCTGATTCATGTGGGTAAGTTGGCAGGTTAAGTACTGGTAAAAATTCAAGGAACATTGGTCAGGTTAACTACAAGCCGTTATATGACTGAAATATTGTTGAAATGGCGTTTAACCCAACAAAACAAACATTTGGATAATTTGTGTTTGTGCTATGGAATCGCTTGGAAATGTGATTACTTCAACAATGTCCCAACACTCTGGAAGATGGCGGATATTAAGAATAATAATTTGTAAACTAATCACCTTTAACGGGATAACTAGCCAGTGATTACTGTGTCACTTTTTATTTCCAAGTCAGTGCCTAACAAGTTCTCAACGAAAACGTATCATCACAAGACCACAAGACAATTAGTTACATTTGTCAGACAGACAGGTAGATCATGTCATATATTTGCAGTATAAACATTATCTTAAAATCTAAAAAAAAAATCCACTGGCAATTGTTACTTGTTTGTTTTTTGGCGTTTAATGTCCTTTTTAGCTCACCTGAGCACAAAGTGCTCAAGGTGAGCTTTTGTGATCGCCCTTCGTCTGTCGTCGTGCGTCGTCCGACGTCCGTCGTCAACAATTTGCTTTAAACAACATCTCCTCTGAAACCGCTGGACAAAATTTAATGAAACTAGGCAGGAATGTTCCTTGGGTGAGGCTCTACAAAAGTTGCTAAAATAAAGTTGATCCATGAAGAACTCTGGTTGCCATGGCAACAAAAAGAAAAATAATTTGAAAACTTTAAAAATCATCTTCTTCAAAACTACTGGCCAGATTTCAAAATAATTTGGTACAGATGTTCCTTGGGTCAACCTCTACCAAAGTTGCTAAAATTATTCCGATCCGTAAAAAAACATGGCCGCCAGGGGCGGGGCTTATTTGCCTAATATGTATATAGAGAAACCTTTAAACAACATCTCCTCTGAAACCACTGGACAGAATTTGATTAAACTTGGCAGGGATGATCCTTGGGTCAACCTTCACAAAAGTTGCTAAAATAAACTTGATCCATGTAGAACTCTGGTTGCCATGGCAACAAAAAGAGAAAAAAAATGAAAACTTTAAAAATCATCTTCTTCAAAACTACTGGCCAGATTTCAAAATAAATTGGTACAGATGTTCCTTGGGTCAACCTCTACCAAAGTTGCTAAAATTATTCCGATCCGTAAAAAAACATGGCCGCCAGGGGCGGGGCTTATTTGCCTTATATGTATATAGGGAAACCTTTAAACAACATCTCCTCTGAAACCACAGGACAGAATTTGATTAAACTTGGCAGGCATGATCCTTGGGTCAATCTTCACAAAAGTTGCTAAAATAAACTTGATCCATATAGAACTCTGGTTGCCATGGCAACAAAAAGAAAAGAAAATATGACAACTTTAAACATCATCTTCTTCAAAACTACTGGCCAGATTTTAAAATTAATTGGTACAGATGTTCCTTGGGTCAACCTCTACCAAAGTTGCTAAAATTATTCCGTTCCGTAAAAAAACATGGCCGCCAGGGGCGGGGCTTATTTGCCTTATATGTATATAGGGAAAACTTTAAACAACATCTCCTCTGAAACCACTGGACAGAATTTGAATAAACTTGGCAGGGATGATCCTTTGGTCAACCTTCACAAAAGTTGCTAAAATAAACTTGATCCATGTAGAACTCTGGTTGCCATGGCAACAAAAAGAAAAAAAAGAAGAAAACTTTAAAAATCATCTTCTTCAAAACTACTGGCCAGATTTTAAAATAATTTGGTACAGATGTTCCTTGGGTCAACCTCTACCAAAGTTGCTAAAATTCTTCCGATCCGTAAAAAACATGGCTGCCAGGGGCGGGGCTTATTTGCCTTATATGTATATTGGGAAAACTTTAATCAACATTTTCTCTGAAACCACAGGACAGAATTTGATTAAATTTGGCAGGAATGATCCTTGGGTCAACCTCCACAAAAGTTGCTAAAATAAACTTGATCCATATAGAACTCTGGTTGCCATGGCAACAAAAAGAAAAAAAGTATGGTATTTTTAAAAATCATCTTCTTCAAAACTACTGGCCAGATTTTAAAATAAATTGGTACAGATGTTCCTTGGGTCAACCTATTTATCTCAGGTGAGCGATTTAGGGCCATCATGGGCCTCTTGTTTTCATTTGGAGACAATGTTTACTTGAGACAGATATAGTGCTGCCACATTGTAATATCACGCCGTAGACACGTGGCATGATACCACACCCAGTCACATTATCCCGACACCGGACCAACCAGTCCTGGAATTGCCCTTTATGCTGAGCGCCAAGCAGGGAGCTACCAGTATAATTTTTAACCACTTTGATATGTCGTGGCGGG
>CM037781.1:72455586-72505586 GCA_021229015.1 Solen grandis | reverse complement strand
AACCCTTTCCCTCATATAGACTCATTTTGACGAACTCAATAGGTATCACATAAAGCCAGATCTGCAGAAAACCACAGTTAAATCTTACCAAATTTAATTACAAAATCTTCATTTCCAGACCACTGAGGAGCAGTGAACAGCATAAAACCTGATCAGCCTGCGAGTAACTTGCAGGCTGATCTGGTTTTATGCTGTTCGCATAGGTCTTTTCATGGTTTCCTCTATGAGGGAAAGGGTTAAATCAATATATTACTGACAAACTGTGTGACAGATAAATCATGTTACTCACCTTTGTAGTGACAAGTGGATAACTTTTGTTGACCTTCCTTAGTCCGTCCAACATTTTGGGCAGCTCTGAAGGATTGACGGGCTCCACAGCTATCTTGATAACAGAGCTTGTGTTGAATTTCAGCGGCCGGAAAATGTACACCTGAAACAGACATTGTCCCATAGTCATAATGATGGCTCTAACTTTCTTCTTAGTTTGTTTGTTAATAGGGTTTAACGTTACACCAACAGTATTTCAGTCATTTGGAGAAAATGTCTATGCCGAAGTATAATGCCACTGACCACCCCAGTCAAATTATCCTGAAACTGGGCAGAGAACTTCCCTTATATGCTGAGTGCCAAACAAGTGAGCTATGCCAGTACCTTTTTTTATGACTTTGGTATGTCACAGCCTCGGATCGAACTGACAACCTCCCTCTCTCAAGGCAGACACTCACTATTTTTTTAAGAGATCTTGATATTTAACTTCTTGATGTTGAAACAAGGAAAATTCTTTATACGCTTTTGTGGGCATAAAAATAATGAGTTTATCAATTTCATATTTGTGGTATAATAAAATATCCTTTAAAAGTATCCCAATATTGTGCAAACAGACTCTGAAGGTTTAAGCATAAATTTTCAAGTGAAAAAAATTATTAATTCCTCCTAAAAGATTTTCAAAACCAACAAGTGAAGCATTGAGTCTGCAACCTATCCCACCCCACCCACAAAGAATATGCCTACTCTGCCACCATATCCACAAATAAATCATGACTTAATAATACCCAAGCCTCTCTATTACTTACCTCTTCATTCACGAGATATCTGTGATGGTTGCCGTCTTCACTATAGGCTGGTCGATCCCCTCTATCAAGATCCAGTTTCCGGCTGGTACCCGATTCACTTCCACCTTGTACCTAAGATACAATGTCAATATTAACTTCATGAAAACTTCCAGGAAATTAGCCTATGCAAAAAGTATCATCCAAATTTTGAGAGAGTAGCAGGTTGGTTTGATTTTGTTGGTTTTAAATTTCAACTGATATCTCAGTCACAATGGGATTTGATCTACCTCAGACAAATACCCTTTATGTGTTTGCAGTAAGGACAGGAACATTTGTACAAAGGCCAGGAACGTGGCTCTGCCAAGTCCATAACTTTAATTCTCTTGACTGGCTACTTCAGACAGGTTCAACTACAATGCAAAGCACCTTCACTGTTTCTGTAGAGAAGAAACTTAAGTCAAACTTTTTTCGATAATCTTTTTCGACTCAGTTCTGCCTGTCACCATTGTCACTTGAAACTTGCAGGTTGATCAGGTTTATACTGTTTGCTATTTATCTGTACCTTGCAGATCAAGAGACAACTCTTTGAAACAGGCTCAGTAATAAAAACAATAAGAAAAACAGCTGTCCGTAATACAGCACGCTCAACTGTTCTGCTGATTCATAATCTAACCCAATTAAGTTGCACACAAAACTTCAATAAATTATTTCAAGTTCAAAAAAGGCCATCATGTCAAAAGTTATCTATCTTGATGGTCTGACTGATGCCCCTGAACACCCAAATGAAGCTTCAAGTCAATCCCATAAGTGGTTGCTGATATTTAAGCATGATACAGTATGTAGTATATTGCATGCAAAACTTTAACCAAAATTTCTTAGTCCAAAAAATGCTATAATTTGCATTAAATTTGGTTGAGACTCAAGAGTTATCTAATTTGTTTAATGCCAGTGAAGACATTTTTGAATAGTTAAATCAATAAGCATAGCTGATTAATGATTATTACATGTAAGATAAAGTAACTTGCAGAGGTGTTAAAGTTCTAAAATAATCATTTGCCCTGCATAGCTTTCCAAAATAAGAAAAATATTTTAATTTTTCACTCACCTTGCATTAATTTTTACAAGTCAAGACAAGCAGAATTTTACAACCCTGATAGTAAGTTGCATTCAGAACTAAAAACAAAGCATTACAGCAATGCTGATGCTTGGGTGAATAGTATAGCTGTCCTTTTTCTTCAAAAAGTCGAGCTTAAAATGTGGTTTACAGAGGTCCAACATGTGAAACGGTGTATGTGACAGGAATAAGGTTATTATAAAATCAATCCTCATACCTGGCCTCTGAAATCCACAGTCGTCCGATCTGACCAAAGCGGGAATCTTCTTCATCTTGAAGACTGTAGTTTTCTCCCAGAATCCTCACTTCCTGGTTGGCATATAGCGTCCCACTGACAACACGGCCAAAGACATGGAAACACGTGGCATCTTGGGTAGGGTACAGCTTTGTTGTGTGTACCATCAGGGGCCCCTGGAAATTAACATATATTTCAGATAAATCTACTATTTTGTAAAATATGTCAAATTGTGCTAGAACTTTTTAATGAATGCCTCAAATGCATTGAAAAAAAGAACCAATTTAGTACAAAAATACTTATATTTTATGTCAACAGATAAGAAATCCTACAAAAACATACTACTTTAAAACTACAAGATTTTTACCCCTACGTAATTATGAACCTTTTTTCAATGAGTGACTAGTAAGTTATTAAGATGATAATTTACTAACATACTGGCATATATTGAGAACAAGAGTGTTCTCTGGAACATGTGTGTCACCTGCTGAAGCATGACTGAAAAACTTTGACAGACGGACAGACAGACGATGGAAATGTGACCCTATATGTCACCTTTGCTTACAGCTGGTGACACAAAAAAATTGCAATACAAGCGGTCATTTATTTGTATTTCCAACTACATCCTTAATTACTAAAGCTTATATACAACCGGACAGCCCAAATACAATTTCAATGTACTAGTAATGCAGTTAATATTTCTGAGTCACACTGTGTCATAACCTCCACAAGTTCAGACTCCATGGGTCCTGTGTAGATGTGTTCAATCTTCCGCTTGGCGTTGTGTAGTGGAGACTTGATGTGATCTACACACATGTCCACAAACCCTGTCCAAAGAAAATCATATACATTATTAAACAAGTTAATCAGATTCCAGGAAAAATCTCATGAGCGAAATTTGCAAACAATATGTCAAAGTTTATATACAGTGTAGATCCATTACTTCATACTCAAAAATATTGAAGGCAAATATAACAAGGGTCAAACTATGAACACTAAATCTTGGATATGTTATAACATGATCAAATAGAATGTGGTATCTAGGTTTAGAAAGAAAGCAAACTAATGGAGCTACAGTACATATATGGGATTTTTAGCCAATGGTTTTAAAAAATGAACTACAATGTAGACAAGTAAATTAACGTTTGACTGAATAAGAGAAAGAGAGACAAAGAGAGAAAATGAAACATTACAGAGAGAAAACATTAGACATTAGTAAAGAGGGGAAGAGAGACTTGAGGAATGACATAGAGATGAACAAATAGTATCTGATTTTATGTTTAGTGAGAATGCCTAAATACAGCTTACAAAACCACTAATATTAAAAAAATATATATAGATAATAACAAACATACACATCTTATTTGATATTATATTAAACCTAAACAGCTGATTAATGATCAAATATACGAGATTCAAGTACCTGTGAAATCACCGAAGAAGCGTCTACACACGATGCGTAACAATGGCCGAATATTGAGTTTCTTCTCCTCACTAGTGAGAGATATCCCCAACTCATCGCAGACTCTCGGTAGACTGTCATCAACATCACCAACAATCTGTGGGGAGGCAGGAAGACCAGTCAGAAATGTTATTGATATGAAAATATTTCAGATTTACTGATTAGCTATTAATAAAGACAATTCATACAATTCATACTACTTTAAATGGGACAGGATGGAATAAAATGATTGGGATATTAAACTATTCAACTTGTTTGGTCACAGAACCATCCCCCATTACAGATCCATCACACACGGAATTAGAGCTTTACAATTCAGACCCTGAACACAGTGCCTTGACTCATTAAAATAAGAAACTGATCTGTTCTCCCACGGTGGTCAACCTACTGATGATTGGGATCAACCTACTGATGATCGGGACAAAGTCTTTCTACCCTCCTCCACTTTAGTGGATAGGATTTAATAATATTGCATAAAAAAATGTTTTTTGAAATATACAACAAAATATAAAATCTGAATTTCACATTCAATAAAAATGTAAAAATTCCACAGACAAGCCACAATATCTAAGTTACCTGTGCAAATATCTTGTACATGGGTTCCAGTATAAACTCTACAAAACTCCTCTGAGAGGAACTATTTGGAGCCTTCTTGGTAAAACGTCTCCTGTAATAAACAGTCAAAACATGAAATTAATTAAAATTAACTCAATTAAGTATAATTATTTCTTACAACTTAAACCAAAACTTCTTATCATAGTAACTAAGTTGGACCAATACTCTGCATCTAGATTTCTTATGTCTCACTCCAGCAATCAATTTTTTTAAATATCCATTTTCTGGTACCCTTACTAATACAGACTGAGACATGGTGAGAAAGGACAGGCTAGACTGTAACAAAGTGATGCCTATAAAGTACCTAGCAGAGGTAAAATACAAATAAGATTCAGCATGAAATATAATAATGGAAATCATTGCTTTCTTGAGATTTCTTTATAAAATATTCACATACTGAAGTATGGTAAGAATGATAAAGGATGACATATTCAATAAAGAATGTAGAATAATTTCTATGAACAATGGTAAAAAATCAGAACATTTCTTTCTTTTCTTTGATTTGACATTCTCAAACGCTTGTGATAATTTTGAAAATGTTCAACCCTGCTGAATATAACATTAAGTGTTCCTTTGAACACATGTGTCATCTGCTGAAAGAAACATAACGGAAACTGTGACAAACAGATGCCGGAGAAGTGATCCCTATGTGTCACCTCTGCTTACAGCATGTGATACAAAGGCCAGTCACTGGAAATGAATGCCAATGTAGACAAAGTACTTAACTTACGTTTTACTGTTGAAGTACAGGTCTCCCCAGAGCCTCTTTGCAAACTCTTTCTCATTTATACCACCGTATGTGTCTGAGTAAATTTTCGCAAATGAGCCAAGCGTGAAGCAGACGCGGTAGTATGCGCTGGCGAAACAAACATTTCCAATCAGTGGTGACACCTGCTGGTCTCCTTCCTCTTCCGTGTATAAACTGTAGAAATAACAAAGGAAACCAAATCATTAACATCTGTTAAACTATTTTTTATCAAACTAGAATCGTAATTGTGATTAATGCTATGAAAAAAAAAAAAAAACATTTATAATTAGGTCAGAGTTCACTATCAAAGAACAATGACAAATACCTCCAAGTAATAAATAAAAATTTTTTATTAAAACACTCCAGTAAACACATAGGGAGGCAGTTTATTGGGCAAAAATCTCTGCAACAACTGTCACACAACCAATCAACTGTCAGTCAACTCGTACTTACATATTTCAAAATTTTTACTGTAAATGATACAGGGTCCTTCATTTTATAATGGAGGTCAAATGACCCCCTGATATGCTGATGCATAAAAATATTTGGTGGGGGGGGGATCATTTAGACAAAGTTAAGAGATTGTGCTAGTGTGTATATGTATATGTAAAAAAAAGAAAACCCTGTGATAATATGCAGTGATAATACTGACCTGATAATGCCATTAATATCATCGAGGATGTTTCTGAGTTTGAAATAGGCGTCAGTTGGGGGCAATTTAAGTTCCAGAATGAGACGGTCAATCTTGTTGATACACACGCAGATCGGGAGGCGTTCCTGCAGCGCGTGCTTGATCAGTCTCTCTGTATTCAGCATCACCTGTAATTACATCATCATCATCCATTTATATCATATGCCTTATTCTTCAGTCATCATCATTATCATCAACACTGTCATCAATGTTCTTACTTCAAAATGACTGTCGTCAAAATCATCATCATTGCCATCATCATCAGCAGAAACACCACAATCATCATCATCATCATCATCCTGATCTTCATCATCCTGATCTTGATCTTCATCATCCTGATCTTCATCACTGTAGTCATTACTATATTCAAGAGTGCTGTGGTCCAGTGATAACATACCAGACTGTGGATCCAAAGTTTTTGGGTTCAAACCCCGTTGGGGCAAGGATTTTTCATGACTTTGCCAGGCTCAAATCACTCACCACTAGTCCAATCCAGGAGATGAACAGAGGGATTAGCATAAGTTGTAAGAATTTGTTTCTAAAGCAATGTAAAATGAATTAGTTTAAAATATCAACCTTATTTTGATGAAAATAATCATACAACATTGCTACAAAGTAAATGAGATACTAAAAAAAACATACCCCATCTGCAGCGTCCACAAATATAACAGCCCCGTCACTGAGCCTCAGTGCTGCTGTCACTTCGTCCGAGAAGTTCACTTGTCCTGGAATGTACACAATAAAAGTGTCTCCTTAATTACAAGCCTTTTAATTGGTCATAAACAAACCTCTCTAATATATTACTCTATTGCAAAATTTATGTTCACACCTTAAATCACTTCCCATGGCACAGATGATTGCTTGTGTAGTCAACATTGTGCCAGGAAGTACATTGGGAGTACTTGAAGAAAACAAGTGTCTGGATCTGTGACCAATGAACATGACCAGGATAGGTCAAACTTGGAACTTAAAGGTGTAAAATTTAATATGCATTCAAGTCTACACTCTGCAAAAGTTTATTTTTTCTTCCAAACAAAATTTATCATGTAACCATAAAACTGAAGTGACTCCCTCAATGCAGATGTACAAAACAAGAAACACATCAAATGAACCGTAACCAGGTTTTCAAAGATCGCCCCAGGCAACCAGACTACCTTCTTCCAGAATGTTGATGTCATCATAATTCATTGATGACAACATAATATGCTTAATGACATCACAAGTACAGGGGAATTAAACAGGCACAGTCGCACTGCAATTTTATAAAGGCTGGTGAAAAGGTATGTCCCTTGACAAAGAGGAAGTTATTTAAAGAAAGCATAAACTATTTTAGTATCATTGGCCTTAGCCTTGACCCTATTGACCTGAAAATCAATCCTAAACTTCCTCTTTCTATAAGGTATCTACTTACCAAGTATGATTACTTTACCTTAATTCTAACAAGAGTTATTCGATAGAAACCACATGTTGATGCATGCCTGCACACCCACCAGCCCAATGACATACCCAATTCTAATAACCAGGTTTCAACTTCATTGAAAACCTGGTTAATAAGGAGGAAAAAGCAAAAAAGTACTCCTAATTTTAGAAGTCAGTGGGGACCCTGTCAATCTGCCATAATAAATAAATACACCTTGTTAAAGAAACTCACCTGGGGTGTCAAAGATGTTCATCAAGTAGGATTTGTTCCTGGTATCTGGCAGAACCAGTGTGACTGGAGTTGACTTGATGCTAACACCACGCTGGAAAAAAAGAAATTCCTTTTTATGGCTTTACCGATTTACTTTATCACATCAAAATCTTTTAAAACAAGTGGGTAACATTCTTTAATATATAAATACAGATTTAACATCCAACAGACAGTATTATAGTCATTTGGAATATCTTTGGAACACATCTGTCACCTTCTGAAGCATGACGGAAAAAATGTAATGGACACACAGATGACGGAAAAGTGATTCCTATATGTCACTTGCTGTAACAGTACTGCCTCACTGCGATACCACACCATAAACAAGTGGCATGATAACCAGAAAAATAAACCAGACAAAGCCTGAGAGGGCAAAACCAGTTCTGAAAATAGCCTGCTGAATGCCGAACAAGGTAGCTTTACCATTTTCTTATTTTACAGCTGTGGCTCCAACCTACAACCTCAAAGTGGATTGCACATTTAGCCACATGACCCTCAGTATGGTAAGCTCTACATATACTAGATATAACATACCTCTTGTTCTGTGAAGAGAGTGTCTGTGTAGCGTATCTGAAAGATAGAATATCATCAACTTATTTTGTGTGAGGAGTGTTTCTAGAGGAATTTCTATTCTTCAGCCAAATTTGTTTGTTTGTTTATTAATTGGGTTAAACAATGTCTACTTGAGACAGATATAGTGCTGCCACACTGCAGTACGACACCACAGACATGTGACATGATACCACACCCAGTCACATTATCCTGACACTGGGGCCAACCAGTCCTGGTACTACCCTTTTATGCTGAGCGCCAAGCAAAGGGAGTTATACCAGTATTTTTTTTTGTGACTCTGGTATACCTATGACAAGTACAAAATTATAACTATCACTAAAGGTGATTACTCCCCTCACATTGTCCTTATGTCAGTGTAAAACAAGACATAAGTGGTTCGACTCCGACAAAAGCTCGCACTTCTAAAAAGCAGGGATATAATAAGAATCATTTAACTTGTAAAATACAAAACCAGATGTTTTGATGTCATACTTTGGAATTAAGCAATACTTAGTGCAAAAGCAATAAATTAACTCGTCTTCTATTAATAAGGGAAAAAAAATTTGCATCTCTGAATGTTGATTCTTGTTTTAATATTAAACATATTATTTGAAGATAAGAACGCATGTATATTTTTTTGCCCATTTGACATAATGGAATCTTCCACTCTACATAATGTATCAGTCCATTACATTGGTACAGGGGGAATACTCACATCCTTGTCGTCCTTCACTTGAATCTCAGGATGTGTCTGAGATACGAGACAATCCACAAACGATGTCTGAAACAAAAACATGAATGTTCATCTCTTACAAACTGAATTCCTTAGTAATACAGTATAACTATTTAAAGGCATTAATTTCATCAAAACTTGTTATACACCCTAAAATAATGTGAAACAAGAGTCAAATCTATTAAACACTAGAAGATTTTTTACAGTTTGACTCTTTTAACATTTTCTTAATGGTTATCTTGAAACGAATAAAACAACACTCTACAACACACTGGAATTCTTCACCTTGACACTTACCCCATCATAGTGTAAATATTATATAATTCTACATCTGTTTGTCTATCAGCATTGCTAATATCATAAATACATAGGATAATACCAGGTAAGCTAATAAAATCTCAATTCTATACTAATATATATGCAGCTTATACTAAGACAATCAACAAAAATGACGCCAACACAAAGAAATAGTGAATATTGCTCTTTACCTTCTTCTTATAGTTAACAATAATTTATTTTTATTTCATGGAATCCGTAGATTTAAACATCATATATTTGATGTGGTCTAGAAGCAATCCATTCACCTGACAAGAGCAGAACTCGAATTAAGCACTCGCAAACTCGCAAAATGCGAGTGAGAAATTAATTTTGCGAGTTCCTTTTGTAGCTACTCGCATTTTTTTGCAAGTGAAAAGTTTTGTATCCAATCAAGATCGGCATATTTTTTTCTTTATTGGGAAAAGTAAAAAGTAAAATCTATTGAAGGGAGGCATAATAATTCAAACCTTCGCACACCTGCTAGACTGGCACATAATGTTTTCATATAGTCGTCATTACCCGATAACTACATATGGTGCACAGTCTGACTGTTTACTTTCCTCACTTTATGCAGCCAATTTGTAACAAGCTAAATGTCAAAGTATTATATACAACACATTTTTTTACCTCTTTAGAAAATAAAAAGAATAACAGTAATATAATAGTCAACTTACTATACATTATTGATATATTAACAATATTGTACTATTTCCATAAAGTATTTGTTAATAACTTAACTTGGGCGTCTCGCACTGAGAAGAGTTTGCCTTCATAAAATATATACCATTCATGAAATTGCAAGTGAATGATCAATTTTGCAAGTTGAAATTTCAGCTACTCGCAGAAATTTGTGACAGGCAAGAAAAGTTAGATTCGAGCCCTGAAGAGGGATCATCCCTGGGGAAGGACTCCATCAAGACCTTCCCTGATGTATTACTATACAGCGCCGTAAAATTCTCTCCTCTGATTGGTCAATAATATGTATATGACGCGTTAAAAATATTTATTAACGCAGAAATAGGAATGAACTTTGCAGTATAATAAATCTGTTATAGTTTCCTGACAAGGTACAAGACTCTATTCCCAGCTGAGAAAGTCATGTTACCTGAGCCACTAGGCAAGAAACTGTATAACTAATAATGTACTGGTGCTACCCAGGGTAAGAATTCCAACAACAATTCTTAGCACTAAATAAAACTTAAATACTTAAGGGCAAATTTCATCAGTCTTGTTTCTCCAATAAAAATACCCAAATGTTTCATTTCTTATCAATTATTGTTAGTAATTAAGGTAATAATTCATTTCAACTTATTCATGTACTTGAATGTTTCATAAAGTAGTAATGGTAGAATGTGTATCTACTTAGTTTAAGAATTTAAGTATTACTTAGCACTAAGAATTGTTGGCGGAATTCGAGCCAGGAACTATACAAGTAACAAAAACTTTGGTCCCAATCAAATATGGTAGATTTATGTTTGAATATAAAGAGAAGCTGTCATTGGTTACCTTTCCATGGTGTAAGTGTCCACACAGTGTTACATTTCTGATCAACTCTGGGGTGTCCATGAGATCAGCCAGAAATCTGGGAACAGAACAAGAAAAAATAGTTCAACTCCTTTCCAACACAAGAGTTATTATGCCATAGTCTACACAATGTGTATAAAATCTGATCAGCCTGTGAGATCTGATTTTACACTGTCTCGAACTAGGCAATACCAAATTTTAAACAATGGCAATAATTCTTTATTTCTTAAAATGAAATGCATCCCTAAAGTTTTGAAAAATTATCTAGCACAAAGTAAGGTCTGCTGGCTACTCCTAAACACTTTGGATATGAGGTGACAAATGGTGGTAAAACCTATTTGTGTCTACCAGCATACAATACGTTGTCTTGATTACAAATGACACAGTATGCAGCTAAATCTACTTCTAATCAGAAAGCAGAGAGTTACTCAATTAACCCTTTACTTCATGCATATTCATGTACATTTTTTTTATTTGATGGATATTAATTGATATATCTTTAAATGGTTTATGATATCACCACATATGATTGTGAAGAAACTGAACTATAATATTGTATGAGCAAACAGAGGAGACCTTGATCAGACAGTCCCTATAGGAGCTGTCTGATCTGGGTCTGCTCTGTTTGTCTATGTGTCAAAATGAGTCTTTATGAAGTAGAAGGTTAAGAAGATCATCCTCTTATATGAGTGGGTCATAACAAATTCAAGCTGTAGTAGCACTGGGTATCTGCCAGGATGTAAGTTTTTCTACCTCACCTGTCCATTTGAAAATGTTTTGGTACCACATTTGTCCAATAATCATAGAGTAATTTCACAAATATGTAGCCTATCTGTTCCTTTGACAGACTAACAGTACATAACCTAATGGGATACTCACTCCATGTTATATGATGTTTCAGGAAGGTCTTGCTCTGCCATTGAGAATTTTTTCTTCTTCACTGGAGCAATGATGGGTTCTGAAAAATTCAAAATAGAAGATAATCCCTGTCACAGTGACCCCTTGCATTTATTTTTTCAAATGGAGTCATGTGACCCATTGATATGTAGACAGGGCTCTCAATATCCATTTTCAGTGCCATTATTGGGCACCAATCACCCAGCCAAAAGTATGTTTTTTCCCCAATTTTCAAGCAAAATTCCCCGTACAATCGAAAATGCAAATAACAAGAATGGTCAAGTGGTAGATTGTTGTACAATACAGCTGTACTGTATAGTAGTTGATTTCCATTTCACTTTTAACCAATAAAGCTATAAGACAGGAACATTTTTTTACATTTTTATTAATAAAACTTTTGTATGTATGTGCAGCAAAAATTGCCTTAAATTCCCCTAACAGGAAATAATAACATGAAAAATTCCCCCTCCTGAAGGTAGAGGTACTGTTCTCCAAAACAAAGAGATAATTTTAAGATTCATGGAAAACCTTGTATTTTACTTGGTAGGTAAACAAATGCTAAGCTCCTGATGATGTCCCATTTTCACATTTCAGATGACTGGGATAGAAAAAAGAAAATCTATATATCAAAACAACAATTCCTCTGGGGGCCTCCATGGCCGAGAGGGTAAACTTGCTGAATTTAACACTCACTCTGCCCCTCACCGTGTAGGTTCGAATCCCGGCAGGGTCATTCGGATTTTCAAGTGAGGAAGCCTTCCAGCTGGCTTGCTGTAGGTCGGTGGTTCTACCCCGATGCCTTAGTGCATTCGGGGTATTCCTCCACCTGTAATTAGCTGGACGTCGCTAAATGACTGAAATACTGTCGAAACGACAGTAAACTCAAATAGTTAAGTCAATTCCTCTGGCTTACAGCTGTACAAGTGCTTTTTTTTATTCTAAACAATGAAAAATATAAATAATTAAAAACAAATCAAAGTTGTATTACCCGTCAATGGCTGTGTGTCTTCTTCTTGAATTATAGTCTGCAAAATGAAAAGTTATTTTTTCATTAGTTAATTGGTCTCTACGATTAATTAAAAGTCACTCTAAATTTGTGGCCAAAAGAAAGCTCGGAAAATTAAGATTTATCCACAATTTATTTCAATAAAACTTTTCTTTTTTCTATTTTACCATGTAAAAAATAGATCATTCTATTTGACAAAATCAAGTTTTTCACAAAAGGGTGACCTTTAAGTTAGATAGAAGTATGAAGACATTTCTTCAAGCAATAGAGGTTTGAGCTCACTTTGGTCTTCTATTGTGTGTTTGTTTGTTGGGTTTAACATCCTCATGTCTATTGTCTGTAGAAAATTTCTAAATAGACTCTATCTTAAACCTTTACCTCATGAATATTAGTGTAAAGTTTTATGGCTTGAAGAACATAAATTAACTGATCTTTAAATGGTTCATGAAATAATGGATATTTCTTTGCCCCAGATGACAGAGTAGAAACTGAGCTACAATGTTGTATGAGCAAACACAGGAGACCCTGATCCTATAAGAGCTGTCTGATCTGGGTCTTCTCTGTTTGCCTATGCATCAAAATGAATCTATATGAAGTCAAGGGCTATACTAATAAGTGCCTGTGACTCTAATACATTTTAAGAACCAGTCATCTAAATGAGCAAGATAAAATGATACTTTTGAATATGATAAATGTGATTAATACTGGGCCAACCAGTTCAAAAGCTACCCTTATGGTGTAAACCAAGCATTGAAAATATACAAGTAGCATATTCAACAACTCTGCTTCATTGTGATGATAAGAGTAGGGGATAGGGTCAAACCCTTGACCTCACGGCTGCAGGAAGGACGCTCCAACAATGTGTGTCAGTCTGTTTGTTTTCAGCAGGGAGTTATGTCCGACTTACCTCCACCTCTGGCCCATACACTTCCTCTGGTGTAGGATAGTATTTTTTATCCTCGTGCAGCACAACCTGCATGTCCGAGGCATCCTCATCATCTTGATCCATTGCCTCTTCATCCTGTGATATAAAAAAAAATGTAATCGGGTTAAAAAAAAAATGTGCAATGTGACCCAGTCTCAAGCCCAGAAGCCTTCATTAACAAGGTAAATGCTCTACTAGCTGATCAGACTGACCAGTTACCAAAATAAATACAAGCCCCCAAGCTTGAGCCGGGAAAAATTGTAGTTTTATAATTATATTGGCCAGATAGTTGAAAAATTAAAACAAAACATAGGCAGAAGAATTCTGGCTTGTTTATCTATGAAATCATTTTGTTGATGGCAAGGCAACATATTATATCTGCAACTTGGACCAAAATTTGTCCTAGTCAAACTGAAGCATTCTAAAATATTTCAACCAAGTAGTATTAACTTTTTTGACTACATAATTGCTAAAATTAATATCCGGTTAAAGAGTTCCATGTTACCACTGTATTGTACCTTTAATCCAATATGTTTTCCAAAATATTTGAAAATTCAATGAAGCCATTCAATATGAGATAAAAACAAATACTGTATAAACCAATACAATATAACCCAATTAAAACAATTTCAGCCTTTGCAATTTTCTTTCAATTAACTAAGGTTGCAAAAAAAAAAATCTGATTATTAAAGAATTTAGGTATAGACTTTTTTTTGTAGGGACAAGGATTAGATGCCAAAAAATATGTAAACATAAAATGCAGTATTGAATATTTCTTCTACCAAATTGAATAAAAAAAGTCACCAAGGCTGTCACTTACATCCCCACCACCATAATCCGGGTACTTTTCTACATCGTCTTGATCTTCACTATCATCACTGTCATTATCATCACTGTCCAGTTCAGGACCTATGTAGTTTCCAAACTCGTCGTACAAATCCCCGTCCATTCTTTTGTTTTTCAGAAACTGCTTCAAATCTGATTGTAGAGATAAAAGAAATATATATACAAGAGTGTTCTTTGGAACACATGCGTCACCTGCTGAAGCATGATGGAAAAAGTGTAATTGACAAGCGTGATGGACAGACAGACAGACAACAGAAAAGTGATCCCGATGTGTCACCTCTGCTTACAGCAGCTGACACAATTATGTGTGTTGCAGGGATATTTTCAGGGCTTTCCTATGGTTGGGGATAAAGTTACCCCTTGATATATAAATTTCTATGTTGGACTTGTCCTTTCTTCTTTTTAGACTGTACAATTAGTTGTTTATGGGGGTGCCTGGTTAATATAATTTGACTGAATAACAAACAGTGCAGATCATGATCAGACTTCAGGGGAATGTATTTTTGCTTTTTTTCCTTTTGGTGGCTCGGGTCCCATTTCTAAAATTGGCAGAATAAAACCAAACTCAATCTGACCTATGAGAACTACATGTACCAGGTATATGCGAATAATGAACCTATATTGGTCATGATAAAAATTGAAAACTGTCACAGGGAAGAATTAAAATCAACAGGTTAATTTATGAACTGCAATAACTATATAATAGACCAGTGTACCTTGCATCTCGAGTTTGGATATCAGAAATACTTTTACTTTATCAAATTACAGTTCATCTAAAGAATAACAAAGTGATTACTTGTGATCAGAATAGTTTCCAGTTCAAATGCTTATGTGTAACCCAGCTTCTTCAGGTGCTGAATAACTGAGCAAAATCATGGAATACAGTCATACAGAGTGACATTATTTACTTTGATTTCTCTAAGGCTGCCAATATGGTGCCTTTTGAGTGAGTGAATTATAAATGGAAATATTATGGAATCTCTGGTCATAAAGGAGAGTGGATTTCAACAGCCGTACAAAACTGTAGACAGAGAGTCAGTCATTTTGAGAAATGGTGTTTATAACTTGAAAGCTGTCATTAGTGGAGTCCCGCAGGCCTTGATTCTTGTACCACTACTGTTTTTAATTTTTATGAATAATTTGCCAATTTCAGTTCATAGCACAACAAAGTATATTGCTGATGATTCTAACTAAGGTTTATAGTCATATGAGCAATGAACTTCATTGTGATATATAGGCTATAGGCTGATTTAAATGGTTTATCAGTTTGGTCAAACAATAAGTGACTGTCAAAAAAAAAAAGATCTTGATTGGCTGTTTGAACCTCTACAACCACTCACATTTCATAGTTACATGAATTGTCACATCATTCACAAATTGGTTCTGAACCAACGGTTAAAATTGGAGATATGCCAATGTGAGCAATTAATGTTTTATGGAATTATTGAATTGGTTTATCTCATCTTTTTGCTAAAAGGACTGTTAACAATGGAAAACAGGGTGAACAAACCCTGTGTCAATGTGCTGGAAAATGGGGTACATTGTGCAAAATGGGTTGAACATTGCATGATAGTTGTGTTTGCATGGGTGAAAATGATGTGATTTTCGGTTACATAAATGTATACGTTTGCAACAGGTGCAAAGTTTTAAAAGATACCTTCTTAAATTGCTAAGATATTGGCATTTTTCTGAGAAGTATGCAACAGGTCGATCTGGAAATGTATCCCTTGTGTTAGTGATTTATGCCCCCCCCCCCTTTCTTGTCGAACCCCTTCGGGCAACATCGTTTAAATATTACAGGTTTTAAATAAATGACATTTCATAATTATCTTGTATATGCAGATATTTTTAAAAGGAATGAATAAGTATGACCCTCAAGCGTACATTTAAAATTAAATTTTAATGAATTCAAATTTTGAAATTCGCCGGCACGAAATGCTTTGTTCCGTTTCAGCAGGTTTCGTTAAAAGGCAGATTATTTTTCAAACAACTGATTGCAACACTGAAAACATGAATCTCTGTATAAAGATTTAAGTCCTTTGTGGCTGGCAAACTTAACTGACCATTAAAATCATCTAAATCGACATGATGGATTGTTTCAGCGTGTTGATAAAATCAAGCTAGCAGTCAATAACGATGTACCGGAAATAATTACCTCCCTTGAAATGACAGTGTTTATTCTACGGGACCAAACAGAAAAATGACGGAAAAATGATTATTGCGTTATAAATTATTTCTTGTTGAGAGGTTTAAAATACAGAAATTTAAGATTAAAACTTCAGAAATTTGCAAATTAATTATCAATAATGATAATAATATCACAAATCAATATCTTATAAGCATTTTCGTAATATTTTTACAACTTAAAGGAAATACATATAATTCTTGTTCAACCAATACGTTATAGCAGAGGGTATTATAGACTCTATATAGCTATCGCCATAAAAGAGGTTTAACACAAGTTCATATGTTTTCTACTTATCAAAAGAATAAGTGTCATAATCCCTATGGGACACGGTGTGGGCTGTTACAAATGTACCTTCTTTCAGAAAATAATTCAATTTTCTCCCACCATTAAGTAATTGCGCAGCATATTGCATATAGCCTTCCCCAAGATAGGGATATAACATAGGTTCATATGTTGTCTACTTAGATGACGCTATCCAGTGATATCAAAGAATAAGTGTCACAATCCCTATGGGACACGGTGTGGGCTGTTACAAATGTACCTTCTTTCAGAAAATAATTCAAATGTCTCCTTCCATTACGTAATTGCGCAGCATATTGCATATAGCCTTCCCCAAGATAGGGATATAACATAGGTTCATATGTTGTCTACTTAGATGAGGCTATTCAGTGATATCAAAGAATAGGTGTCACAATCCCTATGGGACACGGTGTGAGCTGTTACAAATGTACATTCTTTCAGAAAATAATTCAATTTTCTCCCACCATTACGTAATTGCGCAGCATATTGCATATAGCCTTCCCCAAGATAGGGATATAACATAGGTTCATATGTTGTCTACTTAGATGAGGCTATCCAGTGATATCAAAGAATAAGTGTCACAATCCCTATGGGACAGGGTGTGGGCTGTTACAAATGTACCTTCTTTCAGAAAATAATTCAAATTTCCCCCACCATTACGTAATTGCGCAGCATATTGCATATAGCCTTCCCCAAGATAGGGATATAACATAGGTTCATATGTTGTCTAATTAGATGAGGCAATTCAGTGATATCAAAGAATAAGTGTCACAATCCCTATGGGACACGGTGTGGGCTGTTACAAATGTACCTTCTTTCAGAAAATAATTCAATTTTCTCCCACCATTACGTAATTGCGCAGCATATTGCATATAGCCTTCCCCAAGATAGGGATATAACATAGGTTCATATGTTGTCTACTTAGATGAGGCTATCCAGTGATATCAAAGAATAAGTGTCACAATCCCTATGGGACACGGTGTGGGCTGTTACAAATGTACCTTCTTTCAGAAAATAATTCAAATTTCTCCCACCATTACGTAATTGCGCAGCATATTGCATATAGCCTTCCCCAAGATAGGGATATAACATAGGTTCATATGTTGTCTACTTAGATGAGGCTATTCAGTGATATCAAAGAATAGGTGTCACAATCCCTATGGGACACGGTGTGGGTTGTTACAAATGTACCTTCTTTCAGAAAATAATTCAATTTTCTCCCACCATTACGTAATTGCGCAGCATATTGCATATAGCCTTCCCCAAGATAGGGATATAACATAGGTTCATATGTTGTCTAATTAGATGAGGCTATTCAGTGATATCAAAGAATAAGTGTCACAATCCCTATGGGACACGGTGTGGGCTGTTACAAATGTACCTTCTTTCAGAAAATAATTCAATTTTCTCCCACCATTACGTAATTGCGCAGCATATTGCATATTGCCTTCCCCAAGATAGGGATATAACATAGGTTCATATGTTGTCTACTTAGATGACGCTATCCAGTGATTTCAAAGAATAAGTGTCACAATCCCTATGGGACACGGTGTGGGCTGTTACAAATGTACCTTCTTTCAGAAAATAATTCAATTTTCTCCCACCATTACGTAATTGCGCAGCATATTGCATATAGCCTTCCCCAAGATAGGGATATAACATAGGTTCATATGTTGTCTACTTAGATAAGGCTATCCAGTGATATCAAATAATAAGTGTCACAATCCCTATGGGACACGGTGTGGGCTGTTACAAATGTACCTTCTTTCAGAAAATAATTCAAATTTCTCCCACCATTACGTAATTGCGCAGCATATTGCATATAGCCTTCCCCAAGATAGGGATATAACAAAGGTTCATATGTTGTCTACTTAGATGAGGCTATCCAGTGATATCAAAGAATAAGTGTCACAATCCCTATGGGACACGGTGTGGGCTGTTACAAATGTACCTTCTTTCAGAAAATAATTCAAATTTCTCCTTCCATTACGTAATTGCGCAGCATATTGCATATAGCCTTCCCCAAGATAGGAATATAACATAGGTTCATATGTTGTCTAATTAGATGAGGCTATTCAGTGATATCAAAGAATAAGTGTCACAATCCCTATGGGACACGGTGTGGGCTGTTACAAATGTACCTTCTTTTAGAAAATAATTCAATTTTCTCCCACCATTACGTAATTGCGAAGCATATTGCATATAGCCTTCCCCAAGATAGGGATATAACATAGGTTCATATGTTGTCTACTTAGATGACGCTATCCAGTGATATCAAAGAATAAGTGTCACAATCCCTATGGGACACGGTGTGGGCTGTTACAAATGTATCTTCTTTCAGAAAATAATTCAATTTTCTCCCACCATTACGTAATTGCGCAGCATATTGCATATAGCCTTCCCCAAGATAGGAATATAACATAGGTTCATATGTTGTCTACTTAGATGAGGCTATTCAGTGATATCAAAGAATAAGTGTCACAATCCCTATGGGACACGATGTGGGCTGTTACAAATGTACATTCTTTCAGAAAATAATTCAATTTTCTCCCACCATTACGTAATTGCGCAACATATTGCATATAGCCTTCCCCAAGATAGGGATATAACATAGGTTCATATGTTGTCTACTTAGATGACGCTATCCAGTGATATCAAAGAATAAGTGTCACAATCCCTATGGGACACGGTGTGGGCTGTTACAAATGTACCTTCTTTCAGAAAATAATTCAAATGTCTCCTTCCATTACGTAATTGCGCAGCATATTGCATATAGCCTTCCCCAAGATAGGGATATAACATAGGTTCATATGTTGTCTACTTAGATGAGGCTATTCAGTGATATCAAAGAATAGGTGTCACAATCCCTATGGGACACGGTGTGAGCTGTTACAAATGTACATTCTTTCAGAAAATAATTCAATTTTCTCCCACCATTACGTAATTGCGCAGCATATTGCATATAGCCTTCCCCAAGATAGGGATATAACATAGGTTCATATGTTGTCTACTTAGATGAGGCTATCCAGTGATATCAAAGAATAAGTGTCACAATCCCTATGGGACAGGGTGTGGGCTGTTACAAATGTACCTTCTTTCAGAAAATAATTCAATTTTCCCCCACCATTACGTAATTGCGCAGCATATTGCATATAGCCTTCCCCAAGATAGGGATATAACATAGGTTCATATGTTGTCTAATTAGATGAGGCAATTCAGTGATATCAAAGAATAAGTGTCACAATCCCTATGGGACACGGTGTGGGCTGTTACAAATGTGTAATTGCGCAGCATATTGCATATAGCCTTCCCCAAGATAGGGATATAACATAGGTTCATATGTTGTCTACTTAGATGAGGCTATCCAGTGATATCAAAGAATAAGTGTCACAATCCCTATGGGACACGGTGTGGGCTGTTACAAATGTACCTTCTTTCAGAAAATAATTCAAATTTCTCCCACCATTACGTAATTGCGCAGCATATTGCATATAGCCTTCCCCAAGATAGGGATATAACATAGGTTCATATGTTGTCTACTTAGATGAGGCTATTCAGTGATATCAAAGAATAGGTGTCACAATCCCTATGGGACACGGTGTGGGCTGTTACAAATGTACCTTCTTTCAGAAAATAATTCAATTTTCTCCCACCATTACGTAATTGCGCAGCATATTGCATATAGCCTTCCCCAAGATAGGGATATAACATAGGTTCATATGTTGTCTAATTAGATGAGGCAATTCAGTGATATCAAAGAATAAGTGTCACAATCCCTATGGGACACGGTGTGGGCTGTTACAAATGTACCTTCTTTCAGAAAATAATTCAATTTTCTCCCACCATTACGTAATTGCGCAGCATATTGCATATAGCCTTCCCCAAGATAGGGATATAACATAGGTTCATATGTTGTCTACTTAGATGAGGCTATCCAGTGATATCAAAGAATAAGTGTCACAATCCCTATGGGACACGGTGTGGGCTGTTACAAATGTACCTTCTTTCAGAAAATAATTCAAATTTCTCCCACCATTACGTAATTGCGCAGCATATTGCATATAGCCTTCCCCAAGATAGGGATATAACAAAGGTTCATATGTTGTCTACTTAGATGAGGCTATCCAGTGATATCAAAGAATAAGTGTCACAATCCCTATGGGACACGGTGTGGGCTGTTACAAATGTACCTTCTTTCAGAAAATAATTCAAATTTCTCCTTCCATTACGTAATTGCGCAGCATATTGCATATAGCCTTCCCCAAGATAGGAATATAACATAGGTTCATATGTTGTCTAATTAGATGAGGCTATTCAGTGATATCAAAGAATAAGTGTCACAATCCCTATGGGACACGGTGTGGGCTGTTACAAATGTACCTTCTTTCAGAAAATAATTCAAATTTCTCCTTCCATTACGTAATTGCGCAGCATATTGCATATAGCCTTCCCCAAGATAGGGATATAACATAGGTTCATATGTTGTCTACTTAGATGAGGCTATTCAGTGATATCAAAGAATAGATGTCACAATGCCTATGGGACACGGTGTGAGCTGTTACAAATGTACCTTCTTTCAGAAAATAATTCAATTTTGTCCCACCATTACGAAATTGCGCAGCATATTGCATATAGCCTTCCCCAAGATAGGAATATACCATAGGTTCATATGTTGTCTACTTAGATGAGGCTATTCGGTGATATCAAAGAATAAGTGTCACAATCCCTATGGGACACGGTGTGGGCTGTTACAAATGTACCTACTTTCAGAAAATAATTCAATTTTGTCCCACCATTACGTAATTGCGCGGCATATTGCATATAGCCTTCCCCAAGATAGGGATATAACATAGGTTCATAGGTTGTCTACTTAGATGAGGCTATTCAGTGATATCAAAGAATAAGTGTCACAATCCCTATGGGACACGGTGTGGGCTGTTACAAATGTACCTCAATTCTCAATCCATCTCATCATGAGACACAATTATATATATGGCTTAGGAGTGGGGATCTGAAAACAGTTTTAGAGATATACGGTCATAGGTTGGACCTGTCCATAAGTTTTCTCAAGTGACACCAAAACACTATTCAATTCTCCCGTACCACCAGTATGAAAAATAGTAGATTTTTCGAGTTTTGATTTTCGTTTTATGGCTTTCGTAATAATACATTATCTCATATAAATGAAATAATCCTGACATAAGTTTTGTATACTAGAAAGTAGCAAGAACTACATGTATATGAAACCAAGACCACAAAATTCGCAAATTCCATAACAAACTAACTTTAAGTAATTTTTTTTTCGCCGATGGATATGTTGCAATCAGTGTATGATGATGATGTTTATTTTTACACGGAAAAACATACGTGACCTACATTTGATGGTCCATCGTTGTCCAAAAGGGTGTATCATAAATGATACATTTGCCGTCTTTAAAAGTGAAATCAATTCAAGTGACGCATCTAATATTTACAGATCGTCAACAGAGAAATCGGTTTATTTCGAATGATTAAGAATAGTTTTGTATAAAGAAAAAATAACTGTTCAAATTGTATATGGATTCATTAGTTTTACCGAAACTAAGACAGGCTATTTTCTTATTACCTCTTTGACCACATAATACGAACTACAAGAAAACACGCACACACGCGCAAACTAATCTAAAGAGTCAAATTCGGACTTAATTAAAGTTTCAAAAATCGGTGTTGTTTAGTCATTAAAACACACCAAACAGTGCTTTGAGATATGGAAGGGTATTAACGCAAAAATTACATCTTGCATTCGTACATTATAACTTGCATTCGTACATTTACATCTTGCATTCGTACATGCACATCTTGCCTTTGTATATTACATCTTGCATTCGTACATTCACATTTTTCCTTCGTACATTACATCTTGCATTCGTACATTCACATCTTTCATTCGTACATTTGCATCTTGCGTTTGTATATTTACATTTTGCATTCATACATTCAATATTACATTCGGTTATCTAAGGTACATCTAGCATTCGTACATTTACATCTTGCTTCCGTACATTTACATTTTGCGTTCATACATTCAATATTACATTCGGTTATCTGATATTGGAATCGTCCTTAAGCATTTTGCTATTGAAAGTGGCATGATGCATTTCTTAATTTAATGTTTTAGCCTTATTTCCAATTTTACCAAATTTGATTACAATTGACTGTCGGGTTCTGGACGGAAACTTCCGACAACATACGAGTAGTATGCAAAAGTTGCGTCCATTGTTTCAAATTTAGCCATCTGTAATTTGATCAACGCTGTTGCACAACGTCAGTCTCATTTCTTGTTACGGTAAGGCTTTTGTATACAGTCTGTACTGCATTGAAAAGATGATAATGTATCAAAAGCTTTGTAACATTTTTTAAAATTTTAAAATTAATACACAATTTTGTAGGTCTACTAGTACTATTAATATTCCGTCGCTTTGAGCTATTAAAGCGAATACAGGTCAATTCGTAACCAAAATAAATCTATTTTCATTTTTAGAAAAAACGACCATACCATAAAATCCTCATTTAACCAATCATTTTATTAATTACTTTAGTGGTCTCTGCACGTGAAAATTGTTAATATAAAACGAGAGCCATGTTGGAATTGTCAGAGGACATTATTACTTTTTTTCATCTATTGCAACCTGGGGCAGAAGTCTTTCTACGGCATAACACATTGTAAAAATATTTTTAAAATAGCACACTTTTAAAATGCTATGTCCATTGTGGCATCTGAATTAAAATATAATCAATTCTACCGTTAACGCTTACCAATTATCAACAATCTAAGAATATGGACAATATTAAAATAAAGATAAAATTTGTCATAATGTAGAAATAGAACTCGATTTTGCGATCATATATATAATACGCTGACGCGTGCAGAGACTTAATAATCTTAATCCTATTCTTAACATCTGGCACGTGTCCTTTTGGCTACGGGCAAAATAGACTTGCGGTTACTCGTCATCGTTTTTATTACATAGTATATACCTTACATAAAGAACATTTCCATTAATATAATTATTTTTACCCGCTTCATTTCATCCGACACGTGTTCTTATGACCACGGAGATAATATGATTATACTTTTACATATTACAATAACAAAAATGCGATTTTAGAAAACCATATTCAGTCTATTAAGAAATTGAATATTTAAGAAATGTCTTATTTTTTCATAAAGTTCTTAGTAAAAATAAAGTCACAAAAAGAAAATTCATCATCCCCATCGTTTTAATTACATAAGCAAATGTCCTAAATAAATTACATTGCCCTTAGTCCAATTATCCTTACTTCTTACCATCTGGCACCTATTACGTAACGTCTATTGTTTATTAGGATTGACACACACACATTTCCATTCAACAAATCGCCGTGGGGCGCAGTCACGGCAGATCGGGACCCTGATTAAATTTGCACCCTTGTATGATACCTTTGTACTGGGCTCATATATAGACTTGGATAACTTAATTTTGTGATATTGGAAATGAAAAAAAATCCATTTCGCTATTCTCAGGCAACTCCGTGAACTGCGAAATGGATATACCATCATCTAAGCCGATATCACAAATGCTAAACGTCTTCTGTATTAATGTTATTTTTCATATATTTATAATGAAAAAAGGGTCTATATAATGTCGCATTGTTAATTTTAAATGCCAATTTCGCCATTCTCAGTCCATTTCGTCAGTGTGGGCGGGACTCATTAATAACATTTACCATTTAAATATTGCATATCAACGATAAATAAGTTATTTAGTGAACTAAAGTATCATTTTCATCACATAAATAACGTAGTGAAATATACCAAATTATGATATTATTAACTTCATTCCGTAGCTTTATCTATTACGTGTTGTTGTTGTTGTTTTTTTTTGGGGGGGGGGGGGGGGGGTTGCGAAAAAAGACTCGGTTTCCTTGGAATGGCAAATCTGTACAGTATTATCTATATTTTTTTCACCAAACTTCTAGATATTTATATATTCTAAACAATTATGAACGCAAAATGTAAATGTACGGAAGCAAGATGTAAATGTACGAATGCAAGATGTACCTTAGATAACCGAATGAAATATAGCCTCATCTAAGTAGACAACATATGAACCAATGTTATATCCCTATCTTGGGGAAGGCTATATGCATTTTGCTGCCCATTTACATAATGGTGGGGAAAATTGAATTATTTTCTGAAAGAAGGTACATTTGTAACAGCCCACAACGTGTCCCATAGGGATTGTGACACTTATTCTTTGATATCACCGAATAGTCTCATCTAAGTAGACAACATATGAACCTATGTTATATCCCTATCTTGGGGAAGGCTATATGCAATATCCTGCGCAATTATGTAATGGTGGGACAAAACTGAATTATTTTAATGAAGGTACATTTGTAACAGCCCACACCGTGTCCCATAGGGATTGTGACACTTATTCTTTGATATCACCGAATAGCCTCATCTAAGTAGACAACATATGAACCTTTGTTATATCCCTATCTTGGGGAAGGCTATATGCAATATGCTGCGCAATTACGTAATGGTGGGACAAAATTGAATTTTCTAAAAGAAGGTACATTTGTAACAGCCCACACCGAGTCCCATAGGGATTGTGACACTTATTCTTTGATATCACTGAATAGCCTCATCTAAGTAGACAACATATGAACCTATGTTATATCCCTATCTTGGGGAAGGCTATATGCAATGCAATTAGTAATGGTGGGACAAAATTGAATTTTTAAGAAGGTATTTGTAACAGCCCCACCGAGTCCCATAGGGATTGTGACACTTATTCTTTGATATCACCGAATAGCCTCATCTAAGTAGACAACATATGAACCTTTGTTATATCCCTATCTTGGGGAAGGCTATATGCAGTATGCTGCGCAATTACGTAATGGTGGGACAAAATTGAATTTTTAAAAGAAGGTACATTTGTAACAGCCCACACCGTGTCCCATAGGGATTGTGACACTTATTCTTTGATATCACTGAATAGCCTCATCTAAGTAGACAACATATGAACCTATGTTATATCCCTATCTTGGGGAAGGCTATATGCAATATGCTGCGCAATTACGTAATGGTGGGACAAAATTGAATTTTCTAAAAGAAGGTACATTTGTAACAGCCCACACCGAGTCCCATAGGGATTGTGACACTTATTCTTTGATATCACTGAATAGCCTCATCTAAGTAGACAACATATGAACCTTTGTTATATCCCTATCTTGGGGAAGGCTATATGCAATATGCTGCGCAATTACGTAATGGTGGGACAAAATTGAATTTTCTAAAAGAAGGTACATTTGTAACAGCCCACACCGAGTCCCATAGGGATTGTGACACTTATTCTTTGATATCACTGAATAGCCTCATCTAAGTAGACAACATATGAACCTTTGTTATATCCCTATCTTGGGGAAGGCTATATGCAATATGCTGCGCAATTACGTAATGGTGGGACAAAGGGATTGTGACACTTATTCTTTGATATCACCGAATAGCCTCATCTAAGTAGACAACATATGAACCTTTGTTATATCCTATCTTGGGAAGGCTATATGCTATATGCTGGGCAATTTATGTATTTGTGGGACAACACTGAATTGAATTTTCTAAAGAAGGTACATTTGTAACAGCCCACACCGAGTCCCATAGGGATTGTGACACTTATTCTTTGATATCACTGAATAGCCTTATCTAAGTAGACAACATATGAACCTATGTTATATCCCTATCTTGGGGAAGGCTATTGCAATATGCTGCGCAATTACGTAATGGTGGGACAAAACTTAATTATTTTCTGAAAGAAGGTACATTTGTAACAGCCCACACCGTGTCCCATAGGGATTGTGACACTTATTCTTTGATATCACCGAAAAGCCTTATCTAAGTAGACAACATATGAACCCATGTTCTATCCCTATCTTGGGGAAGGCTATATGCAATATGTGCGCAATTACGAATGGTGGGACAAAACTGAATTATTTTCTGAATGAAGGTACATTTGTAACAGCCCACACCGTGTCCCATAGGGATTGTGACACTTATTCTTTGATATCACAGAATAGCCACATCTAAGTAGACCACATATGAACCTATGTTATATCCTTATCTTTGGGAAGGCTATATGCAATATGCTGCGCAATTACGTAATGGTGGAACAAAACTGAATTATTTTCTGAATGAAGGTACATTTGTAACAGCCCACACCGTGTCCCATAGGGATTGTGACACTTATTCTT
Organism: Solen grandis; assembly: GCA_021229015.1. Lineage (NCBI taxonomy): Eukaryota > Metazoa > Mollusca > Bivalvia > Adapedonta > Solenidae > Solen > Solen grandis. Next base: position 72,478,415 of record CM037781.1, on the reverse strand, counting down.
TGATATCACCGAATAGCCTCATCTAAGTAGACAACATATGAACCTATGTTATATCCCTATCTTGGGGAAGGCTATATGCAATATGCTGCGCAATTACGTAACGGCGGGACAAAATTGAATTATGTTCTAAAAGTAGGTACATTTGTAACAGCCCACACCGTGTCCCATAGGGATTGTGACACTTATTCTTTGATATCACCAAAAAGCCTCATCTAAGTAGACAACATATGAACCTATGGTATATCCCTATCTTGGGGAAGGCTATATGCAATATGCTGCGCAATTACGTAATGGTGGGACACAGTTGAACTATTTTCTGAAAGAAGGTACATTTGTAACAGCCCACACCGTGTCCCATAGGGATTGTGACACTTATTCTTTGATATCACCGAATAGCCTCATATAAGTAGACAACATATGAACCTATGTTATATCCCTATCTTGGGGAAGGCTATATGCAAAATGCTGCGCAATTACGTAATGGTGGGACAAAATTGAATTATTTTCTGAAAGAAGGTACATTTGTAACAGCCCACATCGTGTCCCATAGGGATTGTGACACTTATTCTTTAATATCACTGAATAGCCTCATATAAGTAGACAATCTATGAACCTATGTTATATCCCTATCTTGGGGAAGGCTATATGCAATATGCTGCGCAATTACGTAATGGTGGGACAAAATTGAATTATTTTCTGAGAGAAGGTACATTTGTAACAGCCCACACCGTGTCCGATACGGATTGTGACACTTATTCTTTGATATAACTGAATAGCCTCGTCTATGTAGACAACCTATGAACTTATGTTATATCCCTATCTCGGGGAAGGCTATATGCAAAATGCAGCGCAATTACGTAAAAACTATTTTATGAAATTCACGGTTAGGTCCATAATCATCATCATACCTTTGTTGAAATCTGTATAATGTTTGACGAGGTACATGTACTAGAATAAGTCAATAAAATATATTCTGATTCTGTCTTTAATTATAAATACCAATATATAGAGCATATTTGTGTGTTTTGAGTGGATATTGTTTTTATTTTAAATGAGTCATCTTTTCCTGAATACTATTTTTTTTCCGTATTAACCCCAAGTAGAACAATTTTAAAAGAGACGATTTAAACTGCACTGTAATTCATGTGACGATTTACCAATTATAATTTATAACCACATTATCTACAAAAAGATATAAAATTATACACAATACCTTAACACGTTCAGGTAGCTCCCGGAGAACGAGGCTGAACATGGTTCCGTTTCTATCGAGTATCCCTTAAACTCGAAGTTAAATATCACTTAAACGTCAAACGTCACATTTGCAGTACTTAAACCAAACCATTCAAACTTCTAAAGATCTAAAGATGTGCCTCCTTATCATTAATTGCCGCAAGCCCCAATATTAATGCCATGCTTCAGGTCATGCGTCACTTCTGTGACAGCTCTTATTATTTTACAATATTAGCCTATATCAAATGAGCCAGCTGATAATGCGACATTGGCGTTTAAGTGATATTTAACTTCGAGATTAAGGGATACTCGATAGAAACGGAACCATGTTCAGCCTCGTTCTCCGGGTGCTACCTGAACGTGTTAAGGTATTAGGATCCTAACTAATTTTACCAAGTTAGATTGCTAAAATTTTGGTTTTGTATAGATCAGTTTTTATTTCAAGTAAGATAAAATATTAAAAAAAAATGAAAAGTAGGTAATTATATTTCCTTTTATATGAACATAATGTTATTCTGTCACCCTGTTTAATAAATCATAAAACAATAAATTTGCAAAATAGAATAAAAAAAATATAAAAAGAATAAATATTTAAATAAAAAGACTGTAACGATGAATGCTTAAAAAACATAAATATATTTATTAGATAGTTTATCATCACAAATGCTAGTTCTGAATTAGTATCCTAATACCTTAAAACGTCAGTTGACGGCCAATTAGCTATCACCTATGCATCACTTATCACCTATATGAAAGGGGTTAACCATAGAAATAATTTATTCTAAAATTTCTTAGCAAATAATAGTAGTTTTTTTCATGAACATAGGACAATTAATCCGACGTGAAAGTCACAGGTTTATCACCCATGGTATCGTCTGAAAGGGCTGAACCATGTTCATGTATACATGTACAGACATACAGACGGGCGTTGGAACGGAACGAGACAAAACAATATGCCCCCGATCTTCGTTCCGGAGCATAAATATTATATTATACCCCAAAGCGGAGTCTGGGTGCAGGAGTATTTCAGTCAAACATGACTCTAACTTTTCAACCAGTAAGAAAATAAAAAAATACCTGTACGCGAACGCAAATTACCTTGATAAAATTCCAGTTGTGGAATGCTACACTATCATATACGAGTAATCGCTATTAACTTTCATTAAGTTTTAGACTTCGGAAAAGACGGGTCGAAAGAATATGTAAATATATGTCCGCCTGAGGGGTAAAATGTTATACTCACACACAAACAAATGAGCATACAATAATCATTTTTACTGGAGCTATCGCATAATATATATAAGTACACACATGCCATGTATACCGCATATCTAGCTATTATACTTGCAGAAATAAAATAATTAGAGCTCTGCGCTAAATTATGTTACCCCCATGGACATAAAGACGCACGTACTCTGCATATTTGTGCCTGTTTTATTATTTAAGATAAATTGAAGTACGTGATTTGGCAAAGTTTATAGAAGTATTTATATCAGTAGAATTTTACTCAGTGTCCTAGACTTACAGACAGACAGACAGACAGACAGACAGGTACATATGGTCAGACCAAAGACCTAAGTGTCCCGCATTATTATAATGAATAATACACCAGCTTTCACCAAATATCCCTTCAAAACCGACGTAATACAATATCATATTTTTTTCAAGTACCAATCTTTATCAATTAAATCTTTAATATGTAAAATGTATCGCACTGAATTATGTAAAAATATGATAGATCTATAGCGAATATCAGCCGCTAAACTGCCCACAAGATAGGGGACCTATTATAATTTGTAGTGTATAGGAAGTGCTTTGTAAAATTATGATAAAAAAAATTACATATATATATATTTTTCTTACATAAAAATAGCCGGACACTGGACGGATATAATATATACTCTTGAAACTATATACATTTATTAAATATCCAGTATCAGCCTCTCTTAATACTATGCATATAGAGAGACCCTGCTAGTATATATTTATTTTTTATTTATTTTCGCTGAAATTCATCTCAAGGGGATACAAGAGCCATATCGGTAAAAATAGACTTTTTGTTCGGTAAAGCCCCGAAAATAAACTTTTCATTAAGGGGACTTAACTGTGCAACATTTTTCCTTATTGACTGCTGTTATTGACTGCTAACTTGATTTTATCCAGCGTGTTTTCTTTTACACCGGAAGTAGAATTCCCTAAACGTTAGAAGCCAATCGCAACTTCCGTCAATATTATTTTCTAACGATGATAAAAGATATACCCAAAGACATATCGGTGGCGTTAGATAAGCACAACCATATTTATTTAGTTATTAGTTATTAATATCTATCGTATCGAATAATGATTAAGTTTCCTGATATTGTTCTTAATTTTTGAAAAAAAAAAAATCAAGTCTAAATGGGGGGAAAATCATTTATATTGCCGGGATACAATGTCCTGATTTTGACTTAAATCCCGTTAATTACAGTTTGGAAGAGGCTATCGGCACGACGGTCGTGTCGATAACTTCTTTTGTCCGCACGACCATTGACAGTGTTGCGTATCGACACGACCGAAATACGTATCCCAACTAGACTAAGTTTGAGGTCAGAGGTGAAGCAGTCTGCACATAATGGATATTTATTACATGACATTGAGTACTTTAAGCTTAACAATAAGAATATGGTGAAGAAATTATACAAATATATTTGATTTAACAGACTTAAAAATAATTATAAATATTATATTATTATTCGATTTGTGATTAATATTGAACTATTTTAGAAACTTTGGGGATTAAAGTATTAAATTCGAGAATGTACAAATCATTATCTTTGAAGCATTTCATATAGGAAGTAAATTTAAGCATAGATAAAACCTCAGAATCAAAGCGTCCCCTCCACCGCAATCGACGGAGTAAACGTCACTGTAAAAAAGCGCACGGTCTTTCATTCATACGGAGACGGTGAAACTGACTATAATATACTGCAGGTATTTATAAAACAAGTCTCAATGTGCATCAAAGAAAAGTGTTTTGATCAAATAACTTAATATTCATCAAAGAGATTGCAATTCAGTCAGAATACGATATGGAATTTCGTGAATACGAAATATATTTTGAAGCTATTTGTCAGCTTAACAAACAATGGTGCGTAGCTTTATCTAGGAATATCTACCAATGAGAATCCTTAAAATATTAATTCGGCACTGTCTACGTCATCATCCCTTAGTAGGTCATGGGTGAGCTAGATTAGACAGCAACGCCAGAGTAATTTTCGAAGATGATCCCTAAAAGTGACGTGGTGTTATAATTAACATGTGAGGAAAGGCAATGAAAAGGGGAGAAAAAGACAAAATACTCAGTTGGAATGACCAGTAACTATTATTTTTGCACCGACATGGTATGCTAAAACCCCGGGGTTTGATTTTTGGTTGGGTCACAATATATTTTTATGATTTCTTGATAGTTCGAAAGCAAAATCGAACAATTTACTGCCAAACCAGACATTTTCTAAACAATTTTATAGAACACGTTCTATAGAGATTTTCTCTTAATCTTCTGCTTGTTGGAAATCATGAAAGCCAGACCCTGACAACATAGATGTTCCACTTGAAAAAATTATTTTGTGAGAAGAACAATAACAGCTAGCTAGCTTCCACCTTACGTAAAGAACAGTCTTGGTCAGTATGCTGCAGGCCTGTTGCTTACTATTGCGGCTACAGCCGCAAATAATATATTCCTTTGGTTGTGTGATTTCCTTATCTTTTTTTGTAAAATTTCGGACATGTTTCATTGACAGATAGCCTAGATTATCCGTAAGTGTACACGTCACATGCGGATTTCCCAATGTTTACAGTAATTTTTAGAAGGAGCAATAAATAAATCAACTGTTTTTCTGATACTGCAAACCAGGAATTTATTTCGCGCATTTTAAGTTAGCAAGTTTCGTGGTCGGATTATTTCCGCGAAAGTAAAACGCCGCGAATCACTCTTCTGCCACAAATACGCGAAAATTTGTCGCTACAAGAAGTTTTACTAAGTTTGACAACAGTTGGCCCATTAGCGAAGTGGTTCACATAATCAGGCTAGTTGCCATTCGAACGGCGTTGATAAGGGGTGAGATTTCGAGTCCCACCTGGAGAACAATTTACAATCTTTTTTTTTTCTTTCTTTTTTTTATACTATTTTTGCAATATAAGACACATATATTTTTTTATATTGAAAGTCATTATTTTACCTATTTTATATCAGGGATTCTACATTTCTACAAATCTATGCGTTTATCGGCACCTTACAGGTGGCATAGTCTAATCTTTCAGCATTTAGTTTGCTTGTTTGTTGTTGGGTTTAACGTCCCACCGACAGTATTTCAGTCATTTGGAGACGATGTCTACTTGAGACAGATATAGTGCTGCCACACTGCAGTATCACGCCTAGACATGTGGCATGATACCACACTCAGTCACATTATCCTGACACCGGGCCAACCAGTCCTGCAAATACCCTTATATGCTGAGCGCCAAGCAAGGGAGCTATAACAGTACCATTTTTTATGACTTTGGTATGTCGCGGCCGGGGACTGAACCCACGACCTCCCGCTCCCGCTCCCGAGGCGGACGCTCTAACCACTCGGCTACCGGGGACGGTCAGCATTTAGTACATTACCCTTAAATGTGAATATAACAACTGCAAAGAACGCTAGTTGGTACACCGTAAAGTCTGTGTTCGTTGTCTTAACTTTATAGCCGTTATTTTATGCGACTTTTTACTTTGAAATGATCTCTTAGCACAAACAAACAAACTCAAAATAAACGAAAATATTGAAAAATAAAAAGCGAAACATTGTTACGTACTTACTTACGTACAACATTTTGCTTTCTAAATTGTGTCCAAACGCACGAGTGCGGTCTCGTGGATGCCTCGCGTAGCCAAAGAGAGGCATACTTATCTGACGTGATAGCCTCGTTTCATATCCCCGTGTATAAAGAATCCCTGATTATATTAAGTTCATTTGTAAATAAAATCAAATGAAAAAAAAAATATAATGAAAGTTTGTTGTTAAGATTTGCTTCCAAATATTCATATAATCTTATAAACTGTAGGTAAGAGAAATGGGGAGAATAAGAGTGGCGATATGCTTATTGTTAGCAATCCATTGAGACAAATGATGTGTTTTAAAGACCGTTATAGCGGGTTTATAACATTTGGTTTATTGGCATCGCTTGAACATTTGATCCTCGTTTATTACATTTACTTTAATAAACAAAAGAAATACGACATCATCATCTTTTTTTTTTTAAAGAAAAAACTTGTTCTAAAGAATGGTTTGAAAAAAGAATTAGCCCTGAAAAAATAATGACTATGAATGTTAAGGGTTTAGGCGAAAAATCTAAAAGGAATAAAGTTTTTCAATGGTTAAAAGATCAGCAACAATCTATATATTTCTTACAAGAAACTCATTTACCTAAAAACAAAGTTGCAGAATGGCAAAAAGAATGGGGTGGACAAATGTATTGCAGTGGAGTGAAAACAAATGCAGAAGGAGTAGCAATTCTCATACATCCGAGACATAAATTTGAAATAAAAGAATATAAAAAATATAATAGCTGGCAGATTACATATTGTAAGTTTAGAGATTAATGAAGATACAGTTCATCTTATTAATGTTTATGGATATAACGAAGATAATACTAATATATTTTCTGAGTTATATAAACTGATTGAAAGTAAGTACGGTGAAATTATCATTATTGGTGGTGATTTTAATGTGACAATAAACCCATTCATAGATAAAAATAATGGTAAACTTATACACATAAAAAGTGCAGAGAAAAATTAAAAAACAGCAATTGAAGATTTCAACATAATTGATGTTTGGAGTTATAAAAATCCTACAAAAAAGCAATTTACATGGCACTCAAATCACACTTCAACAATATCATGCAGATTAGATTATTTTCTTATATCAGAACATATACAAAACATGGTTAAAAAGTGCGTTATAAGATATGGGTATAAAACGGATCACTCAATTGTTCAACTAAGATTAGAATTTATCAGTCAAAAAAGAGGTCAATTAAATAATAGTTTAATACTTGACAAAGAATATCAAGAAAGAATCAGAAAGGAAATAAAAAAATGGAAAAAAAAAAACAATCATGAAGGTTCGTTATCTTCTTCAATTTTTGTAATATGTATTGAAATTTTATCAAATTATATAGCAAATGATAGAGAAATTAAAGGAATTGAACTAAACCAAATAGAAATAAAGCAAACATTATTTGCAGATGATGCAACATTTTTTAAGAATGGTCTTGAAGATTCTTTCGAGAAACTAATACATGTAATAACACAATTTGGTCATATATCCGGTCTAAACCTTAACAATAACAAATCTGTAATATTAAGAGCAGGCACGTTAAAAAAATCAAATATTGAATTCTGTAAGGAAAAGAATTTTAAATGGACACGGAAAGGAATTAATTTTTACAATGAAAAACAACACATTCTAACACAAAATATTTATCCAAAACTTGAAGAATTTAGGAACTGTTTAAAACAATGGCAACATAGAAAACTTACACTTATGGGGAAAGTTGTATTTATAAAAACATTTGCTTTACCAAAACTAGTATATCCTTTTACAGTATTACCTAAACCACCTAAAGAGATTATCAATAGAATTATAAAAGATATATTTTCCTATTTATGGGACGGCAAACCTGATAAAATAAAACGTGACGAATTGTATCTAAATTATAGAGAAGGGGGGGTTAAAATTGACGGGTATAAATATATTCTTAAATGCATTGAAAGCTAGCTGGATTAAACGATTATTAGATACAGAAAATAAGGGATGCATGAAAAGTATATATAAAACATTATTGACAACCTCGGTGGGAAAGTACTTTTGGAAGGTGAATTAACTGAAGCTGATGTTAAACAAATATGTAAAAAGAATATTTTTTTGACAGACGTTTTAATAAGTTGGTATAAAATAAAGACACATTATGAAAATAATATAAATAATATCGTATGGAATAATTCAATCATAAGAATTAACATGAAAACTGTTTTCTGGAGGTCATGGTACGAAAAAGGTATTAAATTTATTGACAATTTATATGACTTTCGAACAAATAAATATTATGATTTTGAAAGTTTTTCTGAAACATACAATATTCCGAAAGAAGATTATCTTAAATATAACCAGCTTATTCAAAATATACAAGAGGATCTTAAACAAAGTATAAAGATAGATTTTTTAATGGAAAATAGAAGAAAATCACTAGTAGACGCAATAAATAAGATACAAAATATTTGTAAAGTCTTTTATAATTATCAATTAACAAAAAGACAGAAAAATGAAATTAAATCTGAAAACAATTGGCATAAATGGTTAAATAAAAGTGATTTAAATTGGGAAAATATATATATATGCAAGGTTATATATCAACGATAGACGTTTCTTTACGATGTTTTCAGTATAAATATTTAAAATGTTTAATAGCCACAAATGAATACTTGTTCAAATGTAACATTGTCGAATGTCAATTATGTGATTTATGTAATATGCATGTTGAAACGATTGAACACTTATTTTGGTAATATATGTGGAATCGTTTATTAAACCATTTTTTAAAAAAAATGTATACATGTTTCACTTGACTTTGAAATTGTAAGTTTTGGATATGACAAAACAATGAGTAATATTTTTTTAAATTATTTCATATTAGTAATGAAATATTATATATACATAACAAAGTTACGTAAGGGTTGTTTAAATTTTGAAAACTTCCTTAATTATTTTGAAACAAAGAAAACAATTGAGGGAGAAATAGCTCTTAAAAATGATAGTATAACACAGTTTCAAAATAAATTCATAATATAAGCAATCAATCAGAGGCTATTTCTTTTTTTCTTTTTATCTTTTTCTAATTTTTGTATAAAAAGATTTCTATATCATAAAGTGATTTTTTCATACTAAAGTTTGGGAACTATAGGATAGCTAAACATTTGAAGACTGTAAGAGAGAAATACATTAACATTAAAACTTTATAAACGGTCGTTATAGGGAGAAAAACGGTACATATATATTTTTGACATGTCATTATTCAAACAGTTGCATATTATATTTGTACTGTACATTTGTTAAAACGTTTTTGTTATAATAAATGAAAAAACAAAAACAAAAAAAAACAACAAAAAACTTGTTCTCTCAGCGCTTTGATTTTTTTTTTGCTAGAGTTACTTGACATAAGGGCTAAATACTTTTCATAAATAGCCAGTGACCGTTTTATAATGAAAAATATGTTCTTCTTATTGAATAATGCAATGTATTTTTTACAATTTTAATATTTAAGTGCCGATTTTTTTCTACGAAATCGTGGGACGAAATTCTTAAGATAGTTTTTTTTTGGGGGGGGGGGGGGGGCGTAGTTGTCTAACCTCACTTTTGACCTAATTTAAAATAGATCGTTTTGAATTTTGTGCTCTGCAACCCTGATGTGATGCTTTGGTTAGACCAGAGATGTAGCTCCATGGTTAGACCGACTGATAATAAAACAAACAAGCCATCCTTTTAAAAAGAATGACATTTTATTATTTTAAATATTAGTTTAGTTGTAGCACCTTCAAACAATTTTCATTTCGTTCACTACAGTATGAACTGTCCCTTGACAGTTGTCTCTCAGCAAATGACTACTGGCAGGGGCGTACCCAGCCTTTTCAACTTGTAAGCCCATAGAAGGGATTCAAAGGCTTAATTGCTGAGTCGGTGTCACGTTGTGACAGGTACCTGTGATGAAAGTTCAGGAATGGTGATGTCCGCATGCGTGAAAATGTGGAAAATTTGAGCCGTGACAGAAGTTACATAGACTGATCATACAGAATATATTAACAAATAAATATATATAAAATACTTGGCATGGTGTTTAAAGATTGTTCTCTACTTGTTTTGTGAACTCCTGTACACTTTTACACTTGTATCTTAAAAAACATTCACAGTGGCAATGTCAGTCAACTATGCAGCTAAAACCACTGGTGATCTGACCTTGATTTAAAAGAATTGTAAAAGATTCGGTTTATATATTTGAAATAAGGATTAATTTTTGAACGAGCAATGTCCGTGATATGTGCTTATAATATCGTCAAATAGTCGCTAATTCAATGCGTACATCTTTCATCACGGTGTAACTTTAGTTGACAACGTTTTTGCGCATGTGCAGCCAGCATTTTACCATGTAGAAGTGACGTCACGCTCCTCGTCTAATAAGATAGCGTAGCGGTTTATGACAGAACTTTATTTCTGCAGTCGGACCCTCATTAAACTTCAATACATACATACATGACAGAACTTTCTTCACGAGGTAACTTTCATCACGTGACAGGTGATGACTATTGGCAGGGGCGTACCCAGCTTTTTCAACTGTAATCCTGATTACAAAAAAAATAAACTTTCATCACGTGACACCGGAAACAAGCGGAGAATGCGCGTTCCAAAGTATCCCCTTCCAGTTTTTATTGCATTTTTTATTTTGAAAATGTCATTTTCTTGACCAACTTGTAGGCCCGGGCCTACATGGCATAATAGGCTACGCCACTGTATGCAGTGCCCTAATAGCCAGTAAGTATAAATAACAGCAAATAACAGCAGTCGTGCCAATAAGCAACCCTATCCGCACGACGGTCGTGCCTAAAAAGAACGTTATCCGCACGACGGTCGTGCCAATAGACACTTCCAAACCCTTCATATTTTTTAACTTTCGCTTTTAAATTTTGGTTGTAAAATGTAAAAACGGCAATAAATAACAGAATCGAAAGAGAAAATATGGAATACTCAGAAGTGAAGAATATTCTCAGAGACGTTCAACATGTCGCACAGGATAAAATATATATCAAACGTAAATTTATCTTAATATTTCCTTTAAAGTTTACAAGTATCACGATATTTGATTTTGACACTTCCAACATAATTTTAAGTCAGCTTATGTTAAAACAGAGATTAAGAGTTTCAAAATCGGCTAAAAATCATAATCCTTGATCGGAAATAATCGGAAAAGACATTTCGTTCAATCCTCGATTATGTAATCTGATTTGTAAACAAACCATCACTTGTATTTTTCAATATATGTAGAATGTGACTTTGAAAAAAAAAAAAACAAAAAAACAGACAAATATACTATCAAAGAATGTAAATAAATGAGTCAAAGACAAGTATGAATGCTATTAATGCAAGATTATACCCGAAAGGGGAGTTTGTGCAGTATATATAGATAGATAGATAGATAGATTGAGAAATAATTGGAAAATAATAGGGAAAAACTTTCAAAAAGGATTCAGAAATAGAGTAGATCTAGTTTATGTTAGAAAGCACTATGTTTCAGTATTCTTATTTCTATTTCTAATATAATACTTTATACATTGAAGGATAATACTAGGGGTTTTTCTGCAATTTAAGGTTTTCCTTTTAAAGCATTTTTGAATATAGTGCTTTCTATTGTGATAATTGTCAGTTTTTTTTTCTTCTTCTTCTCCGTGTGTGTGATAAATTTATGTACCGAAAACTAGCCACTATCATTTATTTCACTTATTGCAATTCATTTTCATTCAGGAGTATTTCGGGGGGGGGGGGGGGGGGGGGCGTCAGTTATTCTATAATTTAATAATTGATAAACACAATGTATTGTTTTTTTTTTTAATTTTATAACTAAATTAAACAAGCACATAATCAAATAAAAATTAATACATGGTCGTCCGGTCCTAGGGAGGGTTCCGCAGACTAGCAATTTCTCTTACATGAATACCGCAGTCGTCAGTTCTGTTTCATCGATAATATCAGAGACGTAAATACTTTAATATAGCTTTTGATAATATCAACATACTAAATAACAAACAAACACAACAATTTTGAGCAATTTTATAAATTCATTCAGGGATATATTGGCTGAGAGAGGATTTGACAGACGAGAAATTTCGGTTAATACGGAAATCTCGAATTGGCCCATTTAAAAAGAAATAAGATAAAAAAAAAAAATAATAATAAAACACTTCATAACCAAAATAAAGCATAAATGCATTGATAACTCATAATATAGCATTCTAACACTTATTAAGCCCTACAATATATGGCTATCCCAATTATCTAGGGTATTCCGGTTTTTCGGAAGTATTTTGGTATTTCGGTAAGTCGTGTGACCCGTTAATATTGTTTCTTTCATTTCTTGGTACACATACTCTTAATTACTGGCAAGGAAAGAAATTATTGGAATCGATTATGAAGGAACACAAATGATGATCGCCGACCTCGGCAGCTTTCGATCAATCATCGATTATAATAGATCATCGTTTAAACTGTAGGTGCCTTATGTTTTAATAAAATGTACAGTATACTATATGCAATATGTTTATTAGGTATATATGGGTCCATATAGACAATTTGTGTTAAATGCCTGTGTCTGTTATTTGCCCAATGATGAGACTGCAATCTGAAACATCACTCCAGTGACTTTTTTTGTTTGTAAATTTACCACCTTTTATTACACATGGTTTCCCCGTAGCCAAAAAGTGACATTTCTAAAATAATAACCTATTTTCCAAATGAATTAAATTACTTTGTTCTCAAAAGAAATAATAAATGGAATTTAAATTGAATGTGTGTCATTCTTACAAGTAATGTTAATATTGATTAAAACAAAGTATTAGGGGGGCATGCTCCCCCTGAAAAAAAATTTGATTCTAGGATGACGGAGATCACTCTGAGGGGTATATGGGGAAATGTGGTAGCTTTTTTCTTATAGTTAGATATATGACTTGACTATTTGAGTTTACAGTTGCTTCAACAGTATTTCAGTCATATAGTGACATCCAGATATATGATTTATACATTGAAATCTAAGCCTTGGGCTACGTAGTTCTATTGCTTGGGGCCGAAATTTTTACATCAGCATTTTTTTATTTTATTTTTATGCTTTTTGTCCCTAAAATTAACTTCAGTGCACCTTATTAGTTCCCTACAGTGTTTACACTGGAGGGGACTATAGGACAGGTTTGCCCTCCGTCTGTCCACTTGGATGTCCGTCCTGATGTTTGGAAATCTGGATCCCACGATAACTTTAAAACTGTTTCAGATAATATTTTGAAAATTGGTATGTGAATAGATGGCAGTATGGAGACTCTGCATGTAACTTTGTTTTTTTTCTTGAAACAAAATTCTGGTTGCTATGGTAATGGAAAAATATATGCACCTCACTGGTAGAGGACTCATGTGTTGCTTGCAACACCAGTAACTTGTTTTCTTCTGTTTTGATAAGATTCTTTACCCAGGCAGGCAGTTAACAGGCTAACTGTCGTTCTTGGGAAGGACCAGTACTAGACTTACATCCTCCGTAAAAATTTCTCGCATACAAAAAACATAGGTGGTAGCCGGGGCTCGAGCTCACAGCCCTTTAAACCAATATATCTAGATCTGTGAAAATATTTTTTCTATAATTTATGATTTATATCACCATTAATATGAATTTTATGGCACTGGCTGCAAAGCTAGGTTGTGAATTCTAGTACAGCTGGGGGACCTTTTGGCTATATTTTAAAAATCTCATTAAAAATAAAAAATAAATTGGAAAAAAAGTTTGAATATTAAAATGAAAATGATTGAGAATATTATTTTCTTTGCACAATACAGTATTTGGGCTCTATTAAAAAAAAAACATAGGTTGATTACATTCTATTAAATTTATAAAAAATGACATGTCTGTTATTGTCCATTTGTTGTTTTAAATATGATTCCTTTCTATTTAAATACACGTATTTATGTTCACTTTATAATCTGTAAGAGAGAGCACTAAAGCCATCCATAAAATAAATGTTAGGATTTTTTATTTTTGGTTGCAGTTCAAAAGTATATAACAATGAGTTTGATTTGATCCTCGTTTATTAATTTTACTATAATATGCACAATAAATACAACTTAAATTTATACTAATCGCTATCAGTGCATTAATTGTTGTCTGTGACATGCAGACAAGTGTTTGATTGATTTAATTTAGAGCAGACACAATGACGTTGCCAAGGTGAAAGCGGAGATAAGTTTGACAGTGGATGCTCTCACAGCAGGGGTCGGCCTGGATGACTGGTCATGTAGCAACTTCTATTCCAGTAAAGGTCGCACAATGGGGATTTCCACTACTTACCACAAGCATTTACCCAATCAAGACAATAATTTCAGTCACCTAGAAAATTGTATGATCAGGCCAGCTGATTTTAAAATATGCATGATTTGCCTTAATTAATAAAGTGATGTGTCCCACAAGAGTGCTTAATAGCTCAAAGATTAAAGTCACACTTTATGGTAAAATGTCATAGTGTCAAGGATTTACTTCCCCAGGTAACTGTAAGTTATCCCTGGATCAAAGGATTCTCAAATAAATTGGTAGTAAGATTTGCCTCAATGACTTGAGGTGTCTAGAATTACATCCCATATCTCCAAGGCCAAGGTCACACATAGAGGTGAAAGCTGATGTTGCTAACATTCTATAGATGTCAGTGTCCAGTCCATATCTCCCATATGTATGAATGTGGGCTCAACATGCTTGCCTTAAATTGGGCATCTAATTTTCAAGAAAAAAATGTTATTATGGTCAATTTTGGCCAGTGTCCCTTGAATTTGAGGACTTTAAGTAATAAATCTTGTTTTTAATGATGATATATTTTTTTCTTCCAGCACTGCTAGTGTTTTTCAAAGGCCATATTGGGGAATATAGCTTGCAGAAAATATCTGCACATAATCAGCAACATGGCGATCCCCATGCCTCATACGAGTTTTTTGATGTTATCCAAAAATCCCCTAGAGAATTTCCACGTTTTTTGGCAGCTTTAAAGAAGGATAACCAACCTGAGGTGCTTGAGGATTTCATGAAAGCTGTACGGTAAGTGTTATTAGCTCACTTGAGCATGAAGTGCTCATGGTGAGTTATTAGGATCACCCTGCGTCCGTCGTCCATCGTGCGACGTGCGTCGTCAACAATTTGCTTTAAACGACATCTCCTCTGACAGAATTTGATTAAACTTGGCAGGGATGATCCTTGGGTGAACCTTCACAAAAATTGCTAAAATAAACTTGTTCCATGCAGAACTCTGGTTACCATAGCAATGGGAAGTAAAAATTATGAAAACTTTAAAAATTATCTCCTTCAAAACTACTGGCCAGATTTCAAAATGTTTGGTACAGATGTTCCTTGGGTAACCGTCTACCAAGATTGCTAAAATTATTCCGATCCGTAAATAAACATGGCCGCCAGGGGCGGGGCTAATTTGCTCTATATGTATATAGAGGAATCTTTAAACGACATCTCCTCTGAAACCGCTGAACAGAATTTAATTTAATTTGGCAGGGATGATCCTTTGGTGAAGCTTCACAAAATTTGCTAAAATTATTCCGATCCGTAAAAAAACATGGCCGCCACGGGTGGGGCTAATTTGCTGTAAATGTATATAATGGAATCTTTTAACAACATCTCCTCTAAAACCGCTGAACAGAATAATTTAATTTTGCAGGGATGATCCTTTGGTGAAACTTCACAAAATTTGCTAAAATTATTCCAATCTGTAAAAAAAACATGGCCTCCAGGTGTGGGGCAAATTTGCTTAATATGTATATAGTGAAATCTTTTAATGACATCTTCTCTAAAACTGCTGGACAGAATTTGATTTTATATGGAAGGGATGATCATTGGGTGAAGCATCACAAAAGTTGCTAAAATTATTCTGATCCAAAAGAAAACATGGCCACCAGGGGTGGGGCTAATTTGCCTCATATGTCTAAAGTGAAATCTTTAAATGACATCTTCTCTGGAACCACTGGACAGAGAATTTGATTATATTTGGCAGGGATGATCCTTTGATGAAGCTTCACAAAAGTTGCTAAAATTATTCTGATCCATTAGAAAACATGGACGCCATGGGCGGGGCTAATTTGCCCTATATGTGTATAGTGAAATCTCTAAATGACATCTCTGAAACCACTGGACAGAATTTGATTTAATTTGGCAGGGATGATTCTTGGGTGAACCTTCACAAAAGTTGCTAAAATTATTCCGATCGGTAAAAAAACATGGCCGCCAGGAGCGGGGCTAATTTGCTCTATATGTTATAGTGAAATCTAAAGACATCTCTGAAACCTGACAGAATTATTTAATTTGGCAGGGATGATCCTTGGGTGAAGCTTCACAAATTTGCTAAAATTATTCCAATCTGTAAAAAAACATGGCCACCAGGCGTGGGGCAAATTTGCCTTATATGTATATAGTGAAATCTTCAAACGACATCTCCTCTGAAATCGCTGAACAGAATTCAATTTAATTTGGCAGGGATGATCCTTGGGTGAACCTTCACAAAAGTTGCTAAAATTATTCTGATCCATAAAAAAACATGGCTGCAAGGGACAGAATTTGATAAAACTTTGCAGGGATCATTTCCTTCAAACAACTTGCCATATTTCAACATGTTTTAATACTGACTGATGTTCCTTGGGTAACCCTATACTCAGGTGAGCGATCCAGGACCATCATGGCCCTCTTGTTTTAATTTTTTTGAAGAGTTATATCCAGATCTTACTAACTTGAATTAATAATATGAAGAATTATGCATGACCTGTAAGCAGAGGTGACACATAGGGATCACTTTGTTTGTCTGATAAACTTGATCTGTCACACTTTTTCTGTCACACTTCTTTCTGCAAATGACAAGGAACACTTCTTGTATCTATTTTAACTCCTTTCAACATTTTTAGCTCTCCTGAGCAATGTCAAGTACCAAACCAAGTTGCGCATATCATTGGCACATCATGATTGGCTTGATTTTAAATGAGTTATTATGGCCCTTTTTTATATTTCTTAAATATATTTTGTCCGCACTATTTCTTGGTTAGGTTTGGCCGGATTTTGATTTAACATCACAGCAGTAATAGGTTTCAAATGTAGTTACGCATATCTTTGGCATGTCTTGGTCATCTGGATTTTAAATGAGTAATGGCCCTTTGTTATATTTATTGAATATAATTATATTATATCCACACTATTTCTTGGCTACCAATGGTCTGATTTTGATTTAACTTCATAGCATAATGCCATTAATAAGTACCAAGTCAAGTTGATATGAGTTTGACATAGGAAATTTCAGCAGTAGTAGTACTGTAAAATCATTAATTTTTTGTTGACATTAAATTTCGTTGATTATGTACCTAAGGGAATTTTGTGGGTACATTTATTTGTGGATCTATGTCTAAGAAAACATAAGGTCTATATAAGAGACAAGTTTTCATGGGGATTAATATTAGAGGATAAAATCCTCCATGAAATTGACGATAATTAGTGTCCCACAAAAATTAATGATTTCCAGTATCTGCAGGACAGAAGTAAACATACATAAAGCCTCCCAGATTTTAAATGAGTTGTTACCTATCAATTTGAAAAAAATTCTGTATTTGTAATCATAATACAGTGGCTATTTTTAAAACTTCCCAACCTTGTTGAACAGGAATAAAATTTGCTCTGGAAAAATCCTGCATTGAGTTCTCTAAGGCCAAATTTAAAAATATTTTCGTTTGTAGTGCTCCAACCGACCCATCAGAATGGCCCGTACTCAAATTTTTTCTTAGGTCTTTGAGTGTAATTTTTTTTACATCTTTTTGTGTCCATTATGTAGGAAAAAAGCACTTTCAGCTATATCTTTATCATTTGAAATTTAAAAAAAATACCTACCTACCCACCCATGGAATTCAGGGTCAGAGCACTACAAACAAACATTTTTGTTAATGATGGCCTAACCCTTTTACTGATTTATGACTTTACTTAAATTTTAAAAACTATCTATATGGAACAATTGTTTTTTCTTTGCCATGCAGACTGTGTGTAGAATATGACCTACAATTTTGTTTGAGCAAACAGGAGACTCTGAGGAGCTGTCTGATCTGGGTCTGCTAATAATAACATTGATATGATAATGGTTTGTATATTTACTTACAGGAAGAATTTCCGAAATAAACAACAAAGACTTCGGGAGATAGAAAATCTTATCAGAATAGAGGAGGACGAACTACAGATTCCTCGAGATGTGAGTTCCTTCTATATATTATGCCTATATTTATTT
Organism: Solen grandis; assembly: GCA_021229015.1. Lineage (NCBI taxonomy): Eukaryota > Metazoa > Mollusca > Bivalvia > Adapedonta > Solenidae > Solen > Solen grandis. Next base: position 72,460,057 of record CM037781.1, on the reverse strand, counting down.
AAAAGATTTCTCATAAATTACTTTTTTAGTTTGACTATACAAAGTACATGTGTACCCTGTATTCTTCTCACCCTGGTGCTGGTGTCTGTGTCACACCTTGGTTAAGGTTTTGAATACAACTTGCTTTCATGCCTACTGTGATATTATTAATTTTTGTTGGACACTAAATTTTGTTGATTTCGTGGAGGTTTTTATCCATGAATAGTAACCCCATGAAAACTTGTCTCTTATATAGACTTCACGTTTTTTAGAATATAGATCTGCAAATAAATGTACCCACAAAATTCCCTTAGGTACATATAATCAACAAAATTTAATGTCAATGAAAATTAATAATTTTACAGTATATTTTAGTAACCAGCTATGCTTATTGACTAAATACTTCTCATCTCAGGTAATAAAGGGCATTAAATTTAAGTCACTGTAATAAAACCATTTAAATAAAATACATCAATTTGCGATTATTTTTCTAAAATCAAATAATTTTAAGGTTACAATACTAAGAAGGGGTCAGGTTTTGAGGAGAGAAAAATTTTACCTGATAAAATATATAACAGGCATTCACTGTAAAGATTGGCTCGTTTCTGTGGCAACTGTTTTTTTATGCCCCTTCACCAATAGATTGGGGGAGCATATTGGTTTTGGTCTGTTTGTCACAAAACTTTTACCTTGACCAAAACACAAAAGTCCTTCCACTTAGTGCCTACAAACTTCACATGTGCATGCACTTGATGAGCTCTATCCGCCAGACCCACTAAGAGGTCATGGGGGTCAAAGGTCAAGGTCACCATGACCCAAAATAGCAAATATTAACCTTAGCCACATTATGAACGTGCTTCCACCCATAACATCTGAACTTTACATGTGTATGCACCTTGATGTGCTCTATCTTCCAAATTCACTTTTTGTCACAGGGTCAAAGGTCAAGGTCACCATATAGCAAATATTAACCTTGGCCAAAAAAAATGAAAGTGCTTCCATCCAAAGCTTTCTTACTTTACATGTGTACTCAGCTTAATGTGCATTATCCAACAGTCCCACTAAAAGTTTCACAGGGCCAAAGGTCAAGGTCACCATGACCCAAAACAGCAAATATTAACATTAGCCACATTATGAACATACTTTCATCCATAACTCTAAACTTCACAGGTGTATGCACCTTGATGAGCTCTACTCGCCAGGTGACCTTGACTTTCAAATGACCTTGAGCCTCAAGGTCTAAGGCCCCCCTGCGGGTGCATGGCATTCATTTGAACTTAGCACTTGTTTTCCCATTCCACTACATTACAGGTGAGCAAAAGTTATTTTGGCAATCAGTTTTGCGATTGACTTGAAACTTCTTAAAGGTTCATGTACTCAGTGGCATCAGACCATCAAGTTAGATAACCCTTAACTGAATTTATTATAAATTATGGCCCCTTTTGAACTAAAATATTTTTATTAAAGATTTGCATGAAATTTACTCTGATGTAACCAGCTAAATTGCTTATTGATTTAATGCTTAACTAAGGTGGATAGATCTCATTGAGGGGGAGTGCAGTGCACAAGAATGAGAACTCAACCTTTCATAATTTTTGATTTATTGCCCTTTGTTATTTTTCAGACTGAATTTTTGTCCAGAGCATAACTCTAAAAGTATTTGAGTTATCAACTTGATACCTTATAGGTGATAAGATCTCATTGAGGGGGAGTGCAGTGCACAAGAATGATAACTCTACCTTTCATATTTTTTTAGTTATTGCCCTTTGTTATTTTTCAGGCTTAATTTTTGTCACAGTGACCTTGACATTTTACCTGTAGACCTCAAGATTGGGGAATTAGTAGGTCTTCACATGGTTTTCATATCTATAATCACTTCAAATATCAGTCTTCATTACCAAATATTTTCTTTTAAAAATGAAATATTCTACTCTCCAACACATCTTCTAAAGAGCAAGCATTCAGCCGAAGATGGCCATGTCAACATGGCTCTTGTTATTATTTATTGTATTGTTACCTACTTGCTTCACACACAGCTTTATACAAAAAAGCGACATTCAAGCACACTGTCTTAGAATAGCTTTTGTTGATTGTGTTATCTGCTGTCTGGAATAAATGTATTAAAACTTTAGTATATCTTCATTATATTGTGGTTCTAATGAGAAGAAGGAAAAAAGGGAATGGTAAATAAATACACTGTATTCTGTGTTTCTGAATGATAGGATGAAGACAATGAACAAGACGTGGCTTATGGAGGCCCCTCACATGGTAAGAGTTATAGAATTTCATACATCATCAGGGGTTTTCTTAAGTGTACATCCACTTGCCCGTGCCGGGTATAAATCACTGTGGGCAAGTGATTTTTCAAGGAATATAGCCCGGCGGGCAAGTTTATTTATATATATGAAATCTTTCAGGTTTTTTCATTTTCTTTAGTATATCAGGGGTAAAATGCTTGCAAATTGTGTTTGATACATAATAACTAAAAACCACCTTAATATTGCACATATTTAGTTTTAAACATTAACAAACACCAACTAACTTCAGGATCGGGCAACCTGTTTTCACTGGGGGCTAGTAGATATGCAAAGTAACTTGCCCCCTGGACAAGGGAAAGTCAAATCCTTAAGTAAACCCCTGCATCATTACATAGGTTTTAAAGCTGCTAAACTCATTCACAGAATGATGATCGGTAGAAATTAAAAGAATAATTTTCTACACTCCCTCAATACTGTTGATGAAATCTTTGTTTCTTGACAGATAAAATCTGCAAACTTGTGTTGGTTACAATATACGGGAAAATGCTATTTTCGTAAATGCAACTTTGTCAAAATTGATTTAATATAGAACATGGTATCCCAGAAGCAGGTGCTTGTGGTACCATGTGGTATGTTCCACATGTAAAATCTAAATATAGGATTTATAATTCTATAAAATTAATATAGTTTCAATACCGTCACAGACAGTTTTGCCTGTGATGGGGAAGTTACCACTCATTTTTTACAATCACAGATGGTTGCATAGGGTGACCGTACGTCTATAGATGGGTATTGATAGAAGTAATACACACATATAGTTAAAAATCAAATTCTTCATCATTGACCATTTGTGAAAGAGCTGCTTAAATATTCTTAATACATGTATTTATAATACTGCTGTAGTACAGTGGATATCCATTACTATGTATGTCATTTTAATGCAAATTTAAACCATGCAGCAAATTTAAACCATGCACCCAAAATAATTCATTTGTTAATTAACCTTATAAAAGCTTTGTAATGGATCTGTATTTTACTTGTGTTATTTTATTTGCATTATTCTGAGTATTCTGAAAATTTATATACAATTTTGGAAAATGGGCAATGTATATTTAATCTGTACGGATATAAATATATTTACCATAATGATTATCAATCCTGGAGTAATTTCCTTATTTGTTACATAATTATTTTTTTTAAAAATAAAATAGCAATTGTCTAAAATTTTATAACAAACTGGGAAATTTTTAGTGTACCTGAGCACAATGCTCTCATGGTAAGATATTAGTGTGGGGATGATTTTTCAAGCATCTGGCATGCATCATGCGGCTAGTGTCATGCAGCATCAACTCTGCATAAACTCTCTGGAGGCCACATTTTAGGCCCAATCTTTGCAAAGCTTAGTCAGATTGTTTGTCTGCATAAAAGCTTGAATGAGTTAGAAACTGGGTCACATTGGCCCAGAAACCAAGCCACAAGGTTCAATCATAGAAGAACTTTGTGAATGCTGTAGAGGCCATACTTTAGGACCAATCTTCACAAAACTTGATCAGAATTAATATGTCTGTATAAACTCTTGGATGAGTTCGAAACTGGGTCATGTGGTGTTAAGTAGATCACTGAGTCAAATCCTTGAAAAAACTTGTGAATAATAAGAGGTCACATTTTTTGGCCTGATGCCAAAGATGAGGCTGTCAATTAGATTTATAAGGCTGTTGAGACTGGCTGTAATATGTTAAAGTGCACACACAACTTTTGCAACCAGTATTTGTAGTAGGCAAAAGGGCTATATCATGAAATTATTCATTTTGGTTAAGAGATATTTTTCTGATGAATTTATATTCAGTATTCATTATGAACTAACTGATGACCATAAAATTGATTATTGGAGATTTTCTGGAATTCAGCATTGTGCATTGAAATTGAAAACTCATGGACAGTAGATATAAAGTGTACATTTCTATTTTGTGAATCAACTCCTCTTTCCATAAGCACTATGTTATTGACCAAGAAATAAGAGGGGAAAAAACTGAACATCTGTCTTTCAGATAGATTAATAAAACCTACTGAAGGACAGGTTCCTCTTATGAGCGATTCAGGGCCATCATGGTTCTCTTGTTTCATTAAATTTGTGAACAAATAGTTCATTTTTGTTTCATAGTGGGAATAGGTTATTTTTGGGACACAAATTAAGAGGGGAAAACATTCTCTTTATAATACAAATGAGCAACAAT